>WEIV01024257.1:75152-155636 GCA_013390005.1 Calyptomena viridis
CCCGTCCCCTCCCGGCGGGGGTGGCAGCGAGCGGGACGCACCGCGTCCTCCGCCGGCTCCCAGCCCTCGACGGGGCGGCTGCGAGCTCCCCGGGGGAAAGGAGGGGCAGATCGCTGCTTCCCGACCTCCTTCCTTCTCCTTTCTACCCCTTGGCTCGGCCGTGGGAAATGGGATGAGGGGGAGTGAGGTGCTGCAGAAAGCCTCAGCTACCCGCTGCCCTCCCAGGGAGCTGGGTACCTGGCTCCATCTCTCCTCTCTCTTCCCTCCAGTGCCCTAGGGCTGGCAGGGGCAGCGCCGCACTCTCTCCTGCCACCGTGCGTGCGTGTTTGCAAGCGGCTGCCGCGCCTCCTGGCTCCTGCTGCTGCTGCTGCTTCCAGACCCACTTTCTCGCCCCCTCGCTTTGTGTCGGGAGAGGTACGTGTCGGATGCTTTTATACTGCCCTGCCTCCCTCCCCTGCTGTCCTCTCCCCTTCCCTTCTCCCTTCCTGCAGCTCCTGCTGCAGCCTAGCATATTCCCCCTCACCCTGCTCCCCTCGTCCCTGTACCGACCTGCCCCTCTGCAAGCCCTGCTTTGCCAGGCCAGGCCACTGCTGCACGCACACCCCGTCCCGCAGAGGGCTGACTGCCACCGCTGCTCCTCTGGGATGGACTGCACTGAAGTGACATGTCCCCTTCAGCTGGTCTGTGTGTCCCCAGTAGGACTCGGGCCACTGGGGTTTGACACTCCTCACTCTTGTTTCCCTTCCTCTTGGTTGCTGACTGTGTCATAGAGTGGAAAAAACTTTCTCTCTCAGATGGGAGGCCTCCAAATGTAAAAGTAACGTGGATTTGAAAGTACATGAAAATCATTGGATTATCACTTGTAAGTATCTTTGCATTCAGTCTGAGGGAGCTGAACTTCTTTCTGAGTACTCGAGATGCAGCTCAAGAGTAGCAAGAACAAACACAGCTCAAATCAACTTGAAGCATAAATAAAGTCACCTAACAAAAGATGAGAGTTTTGGAACCTTTGTCATCGTTCTTCACAATTGGGAAGGTTATGTGTAAAAACGAGAATACAAGCAAGCAGGGCCAGTGCAAATGGGTGACAACTGGAAGGCTCAATGGTACCAAAACGTCTAAATGGGAAAATTGGGGAAAAAGTATTTTCATTTTCAACTCGAGACCAATGTCCTCAGCAGGGTTCCTGCAATGTAAGGGTGAGATGTTCTTCCAGCACGTGCTGCCAGCTTGGACTGAGGCACATTGTGGCATCTTCAGCCTGCAGTGTTCCCAGCCTGGAACACTTTTGGCACATTTGGGGCATGAGGAGAGTCAGAGCTCGTGGGAGGCTTCTTGCAGGTCACGGTACATCTGAAGGCTGTGGCCATGAATGAGTTGGAATGATATCCCATACCCTTCCAATCAGATAGGTTTCCCTTCCAGTGATAACCACTGTCAATGAATATACAGGAATCAGGCAGGAATATGGTTAAAATAATTGCACTGGAGTGTTGTTTAAGATATGAAGCCATAAAGCCCAAACCTTCAGATTTACGGATTGTAAATCCATAGATATATTCCATGTTAGCACTGCAGCAGGAACAGTCAGCACAGCCCAGTGAAGGGTAGGGACTCCCATGGGGCTGCCCTGAGCGAGGTACAACCAGAGTGAGGTACAACCCCTCTGTCTGTGAAATCACTCATTGATAAATACCTGGTACCACACTGATTTTCTCAGTGACACAGCAAATCATACAGAGATACTTGATTACATACAGCCTCTGGGACCATCAAGTGGTTTTTTAAAATATGTGGTGCCTTTCTTTTTTTAACCCAAACATTCTTTGGGCTAATCAAAATATTGAGGAGATAAAAACACTGATGTCCTTCAGCTGTCATCACTTGGCCTGGGCTTTCCTCTGCCACCATTGCTGTGATCCTGGTGCCAGGCATGGCAGTGAGCATGAAATGGGGTGGTTATGGAGGCAGGCTTGGGGAGATGGGCAGCAAAGAGGCACAAGTGTCCTCCAGGTTTGCCAAAGTCTGACCATACCCAGTGGCTGTCAGTGGATCCCGGCTGCTGAAGAAAAGTGGAAACTTGGCATGTGAGTTCTGTATTTCAGAGCTTAATAGTACAAATTGACAGCCAGAGCGAGACTGAAGGCTTGTAATGCGAAACAGTCCGAGTGACAGCCTGGTGGAAAACACACACATGGATCTGCTGCCGAGCTCTGAGCAATGCAAGTTCTCCCTCGCCTTATGAAACTGAACCAAAAGACATCTTTAATCCAGATGAGATGGGCCTGCTTATGCACATTTATGCAGTAAGCTGTTGTGCAAAGCTAGAGAGGGACAGAGCAATGCAGCTATTGGCTGCAAGAGGGTGGCAGCGAGGGACTGAAGCCTCTTCCCACTGGAAAAAGTTTGGTACAGCAATAATGCCTGCATGGCTGTGCTGGAGGTGACTGGGCAGCAGAGTGTGCCAGAGACAAACACTGTTAAATCAGCAATGGTTATGGGCACTCAGCAGGGAGGTGGGTCAACAAGTGGGTCTGACAGTGGTGCTGGGGTAAGGGATGTTCTTTTGATAGCTCCTTCCATGTGAAGGTTCTCAGCTCACAACTCACCCCTCTACCTCCAGTTTTTACCTCGCACTTCTCCTCCCTTCAGTGATAAAGGGCAGCTTCTGTGCCCTTCCAGTTCCTCACTGGTGCCAGGTGAAATGCACTGAGCCCAAGCTCTTCAAAACATGGCTAAACTGGCACATTTTAATGCAGAATTTGTGACACGACAGGTGTAGGACATGGTCAGGTAGTATAGCTCAGCTGATGTGAGAGAAGTCAGTAAGCTGTGGTACCTCATCTGATGTCCCAAGCCTTGCAGATCCCGTGTTCTCATTGCACAGCTTCAAGAGGAGGTTGTGGCTGTCCACATGCTGAGGGCTCTGTTCCGGGGAGGTGTTCCAGGGGTCTGATGGCTGCAGACATGGCACTGCCAGATGAAAGGTCCCGCAGTCTCCTTACACCAGCCTGTTAACAAAAACGCCCAGCAGTTGTGTGTGGCCACTGTGCCACCTTCAGTGCTCCAGGCCAAGGAACTGGATTTGTGATGTCCTCACTGGCATGTCCTGCTGGTGGTGCTCCTGTCTCCTGCTGTGGCCATCACATCTGACCAGCCCACGTGCTGTCCACCACACTGCCTAGGGCCATCTACAGCACTGTGCAGGCCCCTAGACTTGGTGTTATGAGTTCTGAAAAACAAAATATTGCCTAAATGAGACACAGCACGTTACAGAGGCTGGGTGGTCCTAGTGGCTGAAATGAACAGTGGATCGATTGTACCTGGTCAAGTGTGAAAAATCCTCACTTTGGATGAGTGCCACCAGGTGACAACCTCCAAGGTCAGCATGAGAATCGCTGGGTAAGGAAGGGAGAGAAAAATATTCAGCATGATATATTAGAACATAATTCACTTATTTGTTTTATCTCAGAAGTGAGGAGGACATAGAAGCAGAAGCACCACTGGGTTTACATCAGAGTATCACCTGGGTCCTATGCCCCAGCTGTCCCTGCAGTTAAAAAGTGTTGGTGCTTATCTGCTTGTCCACTTTACGGCTCTACTGCCCATCCTCGTATTGCTCCAGGACTGTGGAGGCATCCTGTCTGTAAGATCTGAGAGCTTTTCAGAGAAGCACTGCTGGTAGAGCCCCATCTGCCCTCCTGAGCCTGCACCCACTCCCAGGATGCCGTTGTTTCATCTTTAAGCCTGGGGGTTGCTTTAAAATTATCAGGGATGAAAACCTGGCTCCACTGAAGTCGTTGGCAAAGCTCCCATTGACTTCAGAGGAGCCAGGATTTCACCCTAAGACGCTTTGTAGATTATTGGTGAATGGAAAGCATACGTCTGGCTTCTCGAGGGTTATTATTGGTGGTGGTGACCTCTGCTCTGGCAAGCATTGAGCAAGACTGGGTTGAGACAGATGACTAAAGCTTTCCCTGCCTCTTCCCTTGCTTCCTCACAGGGGCTTTGCTTTACGGCTCATCATCTTGGATACTGCTTATAAAGGAATACCTTCCCTTCGCCTGCCAGTGGAATTTAATGCCTGTTTGCCCACATTCCCCTTCCCCCAGCATCAGCAGATCAGCAGATAGGAGACAGAATGGCTGATTAGCTTCTAGCTCCAACCTCTTAGCTATAAGCTGCAAATGCACACACAAGGGTCTTCTCTTAACAAAAAAAAAAGGAAAAAAAGTAACATTCTCCTGAGGGCAACCTCAGTCTTTCTGTGGCACATGGTTCCTTTATCTCAGTAAATTACAACTTCAATAGTAGCCACCCTCTTTTTAAAAGAACTGATTAACTGAGAGTTCTCCATTTTCCTGCTTCTCCTAGACCAGTGCTTTCTTTCCATCTACATATTTTTGCCACCAGCTGAGGTCAAGACTTCTGAATTCTGCAGTGCCTTGTGTGACAGGCTGGAAATTGAGTGGCCACTTTATTACGACTTGAAGCAAAAGGGGAAATGTGTAATGAATCTGAATTATGGAATATGGAAACGGAGAAAACAGTCCAGCCTAGTTTCCCAACACTTAGGCTTTTTTTTAAATATCAAATTCTGTTTATTTTACACTCTGCCACATTTTCACTTTTCAATATGTTGCATGTTTTTGAACTGGTGATGTGCAACTGCACTGGAGCATTTGCCAAGATGTGGCAGTACGGGACTGTGGGAATCAACAAGCCAGGCAACGTTTTTCAAAAGTGCCCAAAGAGTCTCAATTCTGCTGACTTCCATCAGAGCTTGCCACAAGGCAATTTTTGCCTCTTTAGAGAAATACAGTGAAACCAGCAAACCCCTTTCCTCTGAACACAGTTTTAGCACTGCAGAAGTGCCTCAGTTGGTGTAGTGGACCCAAGTGCTGCAGACTAAAGGCTCAGTTGCCTGATTGAGTTACGTTGGTTCAGCGAGTCACAGCACATCAGCTGAGGCTTTCCCTGTTATTTTCTGATGGCAGTGCCAGCGATGTGGCAGAGCAGGTCCCCTGACCCAGAGCAGGGAGGCAGCCCCCTGTTTTGGTAGGAGTGAGCCATTAAATTGGCTCATTCACTAAAGTGACTTAGCCAAATTTATAATTAAATTGAAATTATTACATATAATAACAAATAACAGCCTGTGCTTACGCAGGCTGTCTGTGGGTGCATGGCAGTAGGTACTGAATGGAAGCAGCTTTACAGGAACACTTTTGGTGGGAGCTAAGAGCAGAGAGAGGTGACCCTGGCCCAGCTGATGCCTGAAAAAGCTGTAAATTGCCCTAAGGGGTTGTGTGACTGAGTCTTGAGTTGCCTGATCACTTCTGACAGGTGTTGTCCTATGTTCAGCAGTGTGGCAGATGAGCAGCCAGCCTTTCTGATAGTTAAAAAAAAAAAAGAAAAAAGAAATAGAGATAAACAAAGCAACACACACCTTCCACACCTATGGTTTTCAACCCACTTTCCCAGGGAAAATATTTCATTACTGGCTTGCATTTGGCTTTTTTTTCAAGACTACTTTTGTGCCTCTGGAGATCAGAAACTTAGTAATTAAAAAAGAATCAGCTAAGGCTGAAGGACAGCCCTGCAGCAGAAAAAGGAAAAGAGGATGTCATAGCAAATGCTATGATGGTGGGGTGAGATGAAGGGCCTCCTAAAAAAGAGTTGAGCTGTCTTCATTGGAGGGAAGCCTTCATTCCCACAGAGAAGAAAATAAAGCTCATTTCTTGATGGCTTTCAGGTGATGTCACCTGAATTCACTCAGGTCATTTAAAACAGCTGTAGCACAGTGCAAGGTGACTCAAACCCCTGCTAATGTGTTGCTGTGCTAGCAGGGGTAAGGATCCATCTAGTCTACTTAGGCCTCCTGGATATGAGCTTCAGGTGTTTTAATTTATTGTTTTTACTCAGTTCCTCTGCTTGATAGCTGACACTTTGTATTTCCTAATATCTTTGTGCAATGCTTTATCAAGTCAAAATTATGCCACATCAATGAAACATTCAGTTTTGAAACCTGCATATTCTAATGCCTGTAATACTCATGTTGAATTTACACTGGGGTTTCTCAGCTCAGTTTTGAGCCAGTGCTTTATGAACCAAATAGTATTAATGATAAACATCCTCTTCTATAAAGTGAATGTTCCCAGATAAACACTGCTCTCCACAAACTGATGCAAGTGGAAAAATACCACAATCCTGTCATTAGAGAAGGACTTTGTTCAACAAAGGTGGCAGAAACACGGAGAGTGAGGGCAGGTTTTTTCCCCTGCCATTTGCCTCTTTCTCTGAGTGTCATTGGTACCCCAAATCTGACAAACGGTGTATTCCCTGCAGAAACATTTGAATGATCCCCAACAGGTCTTTTAAAACATAAAGGTTTGCTGAGACACAGGAAAAAAAGCCCTTATGGGAAGAAAGTTTTTGCTCTGTAGGGATTGTGACAACGTGCTCAGTGAAGGCAGTTCTGTTACACAGCCTTTTATTTGGCTGTAAGGAAACAGTGAGGACAGGCTGGTAGTTACCACTGCAGGTGAAGAAATCATTTAAAATAGCATGTGTTTCACTTTTTTTAAGTTGCTGAGGTCTCAAATTAATTTCTCCTAGACTAAGGATGGGCGGTTGCATCAGATGCCTCTTCCACCAGTGTTGAAGTGCAGGCTGGTTTTTGTGTCCTGCCTTAGTGCAGCGTTTAGCCTGTGATAGCCAAGCATCTACAGCAATAATCATAACACCAAATAATGAGGGACTCCCTGGGGCACGTCCCAGCTAGTAGAGGACACGAATAACTTGAAATGTGCCTTTAAAGGAGGGTGACATTAAGTCAAATAAGGCAACGGAAAAAGAAAACAGAGAATCTGGGGCCTCTCATCTAAAGTATTTAATTCTAAGAAAAACGTTCTCTGCTACCCAACTTCAAGCGCGCTGTCTGGCAAACAAATGTGCACATTGCTGGTGCTCTCAGGAGCAGTTTGGATAGCAACAGCTTCACCTACTGTCCGCCGTGGGATAGCAAAAGTCTGAGCGGAGCTGCATGAGACGGTGCAGGAAGGTGCCCGGGGAGCCTCTGCAGCAGACCTGGTGTCCGTGCGTGCCAGTAAACAGCGGGGAGAGAGCACAGACACCCACCAGGCTCTGGGGGAATCACACAGACATCCCCCTGGTCCTGCCAGGAGCAGAAGTTTGGGACAAAGTGCTGTGATCGGCTCGAGGCTCCTCTCGACACGGCTGCGGTGGCTTCACAGCACCGGTGCGAGAGGGAGGGACAGAGGGAGAGCGGTTTGGATGGGCAGAGCTTTAGTACAAGCACTGAGGAAATCACTAAAGATCAAAGTACGTGTTTATTCAAGGCAGCTGACCTGTCTGTAGAAGATTTTCACTCCTCCAGTACCCTGAAGACAACATGAAGTGAGAAACAAAACGGCACAGAAAAAAGCAATACCTGGAGCTCCACCTTGCTGCCCGAGACAGTTATTTGCTGCTAGTGAACATCTTGTTCTTCTCTGCTTTTTGTTAACATCCTTGTGCAGCAAGAATTGGCTTCAGGAGGTGGTGCCACCCTACACAAATCCTCCTGGGAGGCTTTAGAAAGACTGGTACAAAAAGGAGGCACGAGTCAGTGTGAACAGCACAGCCTCATCTGATCGAGCCTTTATAACGTCGTTCATTTTATGGAGTTATATCACGTAACAGTTTATACATTTCCAGGGCATTTTCTTATGCATAACGTCGTTCTTTCAAAATGTGTGATGTGTGGGCTTATTGTTGCTATTGAAGCTGCTGGTGGCGTTTTTTTCTGGATAGCCAACCAGTCTGACCAGCTGGCAAGGCAGCAGTTTTAGTTCCAGAGTGGCCTTTTCACAAGATTAAAAACTCTGAGGCAGTTTCTAGCCCTAGATCCACAAAGCAGGTGGTTGATAAGATTGTTGGCTCAAGAAAATAGGAAATTTGTGACTGGGCCTGTTATAAAAGCAAATTCTTTTCCATGATTTACAAATAAATGAACTTCAGTGCAGGCAGAATCAGACCCTGTGCATGAGAGTCTTTTTACTGTATATGGAGACAGTAGAGAGATCTTTTCTAAACTAGAAACAACTTGAATAGAAAGAGAAATTGGGAGAAGGGGTGTCTGGGGGGGAAGCAAATTAATCCTTTTTTGACTTCTGGTACTTAATCTCAAGTAGCTTTTTAGTAGATCCCCGGGGGAGTTTTTCTGTAAAATACTACAGTTTACAAGTGGGTTTAACTACAACATATTGCTTTTCAACCACGGACAGACAGGAAAAGATCCAATTGACACCTGCTTCAGACAACAAATGGGACACAAAAGATGAAACTCATTTCAAAGGGTCTATTTGTTTGTCTCTTGTCATGGATTAAACCAGGGGGGCCACTATTTCAGGATGGATTCTGCTCCCATTCCAGTCAATGGAAAAAAAAAAAAAAAAAGCTTATTTGTGTGAATAATGCAGAACCGGCCCCTTGGCAAGGAAACGAGTTCGAGTTCGTTGTTCCTGAAGTTTTACTGACAATTCTGTAGTAAGTGGGGATATAGTACTTCTGAAATGCTCGATTTGTAAGCCAGATGTTTGAAATATGAATATTCACACTTGCAGAACTTTAAACAGACCGATGAAAGTTTACTGAAAAACAATTGGGAATACAAGAATTTTTTTTTAAAGAATGCGAAGTACCACAGTACTTTTTAAAAATAGGTTTTCAACTATTTGATTCAAGTCTAACTCAATTTAGAAAATTCTTCCTGTCTAAAGCAATTTGTGTGTGCGTGTAAGAACAGAGAAAAACTGCTGAAATTATGCTTTTTAGAAATTCAAACCAAACGAAAAAAAAATGACTACCTCATTGCCAGTAGTTTCATTACAGGACATAACGAGATGCCGAAGCAAAATCTCCAACTCATCAATGTACTTAAGAGTTTGTGTGCAGGGGTTGTGTTTCCAGAGCTCCCCTAAACACGTGCCCGTCTCTGCACTCTCTGTTTTGGTCCTGGCGTCCCCGTCCCTGGGTGCGGGTGAGGTCGGGAGCTGCTCGGCTCCAACCCAGCTCTGCCTGCCCAAAGGAAAAGGAAAAAAAAAAACAAAACCCTGACATGAACATTTTGGCAGCTTTTTGTTTCAAAGAGAACAGAACTTGGTCTACCGCTTGCTGTCCTTTGATTTTTCATGGATGCGGCGGTTTCCAAATCCCTGTCCCTGCCAAGCAGCGAGCCAGATTTTGTCCTCGGATACCTGCCCTTAATCCCCTGGAGCTGCGCTCAGTTTGATCCACACATAAGCTTTTGCCTGTGTATTTAATCACTGGGGGGCGGGGGGTTGTGATAGTTAGAGCCTGGACTGTTATCTGCTGTTCTGCTCTTGTGATTAACCACACGATCATTTTATTCTTTCTTAAAGCCTTCGAACTTCAAGCTGCGTAAGTGTATTGAATTAATGGGATATTTTTTAAATTTGCGTTGCTAATGCTGACATGTATAGAGGAAGTAATGAAGTCCAAGAGGCTCCAAAGCAGAAGACAAACCTCGGTAGCTGCAGATTTTAACTCCCAGCTCCTCAACCCTGAATAATCCGGCCACAAAGCAGCACTTGAGAGTCTCACTCATGGTGGCATTTGCTGCCTCAGAGCCCCAGAGTTTGGAGACCACCACTGACAGAAGAGGCTGCAGAAACTAAACTGTGTAGAGAACCGAGGAGCAGCCAAGCCCGTAATGTCACGGAGCAGCAGCTCCAAAACACGCCCGAGAAGGCGATGGTTCGCAGGGAAGCGCTAACTCTGAATTTCCTGCCCTTTGTGGCGAGTGCCGCGCCCCTTCCAACGACGTTAAAATGCCATTAAGAAATAATTTTGTGTTAAACGCTAGGTTTTAGGATACATTTACTGAGATGCTTGAAATCTGATTTCTGCCCTTTTAACTCCCGGTGGTTCCTCGAGGTTAAAGGATACGGGTTTTGCAATCAGTTTAACTCTTCTAATTTGAAACTGGTATAACTCAAATACCGCGTGTAACTGCCCCCTTTCTGCAGGTAGGGATGATGCAAACATAGTGTGTTCCAATTTTCGAGAATAATCTATACCAGTATAAAGCACCTTTTGCTGTTAAGCTTACCTTCATTAGGATTTTCTTTAATTTAACAGTGTCAATCAAAAAAAAATCACACCCCTTGACTGAGATAGATAGATCTGTGTAAACCAGATATAGGATGTAAAAGGACTGGAAGGCATATTCCTGCCTAATAATGCAATTAGAGACATTAGGTCTGAAGAGATCAATTGGATATGTGAAATTCAAGCTGCTGATTGTAGATGCATTAGATAACAAAAATGTTAGCAACGATTAAAGGTGCTGAGCCTGAACCCTGCCCCAAGAATCCCAAGCAAACTCACCTATGTTATATGACTGCCTGATAAACTAATATAGACTGGACAGCATTTAGCATCTCGAGGGAAAATGAATGTGTAAATGTTTAAATTGCTCTGGTTTGTCTCCTTCTTGGGATTGTCAAGCCTACAATATCTTTACATATCAGTTAAGCATGGCAGCTTTAATTCTGTCTCTAGAAAACACTCAACAATCTTCCCAGAAGCAGGAGTACAAAACTACTCTGGTTTGTGTAGTGCAGTGGTTATATCTATAATGGCATCTATTTAATGTAGAAGTCAGTACCAAGTCAAATAGTTGATACAATCCTTAAAGAAACAGAGGACTTGCAAGCATAATGTGAGAAGAGATATGACACCTCTCCAGTGGACTGGCATTCTTTGACTGCTTCAGCAAAATACCAGACAAAGCTTAGCTGGCCTTGCAGAAAGGCTCCTAGCTAAGATGATTAAATGAACTGCACAGTCATGGTTGAAAGGGCAAAATTCTGCCAGTGACTGAAAATTATTTAGATACTAAGTAGAATAATTATAATAATTCACACACATATATGTGTCTATATATATAAACCTGAGAAGTGATTGCCAAATTTAGCACTTAATATGAAACTGACAAAGCTAAAAAAAGCTGAAGAAAAACAGGAACAAATTCCATTTCAAATAGACAATGCAACAATGAAGAAAGAGCAGAAATGTAGGAGAAATGATGTTGCAAAAGTACTCGCACGAATTGCTTGATGCTAAAAGGAACCCTAGTGACCTGGTTGCCAGAATGTTCAACAGTTCATGATGGATTGAATTCTGGGATCTGCTTCAGTAGATACACAGGAAAGGACAGGGAGAAAATAACGCTGAAAATATCCTCTTTTTTCAGTTAGTGTTTTAGGTGATAACTCTATATGAAAACTAGGAAAAAAGAGATTAAAAATGCAACATAAGTGGGGCCAAGGGAGAAGGGACCTATATGGACCAAAAGGAAGGAAGGGAGCAGACATATAGGGGGACAGAATAAGGTCTAGAAAAATAGCAACTGGTTTGCACAAAGGGAAATGACCTCTTCCATCCTATTTGACAGAGAGAATGCAGCATCATTAATTGACACGACTTCTGAAAGCAAGAAGGACCTTGCTTTTTAATAAATAATGCCTGGCACTGTAGAAACGAGCAGTGGGATTCAGAAAGAAAAGTGTTGAAGGCAGAAGAACAAAAAATGTCTCTGCAAATCTAAGCATTCCTTTGAGAGCAAAACTGCTCCCCTGTATAGCATAATATTGGCAAAATCAGGGGTGGTCCATCTAGTTTTTAATGTGGACTGCTGCATTTTTTTTTCAGTAGATACATCTGCTTCAGTAGATACACAGGACCCCTGTGCATAAAGAAACCAGGCTGATGTTACTTTCCTTAGCTGCCAGTTGCAGCCCCACAGATTCATAAACTGCAGGCTGAAAATCTCCTTTCTAAAGGGTTTCAACCCTTGGAGCTCAGGACACAGTCATCTCAAGACCAATTAAAAAAAACAACTAGTGATGGGAATGGAAGGATTCTCCATTGGACTTAATTATGTAGGACGAGGAGAAAACATCCCTTTCATCCAGGAATTGTGTAATTGTCTATTATGGGCTACAGTCTCTGCTTTAAAATGAGTGACAAAACTCATATTGAATTAAATGGAAGGAGGATTTGACCCATGAGGCTTCAGACATCTTGAAGCATCTGATTTGCTGATCACTGACAAAAAGAACCTGGGAAAAACAGTTCAGTACTTAGACAATATACTTGCAATGTTTGATAAGCCTCTCTCCCCCAAAACCAAACAAGAAAACTGGGCTGATTCTGTCTGTCTTCACAGTATACATGTGTATTTATGTGAGAACGTAAGTTTGCCTGTTGCCCAAGTGGAAGTCCAGGCCATACAGAGAAAATAAATTTTGTATGTAATTTGGGGGTTTCCTTAGGCTCAGGGATGTGTATATTTATATATTATTAAATAGAGGTAGAGTATAGGAAATCCAGAAATAATCAGCACTCAAAAGACTGGTGAAGGCTATCATTACAAATAAAGAAACCAGGCTAAGAGACCAGTGCTAGTCTGTGTTAGACTGACAGACTGGATTTTAAATTAAGTTTTAGCTCAAATGAGTTTCTGAAGCTATTTTTAGCCTCGACCATGTGAGAAGCACATGGCTCCATAAATACCTTCCCCTCAAGAATAAGTTAATGGGGGTGGGGTGTGTGGAAGGAAACAACCTAACCAATTCATTTCAAGTCAATAACTGAGTCAAGAATTTTATAGCTTTGTTTTTGAAACATTTGCCATAAAAGTGTGATTCATTTTTGCAATTCACAGACTAACAGTGCATGGGACAGTAGAGTGATGGGAGGATTCAAATGGGCCTTTCTTAGCCTACAGCATCCATGGGCCCCCCCCTGGAGCTCAGCAAGAGGAGAATTATTCACAAGAGCATTTTGGGACAGCTGTGGTGGGCTCTGCCTCTGAAACGCCCCACAAAGGAACCTGCCCTTTCCTCTGCTCTTACAGAGAGGGCTTGGGGAGACTCAGCCTGCATGAAACCCTCCAGGCATCATTTTGGAAAACTGCACACAAGAAAAAAGTCAAGAACAGAACAGTCATGTAATAATGCTCAGAAATTTTCCCCAAATATACAGGGAGGGACCCACTGAATGCCTTAAACACATTTAGTCTTCCAGTGGACAAGAGCTCTTCCAAGAGAAAGGACTTGTACAACAGAGATCTAGTCTGTTTTCCCAGCTACATCAGCAGATCTTACAGAAAAGCAACAGCTCCTTTACAACCCTCCTCTCTCCTCTGGGTACAGATAAAGATGACAAAGGACTCGTGCAATTAAAGTGTATCATTATGTCCTGTCTGCAAGCATTTCAGTCAGGAGATGCTCCTTAGTTTTAGAAAACAAAAAACCTAAAAAACAAAACAAAACAAAAAAAACCCCAACCAAACAAAACAAAAATAAAAGCGATAAATGGGACTGTGGGTCTTGTTTATTGTGGTTCATCCCCTGACCCAAGAGGTCACAGGCCAGTCACTTTGGTGCTGCAGCTCCCCAGGTCTGAAGGTTGATGAGCAAATTCAATCCTGGTAGGAGAGCAGACACACAGGACTTGGCTGCCTGTGCAAGACAGAGGCATTTGGGTTGTTTTGTTCACTCAGCATAGGCACCAAATTGCTGTTGTGATGGTGAATTTGGCTCCCAGGCTGAAGGTGACCCTCTGAGGGGTCTCCAGGACCATCTGTGGCCACCAAGGAGAAGGGCAGCTGAGCCTCCATGCTGATGAAGAGCCTGGAGGTCTTAGCTGGCTGGTCCAGTTTTGCAGCTTTATTATTTATTTCTGTCATGCTGGATGGGAAGTGTAAAGGTTTTTCCCTCACTTTTCATCATGGCTTTGTTACATTACATTTTCCTCTGGTAGATGAGCCACAGAAAGGTTAAAATAAATGCAGTCACTATAAAATCCAGAAAAGGGACTTCATTAGGTGAAATGGCAATGAATTGCAGCTTTTGACTTGCTGGAACCTGGGTATTATCTCCATGTGTGTATCTCTGACTAGGGACTTAATTTTCTTTAACTCTATGGAGAAGTTTACCTTTGGCTACTTTTACTGTAGACTGCTGGCTTTGCCTCTTTTCAACTCACAGATCAAAGACATTATGTAAAACCAGTGCAATTATGACTAAAATAAACACTTTAAACTCTGTTACTGTGATTTCATCCAGATTTTTTTTTTCTCTAGGTTTTGTACTAACACTCATGTGACTCCATCAGCATTGGTAGCAATAAAATACACGTGATAATCCCCTGCTGATCCATCATTTGTACCCAGAAGACTCGAGTGGTGCAACTTGTAGTTTATTTCCTTTTTCTAGCCTCTGTCAAAAGTACATGCCCTTATGAAATGTACATGTGATACTCAGAAATCAAAAGAACAACTAATTAATTACATCCCACCTCCTCATCTGGAAAATGGATCCAAACTAGCATCTAAAACACAATGTGTTTGCTTTAAATAGCCAAATGCTGAGGGACCAGAGAGATCTGTGGGGAATTTTTGGCACCATCTGAAGATTCTTTCAGCCCTCGAATCCCCCACCCTTGAATTCTGTGGTGGGTTAGCAGGGAAAGGATATAAAAATGTGGAATTTTTTTTAAAGGCTTTTCTCTTTGTTTTCTATTCTCCTTGGCTGCGCTCTTATATTTTAATACCATATAATAGTAAGGAACAAGGAGGGTCATTCAAAAATATTTTTTAATCTTTATTAGAAACAGATTTTTTTTTTTTGCCTTTTGCTGATGCTGGACCACATTTACCTACAAAGTCCTAAAATGATTGAAAGAACCACAACCATAGTTTCTACTTAGGGGTTTTGAGGGGTGCCCACACAAGTCTGAATGGCTGCTGGCAGTGGAGAATACCAGGCTCTCACCAAGTTTTTACGTGGTGCTGACCACTTCAGTATCAAGGCATTCCCCAGGGGTCCAAAATTAGATGCCAGCACTGCTCTTTTGCTTCTGAAACAAAAGAGATGCTTTGCTTAGGCCTGATTTTTTCCACTTGAGCCCCCTTTCATTAAGACATATTTAGCTTTAATTCACCACGATGGGACAGTGGGATGAATTTAAGGGTTTAGGTGAATGAGGAGGGGATTGCTCATGTATTAGTAGCTATGAAGTGCCACAACACCAAGAGATGGAGTGAAAGCTTGGTCTCAGCTGTGATGGGAGTTCTCTTGCTTCCAAGAGTACATGTACATTTGGGTTTTTTTATGTCTCTATACATACTTGCACTTTCAAACTTAATTCTACTGTCTGCACCAGAAAAAGGAACTCTAAAGGTCTGAAAAAGGCTTCTGGAAGGAAAAAGAAGGGTATAGGGAATAGGAGGGTTTGGAACAGAAGGTTTCCTAACTCAGAAGTATTCAGGCTGCTCCAGCCTATTCCAGTAATGGGGATGAATGCCTATATTTGCTCTTCCTTCCTCCCACGTGCTGTACAATCCCAGCATCTATTGCCATTTGCACAAATTAGCAATAAAGCCTCATATCACTGGAATTCACAGATTTCTTCCACCTGTGGGCACCTCTATTTCTTGCCCAGTTTGTAAAGCATAATCCACCCCTCCCTTCACCCCCAACTTCCATACCATGGACAAGATCTCACATTTCTATATAAAAGAAGTCCAGCTTGCTGCTAATACTTATTAAGACTAATCAGAGGATGCCAGTGCCTCACATATGTACACAGGCACAGCTACTGAATTGCTGACACCACCTCTTATACTATTTGAAATGTAACATCAGACTATTAGGAACATTAATATAAATTAGCAGCCATATTTAAAAACAAGTAGACAAGAATTAAAAAAATCCCATAAAAATTAGAAACATGCAATTTTAAAAGGAGGGGAATGTAAATGTTTATATACAAAAAAAAAGAGTATTAGAAAAAGAATGGCCATTTGCCTTGTATAATGCATGAAGATGTCTGGGCTTCTCCATTGTTATTTTTGATCCTGAAAAAAAATTCTCGGACAATTAGAGAAAAAAAATATTTTAAAAAGAGCAAAATGCCATTTTAAAATGCCATAAAACATTCTCATTAGATCATAAGCATCCTACCTCGGGCCCTTTGATGTAGTTACAACAGAATTTTTTTTTTCTCATAAAGAACGGGGGAAAAGCAACTCCAATAAATACTGTGTATCTACAAAAACAAATGGATCAACAGCATGTCACCCTGAATTATCTTGGGAAAAACATCTAGCAGAAATTACAGCAACATCACAGATATGCAGACCAAGTATCTTAAACCAGTCAAAGTGTCTATTATTGCTTGTTTTTATCTTTCTCTAAAGGGAAGCTATGTTTGACCTCTAAGGAAGGTCAACAACTTAATTATTGTACTCGAGACAAAGCTACTCTGTGCACAGGAAATGAAAGCTAAAGAGAAGCACTTTGAAAAGAAAGACATTTTACTCTCTTAAATAAATGAGACCTGCAAAATTCAATATTGTTTTCATCCTGACCAAGCCTTCTGGCTGGATGCTAAGTGATGTTCACCGGGTAAAGACAGGAAATCCAGGAGCCTTCCTGTCTTTGCAAGACAAGAGTCATAGGAGGGCAAAGCAGCTTGGAAGACAGTAAAAGAAAAAAGTCTGTACAGGGGGGGCTCTCACAATCATACTCCACTAGAAAGCCAAATCCACTTGCTTGAGAAACGAACACCTTGAGGCATTTTGATTAAAAACCACATTCACTTCTTCTTTTGGAAGAGGATAGCTCAGATCCTCTAGAAAGTAGCAATTGGAAGAACAAGGAAGAGGCAAGAGCAGCTAGGCTCTGTGACATGCCACCTTGTGACAGGGCACCTAACTCCACAGTTAATCCAAATACACCAAAACAGAAAGAAAAGCAAACAAAAAACCTGAGTATGTCACCACCAAAAACTACAAGCAGTGTGCTCTGGTGCTGTGGTTTATAACTAATACTGCTCTGTCAGCTGGTATCTCAGCTTTTACTTTACTGCCACACATAGGAGCTATGAGAGGTTTGATTGATCTTTGAGGTCCTTTCAGTAAAAACTGTGCTGTTCTTCAGGTCTGAGCTAACTGGTGCTGATCAGGCCAGAAGGAAGGACAGGCTGGAGCTCACAGAAAGCAAGGAAGGGTACAGCAGGAATGCAGGAGCATTAGGGTTGCAGAGGGAATCCAGGTTCACCAAAAAGCTATTCACCAGTGTTGGAAAGTGTGAATCTTTAACTAGGGTGGGCTGGCAAAGGATGTAAATCACCAGGCACAAGCCTTCTCCAGAGAGGAAAATGTGCCACTTCCAAAGACTGCAGCTCTGGGTATGGGGGCTGTCCACTTCACCATCAGTCAGATGAATGTCCAGATAAAAACCATCTTGGAGTGCTCCTAGTCAGATGAACATGGGCAAGTGTTTCTGTGTGTGCTACCACTTTTTAGAGCTTCACAATACATTTTCCCAGTATTTGTACCAAAGCTTGTGCCCACAAGCAAGAACCTCCATAGAAAAGGCCAGACTGCCCCAGTGCAGTGTTGCAGCTTCTCCTGTGGTTAACAGGAATTGGCAGCTGTATCAGCCAGGCTGCTTCTGGACTGAAGACCAAACCTCCTACCACCCAAGATTGTAGTGTGGCCTATTCCCATCCTATGGCACAGCCAAGAATCACTGCTCACCATCACCCCTAGTCCTCTCTCTCAGGTTTTGAAATACCTCCTTGGTGTTGTATGGGGGAGGGTGAGAAGTCCAAGAGGACAAGGAAATCCCTTCTGGCTCCCTACCTGTTGTATATCCCCATTTTTGGGCTGGCTGATGTTCATTTTTGGCAGCTTACCTGCTCGGTGATGATTCAGCAGGATGATGTTTTCCAAGAGCACCCCAGGGATTTACTGCTCACGTTGCATTTTCAGAAGTCACAGAGAACTTAGGAGCCTGTATGACTAGTAATGCAAATGGCAAATCAGTAAGGCAGGGGACCTGTGGAAAAATCAATAGCAGTCATGCAATGAGAAGTTGTCTTAATCCACAGTCACATGGAAAATCATAGATAACTTAGTCCTGGCATTTCTTACCATTTGAATACCATTTTTTCTTACCTAAAAAGAACAATATGAGCTGCTCAATCTTGAAGGGTTTATGAGCTTCAGGAATGCAAGAGTGATCTTTTCCAATCCAATATCACCATTGATCCAACAGATCTTTAGTGATGTTTTGAACTCTCTGATTTCCACAGGGCCTTGTTTCTTCTCTTAAAATTGTCAGAGCTGCCCTAAAACTAGACCCCCTCCAGCTAATTGGTTTGATAGCTGGCAACACTCACAAATGCAGGATATTCACTGCAGATGACAAGGCACTTCAGAGGGAGAAGAACCAGCTGAGTTTCAGGTTCAAAATCAGGTACTTTCTGCCTTTTTACAACTTGTTGGAAAATAGGGAAAAACTGTCCAAAGCAGGCAAACTTTGACTGAAGTTTGCACAGTGGCTGAGAACAGAGTGGTCTGGCTAATGAGAACAACTGATTACACAGATGTAACACAAACAGATTTTAGGAAGGCAGGGATTGGATTGAATCTGTCCACATCTATGCACTGACAAAGCCCACAGCCTGTATGTGGGCCAAGGCTTTCAGTCACTGCTTCCAGGATGTAAACTGTCATCTGCAGGCTTTGTTCTCAAATGTATGACCTTGCATTTTGCTGGTTTAAAACACATGTTCAGAGGCCTCTACTTTACCGAGTGTTGTTGTTTGCCTCAGACTTGTCCCGTTGTTTATTTACCACTATGGCATATCTGCAACTTTTCCAGCAGTTGATCAATTTTTTTTCCTTTCCAATCCTTGATAACAACCATGCCTGTGGCGTGCCTGTGGGCAAGAACAAGTCATTGCAACCATGGATAAAAATACCCTCCTGATACTCTTCTGTTATATCAATTTACTCATTGAATAAGTGCTACACTTTGTGTAGTGACATTTAAAAATTATTTTTTACCACCATTTTTATTATTAAAACTATACTGATGGGTGTAATTCATGTCATCACCTCTTCAACTCAACATTAACTATTTTGTGAATCTGATTTTCTTGCAGTAGCCTCAAAGCTGACATCAGGTTCACTGGCCTATATTTACCTGGAGAGGCTGGGGGAAAGGGGTCACCTCCTTAATCCTTCTAAAATAATGAAGCATTTGTTCAGTTTTAGCTCTCTGGAATTTCCCCAGTACCTTGTGAGGAAAGGGGGTCCCCAAGATGTGTTGATATAAGTACAGACTGCTATAAGCAAGAGACAAAAATCTCATCCTTGAAGGCTTGGAAACAAGGATGGCAATGGATAATATTTGTTTTTGTGGATTAGGAAACTGTTCTGGTTTTGATTCTGATGCATTTGTCTCCCTTAAAAGTACCCACAATTTCTGCAATTTATATCCATCTAGACTCTCCAATGTCAAATTTCTGAGTGGTGCTGACTCCAGCCTGGATTACCAAGCACTGCCTGGTTCCCACTTGTTTCAGTAAATTTCCTGCATTTGTACTAAACTGCTCCTGCAAATAACAGCACAACTGACCTGACTTGCAGGATTTAATGAGAAATCCTAAAGCAAGTGGTTTTACCTGGTTCTGAGTTTCATTAGGAAAGCTTTGCTCCAGATTCAACTGTTTTTAAGGGCAAAAATGCATCACCACGCCTGTTAGAAACAGAGGCAACAATTCACCCTTCATGGTGACATCACTAGGAGACATTTAAAAGTAGACATGTTCTTCTAATTTTTTCTCAACCTAATTTTAAAAGCTCAGAAATGTTTTTGGCTTTTCCCTACGAGAGATAAGGAATTGTCTCCTGATTCACACTTGTGTATTTTAAGGCTCTGCATACATGGAACCATTTTAATGGGACAGTGGAGCTGCACTGAAGTCACAAAGTGCCTCTGAAGGTCTGACACATAAACAGAGGGCAAAAAAAGTGAATTCCTGGACACTGAGTAGCAGCAGATACAGCCCTGAGGAATGAATACAGCATGAAGTATCCCTGCAGCACATGCAGCCATGTCCAGCTGACATTTCTCATATACACTGGAGAGAAATTTATTCTACTGAAAATTGTGCCTGTCTTTGACATTAAAACCAGCTGAAATCAGATCCTAAACTCTGAAGGAAAAAGGGCAATTAAACATTGATATCAAATTAGGAGAAATCCGGGAAGAGAGACCTTTTTGGGTAATGATCTGTCTTTAAAGACTCCCCATAGACTTTCAGAAAACACATAGATTGAGCTGCTTTCCCTCATTCTTGTGGAGAAAAAACCCCCAACATCAACAACAACAGAAAACCCAGCTAGGAGTTACATATCTCTCTTGTATTATTTTGGGTTTTTTTTTGTTAGGGTACCTCCTATCTCTTTGCTCAGGATATTATTTTGCTTTCATCAAGAAGCATGGTTTTCACAGATACACTGTTTACATGGGCACAGGGTCAATATCTGTGCATTTTCTTCCACCCTTACAACACAAAGAATATTGCATAATCACACAATAGCTTTCACCACTACTTTTAGGACTGATCCAATATCAGCATTTCCCTTTCAAGAATAACTCCCACTCTCAACACCACAGAGGTAGAACTGGTCTTAAGTCTTCATTAAACATCCAGAGGGCCAGATACCCTGCTGGAGTGTGTTAGGGCAGAGGACACAGCTCAGAGAGAAAGATCTCATTTTGAACCATGGCTCCTTGCAGTTCTCGTGGAGTTTGAAGGTTGGTTGCCCCAGATGAAGCTTCAAATGCACCTACAGAGGCAGATTCCTAAGCTTGAGAGGCAGTAACAGCTCCACACCCTTCATTTTCACACCTATTTTTTTAAATGTTTAACAGGAGGTCCAGGTCTTAAACTGGACTTAAACTTAAACGGTCTTAAACTTTCCATAAATAAGGAGCACTCCTGTTTGGTGACTACTCCATTGCAATATCAAATTGACCAAAAGATTTGGTGAACAAGAGTATGTGAGGCATCCCAGTAGTTTAGAGAGGGATGGAGAGCTCCAGCTGTAGACTTCATGCCTTAAGGTTTGCTATAAATAAATTTATGCCCTGTCAAGTTCCTTCTAATCCTTATGTGGCATTTCAGGACATCTCCTATAGACACTTCAACTTTTTCACTGATGTTCCTCAAAACAATTGGACAGAACAAAATAGTTCAACCAGACCACTCTGGTTCTTGATATTTCTGTGAAGTTTTCACCCAACACAAATTTGGGAGCACCAGGTAGGATACACAGCAAGTGCAATCCATAGCCAACCTCTCCCTCCAAAATGATAGCAATGGAGTCCCAACTGTGCTTTCCCTCAGGTATGTTGTTCAGATCAGGAGTAGGAACCACGTATAAACTGCCTGGTTCAGCTAATTTTACTGTAAATCACACCCCACACCCTCTCTGATCGAATTTGGTGTAAGCTGTCAGCAAAAATATGCTGGCTCCCTCTTGCAGTATTAGTTCTGCAAGCTGTACAGATATTATTTCAAAAAGGGAGAACTTGTTAAAAAGGATTTGTCTCCATTAATAACAAAGGATGGAATTCAATGCTATCTTGATGCATTTGCTGCCAGAAGAGTTTCTTCTAAAGCATAAAAAGCGACTGAAAATCAAGGTGTCTCACTGACATTAGAGAACTTTGAAAGGCTTTGCTGTGTCCATACAGACATGGGCAAATGCACCAATTTCTGTCCTTAGCCTGTGTCTTGGGCTGCAGCAAACAAGCACGGCAATTTATAACAGACACTGGAGAATATGAATATTTTTTTTACTACTCAGCTCCAGGAAAGGATAATTATTATAAGCAAAACCAGATGAAAATCTGAGAATATTTTATGATCCACTTTCATTTAAAAAAAAAAGTCTATTAGCCTTAGAACAATGGGGCCAAATTCACACTTGGGGTAACATCACTGACATCCGTAGAGCACTGCAATTAATTTGGCCCATGGGATCTACTTGAAAATATAACATACTGTCACAAGGATGACAGCCAGATTCTGTGGAGAAAATCTTTCTATACCGACTAATTTGGCTGTAAAAAGACAGCACAGCTGTACAAGCAGTAATCCAGTGGGCTGCATCTTCAAGTGCAACTCCACTTATATCTGTAAAATAAAGCTCAGTTATAACCACCTGAGAATTTGGCCAAGTGCCTTTTCCAGACCAAATGGGAGATCACAGTATAAGTGTTGTTTGGCACCAGAATGATGCTTACGTGACATTCAGAAAAACAAAGAGAGAGATACTGGGGGGTAGAATTCAAGAACAACCCGGTAGCCAAAGATCTAAGTGAAATGCTGATATCCCTTGCTAATCCTTTCTTATCCCATCTCCTCTCTCTCCCACCAAGCAGTCTCCTCAAGCCTGTTAAGCTGCAGGGAGAATCAGAAAAAAAGCAGAAGGCTCTTTTGCTGTTTCTGTCGTCATTTATTTATTTTTAAACAGAAAATTCTTGTCCCTTGCAGTGATGACGTTTTAATGAATCCATCAATCACTGCAAACTCCAAACTAGAATCCTACATAAAAGAGACCTATTTGTAATACGTGACCTAAGCCCATACCTAACGAAATGAGTTCTCAGGGAGACAATGCAGGTCTTTCACTGCTGTCTCCATGGAATCGTAGATGATTAAGCTGGACAGGGCCCTGTGGGTCCTCAAATCCAACTCTGTACACCTAGCATCACTTTATCCCTGCCCTGTTCCCGTGAGTGTGTTATCTAATCCTTTGCTGACTGATTGTGACCCACCTTACTACTTCTCTTCCATGGGCACATTTTCATTGTGTGTTGGCAAAGCAAGCTCTTGATTGCTCCTACGGTCTTCCATTTCCCCATATCAATGATTTTTAGGGTGTTTGGATCCTTGCTATCTCCTCTCTGCTTAAATAGTTTTAAGTCTTTCCAACATCACTTTTTGGTTTTCTTGATTTCTCGCTCCTTTGCTCTGTCCATCCCAGTGCTGCAGGTTCTATTTCAAGGGCAGCCCAGCCCCTGCTGCATCACACCCCTGCCACCACCTCGGGCTCCTCAGGGCACATTCACAGTCAAATCTTTGACTTTAATTTGCTGCTGCCATATGCAGTAAATCCTCCAACTAAATCAGGCCTCAATTCTTTGCTTATCTTTATGGCCAACGGACCCACTACAATTTGCTTTCATTACCTTTGCACCATTTCTCTCAGGTTGATGTCTCAGAGCTCTCACTTGATGCTTTTCTTACCACAACATTGCTTTTCTTTGCCACTTGTCCTGTATCTACAGGATCTGAGCTTACTTCTTGTACTAGATTGAGAGGATCACTTAACTACTAGGGTCAAGAGCATTCTCCCTGTCAAATCCTCTTCCCAAGACTTCCCCCAATGACACCACTGAGATGCAAATCCCTAAGATGATCTTTAAAATAAAATCTGACTTAGAGAAGACCCTGACTCCACATTCAAAACTTCTGAGCTCTCTGCTGTTTGCTGACTGTTGTTTTGGCTGCTGGTGATTTAAACTTATGTAGATGACAAACACATTCAGCTGCGTCCATGGACAAATTCATGGACAAATATTCCTGCTGGCTTCTGAACTATCAACGAAAGCAGCTGCTGCTCCCTCGTGGTCATCAGCATCATCCCTCTTCTGAAAGTTACCATCACCTGAACTTTGCAGCAATTTATGATCTTCTACCTCCTGTCTGTCTGCAGAAGTACTTTTTTCTATAGTCTTGGTTAAGTCAAAGCAAACCAAGGTAATAAGGACTTATTGTTGAAATCAGCCGTGTCTGCAGCCTCATGGGAAGACTTAACAAGACTCAGATCAGGAGTTACCAACAGTTTCTAAAGCAAGTGGGGAATCTTGAATTCAATGATTCCTCTCTGTCCTTTTCCACTTTCTTTTTTACCACTTGGTAAAGTGTTTTCACTGATTACATCTCCTGTCAGCACTGTCTGGCATGACTATGAAGATATTTTAAAACTTAGGTGGCCTCTTAAATTTTAAAGAACAGATAGAGACCAGAAACACTTATATTGTATACAATACAGAAATCAAAGCTTAGATGTTATCACACAGCTGACCACACCTAACATTCTGTGCTCACCACAGATGGCATCACACAGCAAATCTGCAATTATAAAGCAAATGACAATTCCAAAACCTTTAGAAAAAATATCTTCATGTATTGGGACTAGCATAGAATGAATACTTTGTTGTCAGTATGCCTTTCTTCCTTTGGGGTCCATTGTCCCCTGCTATATTCACTACCAAGATACTTCTTTTCCCGTCTGTTAAAACCCAGCATGAAAATCAGACAGGGCTCTTGCATTCTTTTCTCACTATTTTACATGTGGTAGCTGGCTTTGCTCACTGTAAATTTGAGTAGTGGAAGGCAAATATCACAAGTGGCCAAATGGAGACCCTCCTCAGAGAAGATTCAGCTTTAGCTGCTTGCCTCTCAGCAGCTTCCTTCACAGAGCTAGTGCTGAGGAAATATATCACTTTTATTACCTTACCATTCTCCATTGGGACTGGTAAGAGTTCTGTGGAAAAAAATCCAGAGAATCTGTAACTTAAAGCACTGTCTTCTCTCTGTTGGGGTTGTTCTTGACCTGTTTCTACAGTATCACTTGTCCTGAATAGAAGACAACCCCTATTTCCATCAGCTTTCCTTATTTTCTTTGCCCCTGGTTCACACCTAACATTTTTAGTTATGGAAGAACAAGGCATGTCTGCTTTTTGGCTCCACATTGCTCCTCCCATGTTCTAAACCATCAAGGAACCTGTCTGCTGCCATGGACAACCCTGTTACACTGGTGTGGTGGGATCTCCTCTTCTCTCCTTCTCGTCTGAAAATCAGTCTGTCTTTTATTTCCCTCTTCATTCTCCCCCGTGGAGTCTCAGTCCTGGCTGTCTCCACTGTCTTGTCACGTTGTCTTTGGGGGGTAGTTTCCCTTCCTTTCTTCTTTGCCTCTGAATTGTCTCCCTTCTCCAGCTGAATAAATTTGTTGCTCAGCTTCATCTCTCCTGCACTAGCTAATTTCATCCTCTCTCTTGTCCTCGGGTAGGGCTGTCCCACGGAGATCCCTTGCCACCTTTTTGTTCTCCAGGCCACCTTCTTATTCAGGTGTTGTACTCTAGTGTTGCTTCTGCTGTCTCCTCAGGATATTCCTCAACCACATCTTTGAATTCTTGTCTGGATTTCAAGTTCCCTCCACTTGCCTCTTTAGTGCTTGGCTCATTTCCTCTATGACTGGTCATATGTACCTTCCATCCTGTGCCACACAGCACTGATGTGCAACTGGGAGATTCTGCAACCATCCCCCATCTTGTGAACCCTTTTCTCTTTCGTTTCTTTCAAATTATTCCTCGGAAGAGCGTAAGAGAGTTAGGTACCAAAATTCCACTGATCCTTGCTAGATAAATTGGTTTATAATACATGTTAGAGAAACAGGAGACTATCACAAGTTGTTAAGCAATAAAAATCCCTGCAACATAATCTGTTGTGGCTGAACATTTTATTGAAATCCTGGATAGTCATTTGCAAAAAAGCTGACACGCAGGGTTTGGATTTAATCTTCACATTTCCACTCAAACTGTGGCATTGTTTGAACACAACAGCTTTGGGATCCTGGCAAGAGAGTAAAACTGTCCGAGCTGTTCCACTCTGGTTTGAATTATCTGCTTTTTATTTATTTATTTCTAGCTTTGAAGTCTGTGTACTTTAAAAATCAATGAACATCATATTAACAAGCAGACACTAATTACATTTTAACAAACTGGAAAGGCTTGGCTACAAATCTTTGAAAAGATAGATTCACATCTTAAAAAGCTTTCTATTCCAACTGGCATCATTGTAAGACACTGACAAAGCCTGCACAGAATGGAAACGTTAAAGAAATCTGTTTTCCAGAATTTTTTTCCTATGATTTATAATTAGACTTCATCATTGTACTGTCTCATACACTAGGTCTGGTAAACGGAATACTCGTGACTTTTACAGGATTAAGGGAGACATTTTGAGATGTAGAAATTAAAAGATCACTCAGATAATAACACTACTTTGCTCTTTTGTAGCTCTTCTCATCAGTCCAACTTACTGTTTTACAAATTAGGATCACTATCAGAGTTCTACGGAGGGATAAAAATGAGGCAAGGAATGCTAATGTGTCTCATCTGCAATTACTTAGCAGAACAGAGGCAGATCAGAACTGGGTCTCTTGTATCCAGTTCAGAGCTCTAATTCATAGGTTACAGGGGTTCACTGAGCAGTTTTTAAACCATGGGTATTGGAGTGTGCAGTGGGAATCACAGAGTTTGTATCGGGATGCTGCGCACACCAGGAAATGCCAAAAGTGTAAATAGATGCTCCTGGAACTATAAAAAATATCATGGCTCTTCTGAGCACTCTGAGAGTAGCTGTGTCCTTGGTGTCAGGGTCGGTAGGAAAGCAGCTCCCACATGAAAGTAGGAACCCCAGCAACGCACGGAACAGTTTCCGTAGAGAGCGGAGAGCCAAGACATCACGAGGCTTGTGTGGTAACAACAAGGGGAGAATAGGACACAAGAAGGATACTTGTGTCAGAGCAAGGCTCCAGGAAACACTCAGGAGAAGCTATGCTTTCCAAATGTTCCCACTGATTTCATCACTTCTGTGCTCTTCCAGCTGCTTGAGAAGTAACAGACAAGGAACCCACTTCAGACAAGAAGTGATCTGCAGCACAGCACAGCCAGCCTGTGCCAAGAAACACTTCAGGGACCATGTGGGGTCGTATCGGACCCCAACAGGCTCAGCTGTCCTCTTTATGCCATGCCCTCAACTGGTAAGACAGACCTGATGCCTGCAGTGCTGGGAGGGGACATGGAGATACCACAGATAAGGGCAACAAACTTGATGGCACTTCATGGCATGAGAGATCAGTTCTGTGCTCCAGGAAGTGGAGGATACGTACAGTCTGGCCCACTCACGGGATACCAGAGTCAGCTTATGTTCATAGCAAATTTCTGAGACAATTTCAATGGAAGTGAGAGGAAAGCACCATTGCTCCATGTCACACACATCAACATTTCTCTGTTACTGCAAGTACTTGACTTACTTGTGCAAATTGGTTTTCTACACTTCCTACAGTGTGGCTCTCATGGCTACATCTTGTGGTTGAGCTGGACTGTCAGAAACTCATCTGCTGGAGTGGCCTACAGCCCATGTCCTTCTGTGTCTGCAAAGAAGAGGACAGACTGCCGTGCCTGTGCTGGAGCCACACCAGTTACACCTGGCAGAGCAGCACAGGCAGTTGTCACCATACCACAGCCACTCCCAGGGGTGGCATCCCAGCAGTGATGCTGTGCATGCTTTACCACTAGGACACTCTCTGAACAAGAGAGTTGGTTCAAGCCTCACTGCATCCCTGGTTACCCCTGCAGCACAAGCTGTGGAAATCAGCTATATTGGTAACAATTAACACTTTTGGGCCTTAGCACAGCATACGGAAGTGACTCTCCAAAAAGGTTCTATGAATAGAGTACCAAGTATCAGGGTCACCTGCTATGGCATCCTATCTACCCCTCCTCTTCATAAACAAACTGGGGTAGCACACAGGGTGTGGTATTTCTCTTTGCCTACTTTGAAGTCACTATTTTGACATTAGAGAGTTTTCTGCTTTTCCACCTAGCTGGTTAAAAAGATTTAACAACTGCTGTAATGCTTGTATAAAAGATTCTTTGTACACAACTGGATCTAATCTAGAGTCTCTGAGTCCACGTTGTCTCTCCAGATCCTGTGCCTCTACATTACCCTTTTTATTTGATTAGCACGTGATATAAACAGATTTATCACTGCTCCCTTATGTCACTTGTCAGTGACATACTATGTATGTGGAAAGAAACACACTCTCCTCTTCAGTAAGAGCTGACCAACCAGCCTGATTCAGACCCCAGACTCCTGTTCTGATGCTGCTGAACTATTATTGTGTGTGGTCATTTGGGTGGTGGTCCCCAAACCAGCAAGACAAGTCTGAAGCTCTGCCTCCCAAAGGGATGAAGTGAGTCCTCGTTATCTTGTGACTGATCTGCAGTGGGCACAAACAACACTGGGTGTGTGAGTAAATGATGAGGGAAACTCCTAGATACAGTTTTCCAAGGCATCTGGAGGCTTGAATGTTCAGCTGCCAATACTGGCACGACATCTGCCATTTCTTAGCTGGTGGTGTGGTTTCTTTAAAATTTGGTCCTGATCTGTGCTTTAATTCGGAGAACAATTAAACTTGATGCGCAAATAAAAAGCAGATCATATATTTGGGAATCTCTATTGGATTTCTAAGCAGGCTAGAAAGTACATAAACACCTTTAGTACAGACTGCTTTTCTTACATGAGTACTTGATTCCTTGTCTTAGCAAGACATGGAAAAATCTGACCCACCTTCATTCGAACACATTTTGGAAAAAAAAAGGTAAAATAAAAACTCGTCTGAAATCCTACCTTAAATAAATCCGCTCGATATCTTGGTCCCCTGGGAAGAGCAGTGGCTGTGAAACAGTGCAGATACCTCAGCATTCAAATCCCTCCAAAATAAATGCAGGCAGCTCACCTCATGCTGACAGGTCGCTCTCATGGTTGTACTGCTTTTAAACCAACAGTATTGGCTGCAAAGCAAGACTTAACCTGATCTACAGTTGCATAAATGACAGAACAAGTCCATTCTTGGTTCAACAGCTCAGGCAGTTTAGATTTGGTTCAGCGTAGAAATGTAGCACCACCAGCAGGAAATTTTTATTTGAAAAGGAAAGATCAAAGTCAGCAGGAGCTGATGAGGATACCAGGAAAAGGAGACAGTGGGGCAATACCCAAAAGGCCAACTGTGGCACCTCAGGTCCTCTGCAGCTTTTGGTGTACTTTCCCCATGACCCAGAGGACAGAAATCAGCAGAACACAGAGAACAACACAGAGACATGGGAGAAGTAGAGGGGGCAACCACCTTGACAAGTTTGGTAAGGTAAGGAAATGAAGACTTCCTAAAAGATGAGATGGGATAAAGGTACAGGAAAGGGCAAACGATTCAGATAGTCTGTCAAACAGAAACTCTTGAGCCTTCCCATAGCAAAAAGGTCAATCAAGATTTTATGTAAGATAACAGGATGCAGCTTGCCAATAAAAAGTTAGTGCAGTTATATTTACATTTTCACTGGATTAAAATATGACAACTTGGGCATTTTTTTATTTATTGAAGGCAGTTCTTCAAAACCTTCTAAAGCAATTATAGGGAACTATTTTCCCTAAGAAGATGCATGCCTGAAGATGGAGCACATTTTAGGATATATGTGATCCTTATACTAGAAGTGTTAATTCCCTAATAGATAGTCAATCAGGTTTTTTTTTTTTCAAACTAGCTAAAATAGAGTTTTCAAATACTGGTCAACTTTAAATCTACTAAAATTGATGTAAACCATGCTGGTGAAAAAGCAAGGACCAGACCACAACTAAACCTGATGGGGAAAATCCAAAAGACTGAAGTTCCTGGGAGTTTTATTATTGCACCAGTGGAACAGAGATTTCTTCCTAACTGTTCCCCAAGCCCAGGGATAGTCAGTCTGTACTTTCTCTAATGTGTAAGGGATGGAACAAATCAGAAGAGGGCACATAATGAATCAACTGACAGTCTCTGAAAAATAGCTGTCCTGTCTCCTTAATATGAGTGAGAGTAATGTTCTGAGGGCAGGAAGAATTCGGCTTTAGACAGAAAACATTCCCCTGTAGAGGGACAAAAAGTGATCACTCTGTAGTTTAATCAATCTCAGGCCTCTCTTGGAGGGAAATAGCGTGTTGCCTGCAACAGCACGTGTAATAATGTTTGCTGAAATATAAACTATGGCTGTATACCACAAGATGGAAGGTCAGAAGTCAACCGAGGATCTGGCCACAGATGTTCAGCAAAAGAGACCAAAAAGCAATATATCAAATTCAGTACTTTTCCTCGAGGAACAGGTTGCAGAAGTTTCTCATCCCATCTCCTTCACAGTTTAACTGCACTCACCCTGCATGTAACAAAGCTGTGCATCACAAATTGCCAGGTTACTCAAAGACAATTTCTCCATGTCCTGTGCTTGAGTATTTAATTATTTATAAAGTGAGTTTCCTCTCATCCACAAACACAGCACCCTTGAACTTCTGCAGTGTTTTTCAAGTCTGTCTACCAAAGTGAAGAATCATATGACACACCATTTAGTCCTCCCCCAGCCCTTGATATATGTTTCCTAAAGCTGACATTTGATATTATGGAATGTGTTGTAATCAATTCTTAAAGTTATAGCACCACTGGATTTTTATTAACTTGCACAACAACAACAACAACAACAAAAATCCAACAAAAAATGGGCCCTCATAATCAGTCAGCCTTGTTATATCCTGAAAGCTGCTTTAACAAGCAGGGAGTAATATAGTGTAATTGGTACTCCACAATTTAATTGTTCTGTTCTTAAATCTAATATTGCAGCTGTGGGTTAAGTTTACACCACAGCTTTCAAGAGAACATGAAAGTGTGGTACATCTGTGCAACAGAAAGCTAAACATCTCTCATCTGATGTGTTTACAATGACATTTGATAGCGTGGAATTGTTTGGAGTTCATTCTTAAAGCTGCAGAACTGCTTTTCAGTGCTGCAAAAGAAAGGTAAAAAGCCTTCAATCTCCTTCCAGCAACTCAGCCCACACAGGCCAGCTGCTGGGATTGCAGGGAAACTGCTGGCTCTAAGAATTCCTTCAAGTAGCTTTGAGCATTGTCACTTGGGCAGTGGACAAGGGGACAAGGACATCTTCCCCATCAGATGTTACAACAATTATTTGAAAAACAAATGACTCAGAACCCCCCCAAAAAAACTAGACAAATAAAACAACCCCTGATATGCATAAAACAGACAAGAATATTTCAAGAAATGTTATTACATTGATGACTTGAGCACATAAAGAAATGGTGGAATTTTCTGTTTAACAGGTGGCAGAGCTGCTTATGGTGTCTTGAACTTCACATTGTGTATAACTAACAGCTTCAGCATTATGTACTTGTTAGTGAATTTATTAGGCCCATAAGTAGTTCAAGAAATTCAGGAACGAGCCCATAAATGTCATCTGCAGTTTGTGAACTGCAAGTATCTGACTGTTTTGATCAAGGTTTTTATGGGAAAGTTAAATGGTTATTAAAATTATTTACTACTGCTCCACAAGAAGGGAGCAAGCCTGCTGAAGAACTTAGGTTGTGAGAAGATGTGATAGACTGCAGGTCAAATGCCTTGGCACAAAAGCATTTCTGTTTATGTCTAAGCCCAAATTTTTGTACAATTCAAAGCTCAGAGTGCATTTAAGTGGCTGAGGAAAGGTCTGTGGAGGGGAGGAGGCATTTTCCCTTTCCCATAATCTGCCATCAGAAATACATGATCTGATCAGGCTACTTTTCTTGTTCTCAGCATTAGCCTTTTTCTAATATTTTCTGTCCTTGGAGAGATGCATGATAGTGCAATTTAGTTCAAGAGGTCACTTTCTGCTCATTCGTCTGTAGCAGTCCACGCCGACATCTTGATTTATGCTCTTTAACAGATAAAAGCCAGTCTCACTGATGAAGGTCAGCTATATTACACTGGAATCTATTCATTTTTTTAAACTTTATTATTTCAGTCACAATTACGACTATCTGGAGCCTCTTCATAAAAAGGGGCCATATCAAAAGCTGGACGTTAGCAACTCCATCAAGGGATGCATTCACTCTGCATCAAAAGTACCGTAAGGACAGATCTGGGGAGGCAAATCTGTATCAATATTTCAGTCTCTTACATACAGAAATTTGATACAACAAGATGCAACACCCGAGCTTCCCCTCCTTTCAATTGACTGAGAAATAAAAATTGTCCTTAGAAGGGAAGAAATGCATTCGTGTTTTTCAGTTTTCGGGTTTTCCGCCCTTTCATAGCATCGCAATGTTCTCGTCATGGGTGGAAAACTTAATCTTCAAGTTCAAGCCTAGTTTCTTCATACAGTTCAGGATGAGATGACTTGGAATACCGGGAATATTTCAGGTGGAGAAAATCACCCAATTCATCCAGAGCATTCAAAACCTGTAAGACCATTTTACTTTGTCAATTCTCTTGGAAAAGAAATGAAGTTCTAGTAACCTCTACTTTACAGCAGAACAGGATTATAAAAGCATCAATTAAAGAAAGCTGAAAAGACAAATGGGCAAATTTTGCATTCATTCTACTGTAGTGAACATCAATGCAGTCATAGATGTACATCTATGAGAAGACAATTTACTCCTTCAGTAGGTTATGGATGGTTATTAAGTACATTAATTGAGCACAGATGAAAAAAATGACCTTTTCTAAAAGTACAGAGAGATAACAACCCAGAGAAAAAGTTATCTTCGCTTGTGCAGAAGAAATGTGTCAAGCTGTACTTCAATATTTCCCTATAGCTCCCAAAGACTGGAGTTGCCACTGCATTTTCTCAGACAGTACTCAGCCAACAGTGCTGATCAGAGTTTAGTTTGAAAACTAAACTGAATTGTTTAAGATAATTTTAGAGCATTCCATTACCTTATACTGATATCACAGGCACGGTTAATAATAATTACTATTAATTAATGCTGTAATTTAATTTACTGAGGTGTGTCCCCAGCTCTCCATAGATTTGAAAAGGAGCCAGAGAACTCTGTACCATGGAGAGGCAGCTCAGTGTTTTGCAGCATCTGAGCTACACTCAAGAACAGCCAACTTTTTGGCATCAAAGAAGAAAACAGCAATTTTGATCTTGAGCGTATTTCTGTTAAGCCACTAAAACGAGCTCATGAACAAAAAGTAGTAATTTAGTAATGGTTTATGCAGAGAGAGAGCTTCCAGGTCATTAAGGAAGTTATTCTTGGGAGCTTGCCCTTTCATGCATCTTTCCTCTTTAGTTCCAGGCTGAGATTCAAAACAAATTTTGCCAAAGGGAAATGTTTTCATTGTGCTTGTTACCTGTTGTTACCCTGGGTTTAGGCGCATTCACAAAGCATTTGCCTTAAAACCTTTCCATCTGCAAGTAATTAAACTCAGGGCATTTCCAATCCCCCATACTGTAAGGACATTTAAAGAATGCCACAAGTTCTGCAGCAAAACCACAGCATGTTCAGTGATGACTGGGGAGCATTTCAGACCTTCACTGGTACCAGGAAGAAGCAACGTCCAGGTAATGAACATGAAACAATGGCCCAAAAATGTAGTGGTTTTGACATTTGGGGATGAGGGGAGAGGAAGGAAATCGAAGGAAACCAAAGCAGAAAGCTCAAGAGATTTTTGATGTCATTTGAGAGTGATCTACACTGGTGTGGGAGCTGGTCAGCAGGGCAGGGCTCCAGCCTCAAGATCCATGTGAATCTCTGGATGTGAATGTAGAGCCAGGAGCTCTCTGCAGGCACAGGTGCTTGTCTGCTTGAAGGATCTTTAACTCAAATGCCTCCTACGTTCACAGATTTTTTGCTTTGACCATTGTACTTGTGCAAAGAGAGGAAAGAGAAAGCCTGAAATGTACTGTTAAGCTGCTTGTGTTTCATGACTCTAAGTCAGCTTATTCTGAGAACAAAAGAATTTATCTCAAGCCAGGCCAAAAACACCTTCGGCAAGAAAGGGAGATGGAAAATTTCAAAGAGTTTATTTTAAACACATTTCTGACTGTGTTGGAACAGAGGTTTACGATGGAAGTCTCAACATACTCTTAATGGTATTTCTGATATCAGAGAAAGATACAGAACTGAGACAGGCCAGACAGCACCAATTAAATTTAATTAGGTTCAAACAGTTACGAATACTGTTTGCAATTTCCACCTGTATCCCAAGGCTGTTCTATATACTTCTGCAATTCAAGAAACACGTGGAAATATGGCTATGGAAAACTTGATTTTCAATTATTTCCACATCGTTTCAGGTTTCCTACTCTGACAGTTCTGACCTAGCATTTTAACTTTTGTCTTGCTGTGCTCTTCATGTAGGTCTTTATTAGTGATGACAGATTTGGTCACTATTAGAAATAGAAGAACATAACAAGTTAACAGTCCCATAATTTATTTTAAAAAATAAAATATATAAACCTCAAATGCCTTTAAAGATCAAGTGATAAAGCCGTAAAAACAAATGTAAAAATGAATTATTGAGATTCAAAGTAAGAGAGGCACTGCTTCTCCCAACCTCCTTTGCATCTGAAGTTAATTTTGGCAGGACATGTGCTGTGCTTACCGTGTCCAACATCTCCCGCGTATGTGCAGCTGACACACAAAACCGAGCCCTGGATTCCGTGATAGGGGTTGCTGGAAACCCAACCACAACCACCCCGATGTTTTTTTCTAACATGCGTCTCGCAAAAGCCCTAAGGAGAGAAGAAGAAGTAAAAAAACCAGTGGTAAGTTATCTCCAATAAACTGACCACAGAGAGAGAACACCCACTTATAATAAAACAACAGGTAAAATCCCGTCCTCGGTTGAAGCTGATGGTATTCTCATTGATTTCCTTAAGAGCCAAAACTTTACTGACTGACATTTAAGGACTGACATTCTTTACCGTTTAGCAGCTCATGAAGCCAAGTGGGTGTCAAATACTAGAAGTGTGATAGCAGAGAGAACACTGCAGGATAGACACAATTCATTTATGTCCATGAAAGTCTTTGAGTACAAATGAAAACATGTGGGCATTCAGTCCCTAAGCCTAGAAGAGGCTGGGTTTCTCGAAGGTATGAGAGCCTGGTTCCTGAACATCAACAGGAATAAAACAATTTGTGTGCTGGTTTATTTGCTCTCACAATTACTCTGCCAGTTAGGAGGTTTTTGTGTGGTGTGTATGAGACTGGGAGCACACAGCCAACCTAAGCTACTTGTGAATACTCTCCACAGCTCAACTCTTACATTATGCTATTACTGACTTCTGATCTGCTTGTCCAAGTCAGTGCACAAGTGCTGCTTGAGAGGAACTTGAAGGATAAGACATGCAAAGACTGCTCAAAGATCAGATGGGGAAAAAGAACATTCATCCAAAGCAATTCATACATCAAAGGCAATGTGTCTCCTTTAATGATTAAAAATAAAAAAAAATAAATTCCAAATTCAAAATATTATCAAAAGTATTATTCCAGACCACATTAAAAGAGGGTAAGGGAAAAGTCTTAAAATTCTGAATACTGGAACAGCTCAAAATTAAGTCTAGGGCCAAATTTAAAAGAGAACATAACTAAATGATGAGTTCAGCTAACAGTGGCTGTTTCTCCCAGGAAACATCCACCACGCAGAGCTACTCTTTCTTAATGTATTCCAATAACCTATCAGCTTGAGTAGTGTTAGTTTGGCCAACAGTTTTTTTCCAGTACTTACCCTATCTTACCAGGCATGTAAAGGAGCAAGGGGACAACAGGAGAATCATCATTGCCATAAATGATGAAGCCCATTTCATGCAGTTTTCGTCTGAAGTACCTTGTGTTTTTCTCCAGCTGGTGCACCCTTTGGAGCCCTGAAATGAGCAGTCAGGAGAACAGTCAGGGCAAAGATCATAACTGGAATCTAGTAACAGGGGAGAAACAGGGCTGTGGGTATAACAGTTTGGCTGAAATGTGTATGTTGCTGTTTGATTGAGAAGAAAAACATGGAATGAGCTAAATGTTACTACATTGACTATTATGGCATTGTAGGATGGATGACTGACACTCCTCTACTTGTCAGGTGCCTTCTCATGGGCAGAAACAGTCCCTATACAGTCATATGTCTCTGTGCATACAGGACATGCAAATAGAGTATGTTCTTTCTCCACATAATTGATTATAAAGGTGAACAACCAATGTCTATAATGTCAATACAGAAGTCAGTATACACTTGCATTTTCTCATTAACAATATCCCATAGGTGTCCTCCTATATCTTAGCTAATTCTGTGCATACATGTTTGTGGTTTTTTATTCTGTGACTGTAATAAAGCTTAAAGTAGAACTCCAGTTACTCTAATATACATCTACATATGCAATCTCTCACTGAGTTCTCCTCAGTTTCTTTCTCCTCTTGCTATTATTATCTTTATATCATCATCTGATGACAGACTTTAGTCATTCAAGACTTTCAGAGGCAGGATTTGTTCTCTGCACTGTCCCCAGCCTCATTCAGTCATGGATCCATGGATGAGACCCCCAGCAAAACCGACAGAAGAGCTGAAAAAGATTATTTTTAATGAAGAAAAAAGACAAAGAACTGTAGAAAAAAAATGTGCTTGAAAAGACATCTCAGCCTTTTCTTTTGCAGTGCCACTAAGGATGTGGCACTGACCAGAGCACTTGCTTCCCAACCCATTGCATAAAAAGGGAAGAGTCACACTCTACATTAATGTAGGTAGGAGATATAATATGTCCTTTTACCACTCCACCTGCATTATATTTCATCAGTGAGCTGATATACGTGCTGCTTTTCCAATGCTGTGAGGAGCTGACAGGGATGGTGCCACCTCCTCCATACCCACATGCCTCCCCAGTACCAGTCCTAGGTCCACAGAGCCACAGGTGAATTGAGCCAGGTCTGTCATTGACCTGGTCCCGCCAGAAACAAAACTGCCACACCACTGTTAAACAGATCAAGTCTCTAAACCTAATTGCTGTTCAGCAGCTTGTGTCTGCCCAGCAGAGGTGATAGGAATGTGTAGTAAGACTGGGAGGACACAGTTACACTCTTAGCTTTCATTTTCCTGCCGTTCATGAACCCACACTTTGAGTATCTCTTACATTATGTCGAACTTTTCTAACACTGAAACCTCCAGTACAACTCATTTCTTCTTTTCCCTTTCCTTTAAGATGCCTTTGCACAGATGTATTATGCTTTCACTCTCCACTGACTTTTTCATTTTACTTTACTTTTTGTTTGCTTCATTCCTCATTTACTACTTTCTGCTGTTACCCTTCTCTGACTGGACACCTGTTTCCTAATTTCCCATCCTGCTCCGTGTAACCACAGTGGCCAGTTAGGCATTTGGAGCTGCTACGTGCCACCTCCAGCAGATCTGTCCTCAGAACACATTCTGCCCCACCACCTGCTCTAGCTTTTCTTCCTCTTCCCTCCTGGCTGAGGTGGGGATCACCACACCTACATAAACCTCTTTTCCATTAATCATTTCTGAACACGTGTAGGTTTGAACAAGATCTACTGCTTCATCTGTTCTGTATTCTCCTGAGTCAAGGTCCTGTCAAAGTTCTGGCTGGGAAATTTATAGGGAGGCTGAGACTTGCTTCACAGTGATCGGTGTTTTGCTTGAACAAATTAAAAGATCTCATAAAACCAGAGCATTTGTAACTTTATGCACAAAACTGCCCACACAGACAACCTGTTAGTTACAGTCTCAGTCATTCAGTTTAAAGCATTCAGTGGAAGAGATGTGCTGGGTTAGAAAAGGCCACAAATAGTTTAACCATCTCTCTAATGCTGCTAAAACAAAAACAGCTGTGCCAGAGCAGGGAAAACAAATGAAACACAAAAGCATCCTACTACAAAGCTTTCCAGTCACTAATAAAAACAATAGTCTGTGGTATTTCCAAAAATATTTTTGGTGTAGTAGATCTCAAAGAAACAGGAGGAAATACTGAGGAGGAGGAGGGGAAGGGAGATGATGGCAAGGAAAGGGAGTTAGAGAACTGCAGAATAATGTGGCTAAAGTCTGAAGAGAAACTTTTTCCCTTGTTAGAATTTGTAAAGATGTTATTAGCATCTCCTCAATGTCCAAATTACAAGGAGGAGGGTGAGGGAGTAACCTGAAATGGGGACTCAAAACCACTGCTGTTTCTTGCTATCTTCACAGCCCCTGAGCTAGTTTCCAACCTCTCAGTTGGAGAGCATTTGAAACTACTAGATTTTCAATTAGGGAAAGTTTTCATAAATGCAGATGTTCTTGGCGAGTGCAGTTCAGGACTTGCTGCTTTCTCCTTTCTATTCAGCTGTTTACCACAAAGCTGGAAACACAGTGTCAGCCATGCAGGATTCCAGGCTGTTCCCTATTTATCAAACCAGATGCACAGGGCCCAGAGTTCAGCCGTTTGCCTCTACTTGTTTCCAGTACCAGAAACTTAGGTTCTAAGGAAGGGGAATCCAGCAAAGCAAACATTAGAGCTGAAAGAGGAGGTTCAGGCAACTCCCTGAAAGTCAAACACCTCTTCCTTTTCCAGTCTTTCCTTGCAGATTCTATATCCTCAACCAGTTTGAGATGGGATGGATCCCCTTTCCAGACTCCCTATGGAGCGCATTTCAAGCCAGCCAGTGCTGATGCAAAAGAGCCACTTGGATGTTTTAGCAACATCCCAGAATACTAATTTCATTTGCAGGGATGCATTAAAGAGCCAAATAAAAGATCAGAGCACTCACATATATCTGGAGGGAAAAAAAGCACATTAGGAGACGATTGCTACACACATTGTATTTGTGGGTGGGTGGCTGGGAGGAACCTATTTCTTTACCAAGTGTCAACACTTTCCTTTCTCATGTTAACTTTTGTGGTCAAAGACCACAGACACACATCATATACACAGCCATCTTATATGCTGTTCTGATAAGAGCAATAAAAATCTTAAAGTTCGTAGCTGTATTTCAATGCTCTTTCTCATTCCTTTATGGGACCTTCCAAAGTCAGATAAGGAGGCAGATCTGAGCAAAATGTTTATTTTTGTCTCACTGGCCCAATTTTCCACCTACACTGCAGATTAAGAGTGGTGAATTCAGTTTAGAATCAGATCTTAGTCCAAAGTCACTGTGGTATTTTAAGCAAAGACATCACATTTAAAAAGTATTTTCTTTGATTCCTGAGGCTGTGATCTTGCATCCTTTATTATTTATTGAGTGAAAATCTGCAGAGCAGACCCGTGAGCTAAAAGGATATGGCTGCATCTATGTGAGTGTTAGAATTCACCTGTATGGCACTAATTAGGGGATCAGGTCCCTGGACAGTAAATATGTGTTAAAAAATTCTTAGTTCACAAAATCTTTAAGGATTTACAGTCTATGCAAAGAGGTTAGAGCACAGCATGCAGGATATCCAGAGAGTTATATTCCATAAAATATGTGAACCACAACACAGCATATGTTTGGAGAAAAGAGACTGGACAGGGAAAAGCAGCCCTCTATTTAAAACTAAGCCCACTAGTGCTCCAGAGTTTTCAGATGAGGCTGACAATGACCTCATTAAGGGCACTACATCTTATTAGCTGAATTAAGAAGGGACAAAAAGGGAGAAAAGTGAATCATAAACAATCTCAAATTTCACAAGTTATCTTCACACTGCTTGGAATATACACAGCCAGCTTATTGGGATTTTTTTGAAGTACAGGATTAATTGCCTGGATGGTACAAGAAAACCAGATTTACTGCATCAGCAATCCACCTACTGCTGGCAAATTTAGAGTTTACATTTGTTGCACCACTTTAAAAATATTTGGTTTACTGCAAAGTCCTAAGGTGTTGGCAATTCTGGGAAAAATGCTGATTATATTTTTATTTGACACACATCATTGCATACTGCTGGCTTTAGCTCATTAATTTCTGCAGGCTTTTAGAAAGCTTTACAGCTCAAAATTAATATGGTTTTGTTGAAGGAAAAATACAAAGAGGAGGCAAGACAGACAGAAATAATAAAAGATAGTGGCTTGCTCATAATTTGTTTGAAGCAACAAGGTTTTTAAGAGAGCCACTTGGAATAACAGACCTGGTGGAAGCTTTGTGACACGCTTGCAGGGGGAGCTGCTCTGGCATCTGGCAGCAGGAAGGTATCCTGACTCCTCATCCGAGGGCCTGATCTTGGGATGGTTTTACCTGGCATAGCTCCACGTGCTTCAATAAAGCTCTGCTGTTTATGCCAGCTGAGGACCTTATCCTGGCAGCAAAAGAGGCAGTAAAACTATGAGCTCTCTGAAACAAAAGTTCGTTTTCCTCTTCCAGAGATGTCTGCTTTTCCCTCCTGCAAGATGTCTATAAGGAGAGAACCTGGCTGTGTTCAATTCCTGCACAAACATCCTACCTTTGAACCCTTCCTGTAGGCTTTTACCCTTGGAAATTCTGACTCGGTATATTGGAAACAGGAATGAGCATCCTGTAGCCTTTCATATCAAGATCTCAGGTGTATTTTAATTGAAAGAGAGCTATTTTTCCTGAACCCCTTCCAGGAAAGATAATCCCACACCATAGTGGTTTTTGGCATGTGGTGGACTCTTCAAGACCCAAATCCACCTGCTTTAATCTTCTCCAGCTGTTGTTTCAGAGGGTCTTTCTAGAGAATTAGTTACACAATCGAACTTTTACATCCCAGTGTCAGTGTTCCTTGGATGGAGAACTCTACTCCCTGCCCTCCTCTACTAACAACTAGATAGTAAAAAGCAAACTTTCATAGCCTGAAAAAAAATTTGGAAAACAATAGTTCTTCCTCACTAAACTATTGCAGATGGACAGATTTTCATTTTTTAACTCTGGTTCCATTATAAGAGTAACATCAATGTACCTCCATGTGCATTAAATCCCAAACAGAATGCTATAAAACTGAGGTGCCTAAAGGAAATATGTTCTCAGATAAAACAATCTTCATAAAAAAAAAAAACTTTTCTATGAACTGGGGAGAGGCGAAGACATTTTATTCTCCTAAGAAGAATTTTCTTCTACTAATGCTTACTAGAAGTCTAGTAATTTCAACTTAATTCAGCTGCTAAATGAGCCCTAAAGGACTTATTTAGTCAGTCCAATTTTAACTGTGAACTTCTGCAAAACGCTTTCCAGAGCAGATTAATGGAAGAAAAAATGCCAATTTCAGCTGAAGCAGAAAAACTGTACAGATTCTGTAATTTTTTACCTCTTTTCTCGAATGAGTCAGCTCTGCCTACAGAGCACCTTATCTATATTCAGATATACAATGTAGGCATTCAGTGTCCTGCACAAAAGCAAGGACAGGGCAGGCAGCCTTGGCTGAGCCTTGTTTACTCCCAGCACAGGTGATCAATGACAGAGCGGGTCCATCCCGCTGCTGAACAGCAGCCAGGGCACAGCGCGCTCCATCTGCATCCCATTAGGTGTTCCTGAAGTGCCAGGGCTCTAAACGCCCTAGGAAAGGCACTTCTCTCCTTTGTGCTCCCCAGGCTGATAACAGCACTGCATTCCTCGGGCACCGCAGCATCTGGAACAGCGGAGGGATCCTCACGCTCTGTGCCGGCAGCAAAGACACCCCTGGCTTTCTGCTGTGTCATGGAGCTGCGTGTTGCTGTCCCTGGGGAAAGCATAGCTTTCCTTGCTGGGGGACAGGCTACAGGTCACAGCCAAGGCTGATGACATCCTCCCTCTGTTTTATTCCAAGATACAAGGGATACCTATCCATGGGTAGGATCTGCTGGAGGACTACAGCCCCGGTTTAACTTTGAATACGGAAAAAATGAGTTCAAACGAGATAGAATTTGATTAATCCTCAGAGCTTTTGCAAAGCACTGCAAACACTATGAGGCCAAAGCCCCTGCTTGTTCAGATCAACTGACCCTCCATGGATACATCTGGCTTTCTGTAGGAGATGGATCTCATGGCAGGTGGCTCCACTGGGACAACACGTCTCGCTCATTTTGAGTAAAGATGTCAGAATTTAGCTCTCTTTCATCATCCACTGCTGGGAAAACATCTGTGATGTTCAGCTTAGACAAATAATATTCGTGACAGCGTATTATCATCATTAACATCTTCAGTGTTGTCGTGACTGGGAGCCTTAGTCATGGAGCCAATGCTGTGCAAAAAGGGAATAAATTTGCCTAAAGGCTTTAAATGCAACCATATACTTACTGCTTCACAAGGACCTGAGAGAAGCAATCCCCTCAGAATGAAGGAGCAAAATGAGAATTTGAAAAAGACAGACTTTGGATGACTGTTTTGAGCAGTTTTTCAAGGGGTCCATGGCTAAATCACTCGCAGATTTAAAGCTCCCAGCGATAGTTTCATGATCGGTCCAGTCTGGCACAGATTTCTTTTGCTCAAAAGGGATCATTCCCCCGGCTCCAGCTGCTCAAGTCCTGGCACTGGGACTCATGGAGCCATGTGGCAGATTGGCTCAGGGAACCAGCTGGGCTGTAGGCAAACCATTTGTGGAAGGTTGGTTATTTTTCAGCTACATCAGGTCTCTGATTCAGTTCACTGCATGGCTGCAGGAACACTAAAGCTGGGGGAGGGACAAGGGGCACGAACAATGGGATAGGCATGGGGAGAAGGCAACACAGAGGAAAAAGTGCCATCTTTTTTATGCCAAGCCAAAACAGAAAGCAGCATTCTGCCACTTCTCACAATCTGAATGAGCACAAACTCAGAGTTTGCTAAAAATAAAAACTACTAGTTGCAAAAAGATAAAGCAATCAGTACAAATGGCAAAGTAAATTAATATTTTAAACACTTTCAACCTAAACAACCTCAGGAATTATATTTTAACATAAAAGTAGAGGACAGAGTTTTAAATTTTTCAGCATCTCATAAAAACATATGAAGAACGTCCATTGCTGTTGGTGAATTATTGATCACCATACATTAAACCGAAAAAACGTTGTCTTTGCAAAAGCTGCAATTTGCTTTTTACACTACTATAATCTGTTATTAGTCATCAAGAAAATTGCTTTGGATTTTCTAGCAGTCTTAGCTCTGTCTGCCTAGTAGTTCTATTTTTTACCTATCAAATTTAAGCGTAAAAATATGCTTTTGGTATTCTCATGCAGAAAGGGGGGGGGAAAAGGTCTGAGGTCACAGCTGGAGGGGCTGTGTTGCATGCAAGTAACTTGAAAATTTGTGCAGGGTCCAAACACTCTGAGTCAAATACAGTCTCATCACGGGGATAAAACCACTAAGGCAGCTGCTGAGTTTCCTAAGGTATCTCCAGTGGTGTAATGAAAAGCCATGAGGAGAACACAAAGAATATCTACATTATGAATTACAAAGAGCAAATGCCATGGGAACTTCTGCTTTCCATATTTCCTAATAAATGAGATGAAAAGGCCACAAAGGCTTAAGAGGGGTAAAATGATTTTTTTTTTTAATAAATAGACTGTATGAACTGAACCGTGGAACTTGCTGCCTTATGACATTACTAATGGAAATACAGCTGTCAGAAGTTCATACACTTTAGAACAACTCTATTATAGGAACTCTGATAGTATCTATGACATTATGGTACTAAGAACAAATGTGTCTTGTTTTACAAGCCATTGATTTTCAGAGACCTATAAAACACAGCACTGAAAAACACCAGGACTTGGACTCTACTAAAAATCTAATTTCACATGAAAATGGAAATACATTTGCATTTTTTGTAGTCAACTGTTGACTCTTACATGATAAAGTCACTCAGGAAACAAAGCACTTGGTCATAGTGACCTCCACCTATTCCTCTGTCCCAGGCAGGAACAATGGTGTGTATCAGTTTGGAGGGAGCTACTACTTTCTCCTAATTCAGTATTTCTTGTCCTTCATCTTCCCAAGTCATCACAGAAAACATGGCAAAAGGAAACTGTAATAGCTGGCTGTGGGCTCTGCAGTATCCTCCCAGTCACATTATCGTGACACTGATGTCTCACAGCTATCACAGATAGTGATATGGGACAAGCAGTCATGCTGTATTTCTGGCATTATCTACTACATAATTTCACCTGTGCAATTCTTTTCTAGATCACCTGCTTAACAAATTAGTGGAGAATAACTAGCATGAAATTGATGGGAATGTAAAAGCCTTATATGGGAGAAAATATAAAAGACTTTGTGAAGGACTGAAAAATAAAGATTTTTTCGAGCAGCAATTTAAATGACCAAACTGGTTTTCCTTCTCTTAGTTTTCTATTAATCTGCCAAGGAGTCAGTCATGAAGTTCAAATGTAAGAACACGCTGGGTTAACACGTTTGTTGTCCCCTTATTTCATCCTCTTTTCAACAAGCACCCTGTAGTTCACATGGAAATTTGTAGCAAACTCTAATTGCATTATTTTCCAAAACATTCCTAGTAGTTTTTGCAGGGCTCCCTCCCCTACAGAAATGACCTCTGGAGGACAAACCATCAGTGGACATCTCTTTATAAAGGATTCTCCAAATCATCTTGTGGGGAGAGGATGCCATTTGAAACAGATTTCAAAATAAACTCTTCCTATGGTTCACTAGAAACTTCTCTGGCCGGGTGGCTCTGCTACACAGCTCATGCTCTCACAAGAATGACTCACATGCAGGATTCCCAATTTTCTATGGCAGCAGACCAAAAGAACTCTTACAAGGTCACTTGTCCTTGGAATAAAAAATATCTAAGAAGACAGTGCTTTTTTCCTTTCTGTTTCCCCCCTCCTTTCTAAGCTGCCACCTTCCCCTCTCTGATGCCAAGGCAGCATTGTAGTGTGGCCCAGCAGAGCATTTTTTCCTGTGTTTTGGGCTGTGGGGGTTTTTTTGTAGTCCACAAGACAGCCTAATGAAGGGAAGCCCACATGAAAGAAAACCCAATAGACTAAATTAATGAGTCTGGCTCAGAAGGAAAAGAAACATATTTACACATGATAGCTGGCCTTTGTGCAATGTTTTAACTTGTGATATATGATTAATTAATTTGTTTTTCTACTCGTTTGCAATTCATATTACAAGACAATTTTTAAAAAACTGACAAAGCACTAATTTGTTTCACAAAGGATTTGTAGAAGGCTTAACAAGCTCTTACTTTGTGCAGAAAGACATTGTGTCATTAAACAACACTGCTTCTGGAAGAGAAAATGCTTCAAACTCTTAGCCCTAAGACAAGACACGCACATCTTCAGAGACTCTGTCTTGAACCAAGTTCTCCTATATCCCACACCAAACTGCATGTAAGATCACGCTGGCTGAAGAGCATTTTTAACAGGCTTTGAAGGCCTGGAAATGCTCTGCACGTTTCCCACTCAGATCTCTGAGTGCCTGAAGTGGTCAAGTCTTGGGAAGGCTCAGTGTCAGACCGCCCTCTCACGGCAAGGACCAGGGCAGGACAGCCCCGAGGCACAAGAAAGATGTCAGAGCTGGTCTTACATTGAACAGGATGTAGGCATCAGATATGCAACCCCCACCTTTCAAATTTCAAGGTGGATGCAGTTGTTACACTCTGATTTCCTTGCCAAAATGACAAAAGCATCCCTTGCTCACGGTCTGCACAACGTGCTGGAGTTTGGCTGTGTTTTGTTGCTGCATTCAGCAGAACCTGGCACTGGCAATGGATTCTCTATCCCTCCTTCTGTACTCTGGGGTCTTGTAAATTCTGCCCTCGTTGAATTCCTGCAATAAATATCTTCATAGCCTCGTGCCTATTGCTTTTTGAAACCACCCTCTAAGGCACTGCAACAGAACAGTGCAGACCAGCACCTTACCATCTACCCTTTCTTCTCTCCATTCCCAACTTACCCTGGTCATATCTATCAGGGAGGACTAACACAGAATTAATTCTGCTAGTCTTAGACAAAGTAAGACAAAATATCACACCACAGTGCTGCGGGACCAGTATAAAAGAGATTGCAACTCAGAGCAGAATCTGTATCTTCAGCTGCATGTTACACAATAACACAAATCTCAGGCATTCCCCAAAAAACCTACATGAATTCCAAACTCTTCAGTTTTTCTTTATGTTGGGATTTAAGTCCTAGAACGCCGAATAGGTATCAGCATCACTTTGAAACAGTAGCAGACAGATATGTCATACAGTTGTCTTGTTGCTTGCTGTCTAGAAAGCATGTTACACGAAGGATAAAGCACATTGCACAGAGGATTAGACAGTAGCTGCACTTACAACTTCAGGAGAGGAACAGAAATAAACCAAATTTTTCATAATGAAACCAAGAAGCCAATTCTTTTGGGACAAAATGCACTTCAAAACTAGGTTGAGGATACCATTACTGATGCCTCAGTGAAGTAGGAATTATTATAATCATCTTCTCATACTACTACTTATCATACAATACCTATTCTGAAATTCTGCACCATGCTTGAGTTTCTTGCCATTTTGAAGGTTCACACTTAAAAAGAAGCTAAACTGACAGCACCTAGCCCATAAATGAAGGCATGTCCTAATGAACCCTCCTACAAAGTCAGATAATACACTTGAAGGGAAATGGATGCATTTCTATTTGTTGCTGCAAAGCAGAGTGGGCTGTCAACTGTTGAGCCAGAATCCAAAAACATTTCCATCCCTGCTGCATGTGGATGAGCGTGGAAAAAAGAGTCAACAGCACTTAGAAGTATGATGGAAATTAACTGTCCACTAAGGGTGCCTTCCTTAGCATTGCATTACCATATTACTTTCCTGCTGGATGACACGCTGCACGTGCCTGTAGACAAGAGATGCTTTGGTAGCAACTGAAATAAATGAAGTGAGAGAAGATGACTTACCTTGTGTGGATCCATCTAGTCCCATGAGACATTTCATTGCCCTGATGATCTGCTCTGCTACAGGTGGACACATGGATGTGGCGTATACAGCACTGTGAGAATGAGTTCGTAAAAAGTCCACAAGGCCCTTGCACAAGCAAAACAAAGCAGGAATGAGCTTGGAGTTGGCCAAACAGCAGATCTCCCTCTTAACTACTGCAGGAGTGGGAGTGTGCACAAGGAAAAGGATGTTTCACCAGCTATTGGTTTGCTTTCTTGGCTGCCACTGTTAGTACATGGGCTGAAGAAACATCAGGCAGGTGCAAATCCTTTACAATGTAAGTGGGGCAATTACAGCTGAAACAAAAATCTGGAATAGAGTAATGTTTACTTCTGTGCTAAGACTTATTATAAAGGAACCAAAATAATTTCAAGACCAATGCACAGCTGCACTTTTAATAATGTTGCTCAGTTCCTCTCTGGGAAGTCTACAAGACATCAAAGCAAAGTCTACATGACATCAGTACAGTTCCTCAGCTACAAGACCTGGCTGAGGAGAAGCAACTTTACTGGGATCTGTCTCTGGCTGTTAGCATATAAATTTCTTTCAACTGAAACTTTCCATCAGTGTGGCAGGGATGGTCATGTTAGAGTTGCTACAGTTGCTTTAACATTTCCTTGTATAACTAAGACCACGATCTCTGCTCCTAGAAAAATCATTGATGCACTGTAGGCATGTCCAAAGCATCAGTAACTCTATTGAATCCAGGGATGCTGTAGGAATTCAGATCTGAATAAGATCATCATTGTTGTAACAGCTTATACCTCCTAGTGCAAAAAATCAGAGTAGCAGTTACCACATAAAAAGATGAATGAATGTTAGTGAGAAAGGGATGAGACCTGCTTAAAAATTGACTTTGATAAAAAAAAGTCATCGGAAAAAAAATCCAATGAAAAGAGCTGTCTGAGTCTATGCAGTAACTCCAATGCTAAAGATTTACTAACCTTGCACAGCTTATGCATGGCTATATTGCAATTGTACTCCTAAGGGTTTGGTTAAGTAGCTGAGAAGGCTCCTGAGCTCCAGCTGATGCAGAATAACCAGTGCCACCCTGTTTTTGGCTGCAGAAAAGAATGTAAGTGGGTGAATGGGTGAGCAGCCTTCCAAGGCCTGGAAGCCTGAGGCAAAGCTTAGTGACACACAGGGTGAAAAGAGCGACCTGTTCTCATTTAAAGGAGCTTCCAAGGATTAGAGAGGATGAATTACTTCAGACTACTTTTCACAGGTCTAGTCTTTCTTTACATTCTAGCTACATTAGACACGTTGTCTTTGGTAAGAGTTAAGCCTTTAGACACAAATTCAAGAAGCCAAGGGTGTATTGTGACACCTAGTTTTAAGATCTCCTGGGGCAAACCCCAAAAAGCCAGCAAGAAATACACAGTTTATACTTTCCTATAGCCCTTTTATTCTACTGTAGAGCTACCCTTAATAATGTTATCCTGACAACAACCATATGGGCTGTCTAAACAGGCTTCCCACTCATTCAGCAGACTCCTTAAAAAAATATATTGAGCAGGGTATGAAAAGGGCAAATAATAAACAACCACTTGATCTCCCTGTCAAGCAACAAAACCGATGACATTTCACAATTGTGCTGATTATGCTTTCTCTTCTACACCCCCAGTTAAAGCAAGCTCAGCTTTACTTTTTGTTGACATCTGTTGTTGGCAAGAGATTGTTTTGTCAACGTATGCAGAGCAACTGAGGACACAGAGCTTACTATTGCAAAAGGCCCTCAATAACCCTCTTTCTCCATTCTTCTAAAAAATGCAACTATGTCAATCCACAACTGTTTGGGAATTTTATTATCAGTGGATGAAACTGCGGTTTTAATCTCTCAATATTGCCCCCCCCCACTGTTTACAAATGTGAAACACAGTAATGAGCAATCTGCATACAAATTAATGTAGGGAAGTATATTTAGCCGACCACAACGTGTCCAAACACTTCCAAGAAAAACAACAATCCTCGGGGTGGCACAGAAATACCCAACACAAGAAAATTACATAATAGGAGACAAAAATAAGAAAGTCTGACTGTTTGATGTGCATTTGGGATCCAGGCAAAAATGGTACTAACTTTAGAGCAGTGCTCATGTAAAAAAGTCTGTGCAAAAAGATACTGAAGTATATCATACATAATAAGGTACTTCCCACCCTCTTGATGCTAAATTGTTTATGCTTTCCTTTTACCTTTTTGCCAGCTATGTACCCTCCAGCTGCACCAAAGCTCTTTGTGAATGTTCCCATTAATACATCGACATCATCAGGGCTCATCCCGAAGTATTCCACGACCCCTCGGCCCGTTGCTCCCACTGCACCAATGCTGTGAGCTTCGTCCAAGTAGAGGTAGGCTTTGTATTTCTTCTTCAAGGACACTATCTCTGGCAGGCGCACGATGGACCCTTCCATGCTGCAGGTGGGGAGAATCAGGGATGAACAACAAATCCTCTACTCTTTCTCCTTAAGATACTGGCAGAAAAGATAGTCATTAATTGCCTTATTCCATGAAAGATCTTCAGGAACCTCCATTTTTATTTATAGTTCAAAGGAAACTTGTAATCCTTTCCCATTTGCGGGTTGTTAACATGCCATAAAAGTATAAAGCGAGGGGGACATCCTTACCCAAAGTAGCACATAACAATTCATCACTACAAAACAAATATAATGCTATAAAGAAATGCTATAACTCAGTCTGGTCTTTGCTTACTTCAGCTACTGTGGCAGTATTTGGGCATTACAGCTCTAGAGCAAGTTCCTCTGGTGCAGAGGACTTGTGTCCAACAGGAGATGGGCCACATGAAACTCAAAGCTGGTGCTGTAACTCTAAGTGGCCTCAGTGATCAGAGTGAACAGAAATCAGGGATTAGAACAATTGTTGCTCTCAATATGTACTTTTTAGGAATGTAGCCCACTATCCAGTAATCAAAAGAAAAAAAGTTTCCATTCCTTTTCTTTTTACTTTCTCACAGCCATGCATGAAAAAGAATATTCTGAACTTGCACTGGCACATGTTGCCAATAAAAGCTGTGGATGCCCCATCCCTGGAAGTGTTCCAGGCCAGGCTGGATGGAGCTCTGAGCAACCTGGTCTAGTGGAAGGTGTCCCTGCCACAGGGTTGGAACGAGATGAGCTTTAAGGTCCCTTCCAACCCAAACCATTCTATGACTAATGGTGTATTGAAATTTGTAGAAATGAGAAAAGATGATAAATCTTTTGTATTGCTGGCAGTCATGTCAGCAAGTGAGAAGGCACAGAGGTGTACAGCAAATAAAAGCCCAAGGAGATAAATAAGAAATGCTCTCTGATCCCATAAAGATGACATATCCATAGGATTGCTGTGAAGACTTATGTCTTGAAAACCTTTGTGAGATGACTGCAGCTATGCTTGGATATGCTCAAATGCACTTAGTATTCATTTCATAATGAGTTTAACATGTTCTCTTCCACTAGCTCCAGTAAACAGGTCTGTAAATGCTGAAAACTTCCTATCAAACACAAAGTCAGTGGGCTGTGTGCCAAGAACAACAGTGCTCTGTGGCTACTGCCCATGGCTAAGCTGCATCCACTTGGAAATGTGACGAGTTTCAGGTGAGCAGAAACATTGAGTTTGTTCCTAAATATCAAGTACAAAAGAGCAGTGCAATCAACAGTGTCTTGGAACTTTTTAGATCCTGGACCAGTGGCTTTCACAGGCTGTTTTATTGCCACTCCAGCCGCACCGTGCAGCTGGAAGTTTGGCACCATAAAAGTAGCAGGATGTGCTTTTAGCACTGGGGAAATTTCTGACCATTTTAGTCCTTCTTCATGCTTTGGTCTCCTGAGTAAGCTTGGAAACTGTTTGGTCTCCAGTTTTGAAGGAGACCTGCCCATAGTTTAACAGCATGGGGGAGTAGCCATGGACAAGGATTGCCTGTGCTGTTCATACTGGGAGGTTCAGAGAGTCTGGCTGCATGTGCCTGGAGGCATATTTTTGGCTGTAGGTGACTGCTGGCAAACCTTGCCCTTCTGTCTTGCCCAGCCATAAAAGAGGCAGCTGTGGAACTGTATCTTGGCACCATGGTTTCTTGCAGTAAAGAAGAGTGGGCTTGTACTGCAGGCTCCTGAAGACTGGGCTTTCTCACTTTTCCCAAATAACACTTGGCAGCTGGGGATGAAGCAACTTGAACCACCACAGCTATTTTCCTAATGAATACAAGGGCAGAGCCCACAGTCCTCACATAGCCCAGAGTCAGAGCATTAGTCAGCTAAAAATTACCCTGAGCCACTGGGTGTGCTTGGACATGCTGGGTTTGGCAGCTGTGTCTGCACAGAGTGCCAAGGAGCACCTCTGCAGAGGGAAGCAAACAGCCATCCCACCCTCCATCTCCCAGCAAACAGCCATCCCACCCTCCATCTCCCAGCAAACAGCCATCCCACCCTCCATCTCCCAGCAAACAGCCATCCCACCCTCCATCTCCCAGCAAACAGCCATCCCACCCTCCATCTTCCAGCAAACAGCCATCCCACCCTCCATCTTCCAGCAAAGCCTGGGCAGACCAGCCAGGCAGAGAAGGATGGTAACAGTTTTTCCACATTTGCATGGACATCATTAGGCTTAGTGGCTCATAGAGATTCAGATGGGAGAGTCAGCATTTAACTTCAAAAAGAAAAGAGTAAAAATGGTAAATTAAAAATGCTGCATATTTGTGGGATGGAAGCAAAGTTGTGCTGAATCCCAGAATACGTGGAGCTGGTTCATGGCTGTTGCAAGATTCAAACATTAAGAAGATTTAATGAAAACTTTTATTACTCATATGAGTAAGAAATTTCTCTTGGAAATCTAAGCTGTTTAGCGAAACAAGGCACTTGTATTCAGTTTAATTGATTTACTGTTCTTGAAAGATACTGGCTGACATAAATGTTACAATAGTTGACAGAGATGCCAACATGGCCTTGAAGTGTCCATGGAGTAAAGTGCTGCTGGATTCAGGTACATACTCTGTGCTGCCATTCAAACAGGCCTCAGCCTTCCTGATGGCAGAGATGAGCTGTTTTGCTGCCTGCTCTGTTCTTGGTTTCTCTTTTGACTCTGGGAGATGGTCTGTGATATGCACATCAGTGTTTAGAACTGCTTCAAGATAAAGCTCACTTCATATAAGCCCTCAGGAAGCCCAAATGGAAAGTTTACTAAATCCTGCAGTAAATACTGATGTCAACTGAGCTTAAAGCAGAGAGCCAGGAGTGAACTGTAATGGTTGTGTCACTTAGCTTTGTGTACAAACAGCTATTGCGTACAAACCTATTGATCTGCTTCCAGATCTGCTCAAGCACCTGGGGCACATCAAAAAAGCTGGATGCAGATGAACATAAGATGGCTCTGTCCAGGCCAGATGTTCTCATTATGACATCCTGTCCTGTAGCAAAAATTCCTAGCTTGGTGGCAGGGATGAAAAGCTTCTGGATTGCAGCTGACCCTCATCTCTCTTGTTTGGTGGACAGGCACAAAGGCTTGAGTTAGCACACACTCAGTTTGAACGTACTTCCAGATGCGAGGAGATAAGCCCAAATTTTGGGAACTCTGAGGTTTGAAACTTGATTCAATCCCTATCAAGCCACTGACATTCTTCCTGATGCAGCTGATGAATTGTGGAGCCAGGTGCTTTGAGGGACACGAGGTGCACACTTGTGATAGTCACTTCACTTGGAACACAGGCTTGCTCTTGACAGGATACTGATGGGGTTTTGTCCAGTTTATTCTGAAACTTCTTGGAAAATGAGTTTTCTATATCCCACTACGGTACCACAATTTCAATTTTTTCTATCAGGAAAACTAATTTACTGATATTCAACCTGTTATCTACTTCCTAACCGCATCACTCAGCATCTCTAAATACACCACATAATACCACTATCTTTTCAACATTTGACAAGTTAATCTATTCCCCTTTCAGGCTACTCTGTAATTGGGAAAATCCCTCCTTTCCCGGCCTATGAGTCCCAAGACACATACATTTAACGTTACTTTAGGCACTGATTTCTCACATAAACCTTGTACATTCACATAACAATCTCTGTTTTGTAGTTTAGAGCAACAATTTTAAGGAAACTTTCCAACCCTGTCCTCAAATACAACTCCATACGCTGAAATGACAGAAATGTTAACCTTTAATGCTGGTCCCTGGCCAAAGACATTAGATGTTACCTCATTCTTTTCTGGAAGTCCAGTCACTTAATCCCAGGAAATAAAAAATAACCCTGATAAATTTTCTACGCTATTGGCTTTGAATCCCAAGGAACTTCTAATGCACATGAAAAGGCACTGGGCAATATTTAACTGATCAGAGCTATTTTCTTAGCTGAAAGGGAAAATACCCAAATTAAATTAAAAGCAAGGAAAAACCAAATGAAAACCAATCTGTTTTGATCAGTCTCTGATGCCCCATAACTCCTGCCCTGGGCCTTGGCCTATCTGACTTCTAAGTAAATGGGCATGGAAGAGAACAGAAGCCTACCACGAACATGTAAGAACACAGTTCCTGAACTGGAAATGGTAGATGCCAAGGAAAACACTAGCTGGAATTCAAATAATAAAAATATGATTTAGCAAGTCAGTTTAACTTGTGCCCAGTTCACTGCCAAAACTTGTTCATGCTTTTTATCCTGAAGATTGATGGCTAGATGGTCTCCCTCAGTTTGGAACACAAATGGAATATATTTGCTCCTGGGCTAGTCTAAGTTAAGAGCCAGCTTTCATTAGTAGTTACATTTACTTCTGATGATTTTTTTTCTTCATAAGATAATAAAGACATTAAAATCAAACAAACATATACTTATTGCTATTGATTTGACATGAAGCTTGAGTGCTTCCCAAGTGGATTGGCCAATTCTGCTTTCAGTTGTAACCGAGCAAAATCTGTGGCTTATGGCTTCAAACACAAGTTGGGTTTCCAGAAATGCTCGTGTTGGTTAACAATGATCCTTTTCAAATTTTGCCAGCTGGTAACTCCAGGCTTATGTATAGTGTAAACACTTTAACATACTCCTAATGGAAACAGAAGGCAGATTTCATTCCATACCATAAACTTCACCATACTAAGACTATGGTGTCCCATATAAAAATATTTTTTCTAGAGAATGAAAGCTTAGTGTTTTCTTTTGCATCTCTGGAAAAAGCATTTCTGCAAAAATTTGCCAAGCCAAACTTTCAAATCAAGATATTTTAACTTGGAGAATGGCTCTGACCAAGTTATTTGAATTCTATATTAACCGTCCCTGAAGCATAACTTAAGCCTTTAAGGAAAAAAAATAAAAGTATTAACTATTGTAAGAAGAACACATTATCTACACTCTACCTCCTCTTAAACCCTCCTGATGAATATTAATTTGTCATCTGGCAAACCTTCAAGAAAACTAACATTAGCCAATATGTGGCTGGAAAATTTTAGTCTTTCAAAAAGCGCAGGCCAAGAAAGGAAAGAATACACACACAAAAAGAGTAAGACTATTTCTAATATGTCTTTCTCCAGCTTTTCTTTTGCATATGAAATATTCTTAGTGACTGACTGGACTGGACTACACAGGCTGTGAGGCCATTGCCAGCAGTGCTGTAGGGCCAGCCCAGCTGCCCGTGCCTGGGGCTGGCAGTGGTGACAGGGACACAGGGGGTGTGGTGGCATTGGCCTTCCACTCAGAGCAGACTTGCTTTACAACCAAACCACTCTTCAACCTCTGACCTGCTTAGACTATGAAAACAACCAACTAACCAACCAACCTAGCTACTGCTAGGGCTAGTTTCCAATGAGAGACTATTAGAGAGCTGAGCTTTGTTTTTCTTTTACTTTATGCCCTTCAGAAGCACAGACATTCAGAGTGGTCTGAACATTATTTAGCCTTTATGGAGCTGAAGGAACTTTATGCTTTCTTTTTAGTGAGGTATTCTAAACTTTCATATGTTTTGATTTTGCATTCCAACAGAAGGTTCTTTGAACCTTGGAAAATGAAATCTCCTTTTAAAATGAACTGCAAAACTAGAAGAAAAGAAAACTACATCAATCACAAGTCTGGTAATATAGTTAAATATCTGACAGTGGGTATGTCCCACTTGGATTGATTTGTGCTTCTGTGATACCAGTCTACCTTTTTGCTCCCTAGTGGTCAGTATTCAGGGTAAAGGATTTAAAAGTGAACAAAGCTCAGCAGCTGAAGCTTTTTCTGCCAGCCATGTGACCAATGGGGATATTTGTCAGTAAAATGTTGGTGGTCCACTTAATTTCTGCATGATCAAAGTCCTTAAATCCGAGCTTTCTTTTAGTAGTGCCAAGCAATGTTTATTTGCAGTTTTGCTGTGTTTATTCTGGTTGAAAGGGCACGTTCAGCCTGCTTTGAATCAGCTGATCTGCTGCTGACCTGTTTCAGCTCTGAGTGACAGGTGTTTAGATAAGGACTGATTTGGTCTCTTTGCAGATGGAAAATGTTAGGTAATAAGAAAGCACTGACAACTATGAAGTTGTGATGACATGAGATCGTAAAAGTTTTCTTACAAAAAACCCTCATTGGCTCAACTGTGCCAGCATTTCACAAACGGCATAAGCAACTACCCATCCAGACAGGCTGTATTTCAGCAACACCTGATATGATCCCTACACAGAAAGTTTAATGCTGCTTTTATAAACCATGTCGTGTCCTGTGAATGAGTGGTTCTGCTTCTCTTCTCTCTGGGGCAGGTGTTGCTACTCCCCAAACTATCCTTCCCTCCCTCTTGTCATCGCCACAGCAGCCTCGCCTACATCCCTGAAAACCTTCTCACTGCCCAAATTCCTGCTTCTTCAGCCCTTCCCTCCTGTTACCGATCTCTACCTCTCCCTTCCCCAGCTCAGTGGCTCCCCCTGCGTGCCGGCCCTGAGCCCCACGGCTGCTTCCCAATGACCTTGTCCTGGTTGGAGCAGTTGCCAGGATACAGCCCAGGATGGTGAGCCTGGCTGGTGCCTCTGCTTTGCTGCTCGGATCTATTGACTGTTTGTCTCTCTGGCTGGCTGTAAGCTGCCCCACAAGAGTGAACCAGAGCTATCTGACCAGATGCTCTATAATTATGTAGTATTATCGATGCAAGTATTATCTGATGGATTCTCAAAGGCACTTCTCTCATTCTCATTTCTCCAGGGACTAAGGCTACATGGAATGTCACTGCACAATTCTTTGAAAGCCAGTCTTTTAACTGTTTTCTTGTTAAAGTGTAAGTCCATTAGACCCAGCACTAATTACTACAAAGGTATTGATATCACTTAGACTAAGTTTAGCTTGAGATTTTAGACTCCAACAGCTGGGTAAGAACTGGGCACACAGACCTTAATTAGTTCTGCATAGTTGTCTTTTGATCTGCCCATGCATAACAAACAACTCCAGAAAACTCAGCTTACTCACTTAGCAGAACTCCTCACCTACTGTAGCTCAGTGAACAACATACACCAGCTGATCCTGTCTTGCTCTCACACAAATACATCTCCCACTCCACTGTGATTTGCTAAATCAACATGTGGTACAATGTACAGGATCTAATTGGAGCTACAGGACTGATATAATGGAAATCAACATATTTATGAGCTCACAGAACATTACTGTAACTTCCACTCTCATTAAGATTCTCTTCAGATACCTGAGTCAATGTGTGCTTCACTCAGTTTATCATTCTGTACTCAGAAATGATGGAATACTCATCTTTCTAAAATACAAACATACCTGTAAATGCCCTCCACGAGGATGATAATTTTTCTCCATGCTCTGTGGGTGCGAGGCTGCCCATATATTATTGCATCCCTCAGCAACTTCTCGAGGCTCTGCATATCTTTATTTTAAAATAAGAAAAAGGGGAAAGGAAAATCATTAATAAAGATTTTTCTAAAGAACTTTCGATTTTCTCCTGGGTGCTGTTTTTCCTATACAAAAAGACAACGTTAAAAAAAAAAGGTGTCTTAAACATAAACTTCCTTTACTAGTAGGGAGGACCCAACAATTGATTTAATTGGCCTGAAGGCAGTTTTGTGACAAGGAGTGTTACAAAAAGCTTCCAGTTATGCATCTTATTTTGGAAACTTATAGAAATTTATGGCATACATTACATTTCATTTAAAGGCAAAAGGGAATAACTTTGTTTAAGTACTGAGGCTAATTTGCCAGCAGTTCTCTGTAGGGGTTGGTGATTCTCAGAGTGTCTCAGGGTTCCTGACAAGTGAGTTTTTCCTTGTTTTCCAATCACTGGTTCAGGAATAACATACATTGCTTCAGGAAAGGTTTGGACAAGGCTGCATGAAGCACATCAGGATGGCAGCAAAAGAAGTCTTGTACTTCTCAAAAAGGAAAGTGAGTAAAAGATTGCTGATGAGAGAGGGAGAGGCAAGTGGATACCAGCACATGGCATGGATACACTAATTTGGTGCCAAAATACTTGGCACTGGTGGGACTTTGATACAAATGAGGCCTGGAATATCATATAATGTTAGACAGCTTTCTCAAGGGCTGAGTCTGGGTAATCTAACAAAATTCTTGAAGGAAAGCCATTGACTTTTTAAAAAACATGGAAGAAGGAAGAAAAAACACCACAGGAATAAGGGTCAGACCAAATGTGGCTCTCAATGCACTGACATTCTGATGTCTCCCATGAATGAACACTCTCCAAAACTAATTACTCTGGTACTTTTCAGGAATCTGGATTGCCTTTTCAAAGAACATCATACAGAGACTTGTAATACCCCAAAGAACACTGCAGATCAGCTTAAACCATGGATTGAGAAAACCAATGGCATTTTTTCATTATATAACCCCATTTGCTTCAGCAACACATCTTCACACAGTTGATATAACCTTCTAAAATAGTACAAAGTTAATCTATAAAATGCAGTTAATCCCAAGAGAAGAAAACACGTCTTAGAAATATTGATATTGACCTATAGTTTAGTTTCTGCCCAAGTGCATGGGGCCATCATGAACAACGTGTGACCTGAGAGATGGCCAGGCTGTGACCTGAACCCTTCCATCCTGATGCCTCACTTTTTGTTAGTAACATTTACTGCTGCCAGTGAAAGATAAAGGTCTCAGCAACACCTGTGCCAGTGTAATCTCCTGCTCCAGCAAGTCCTCACTGTGCTTCACAAAGCACAAAACATCAGTTGCCCCTTATTTCAGTTGTGCAACCACCTGCAATGTTCAATGAGCTCTGAGATGGAAATGATGTTAGGAATGATGCAATGCAGACAGCACAGTTTCCACTAGATGGCAATCGAGGAAATAAAAGTTCCTTGATGCTTTACAAGGGGAAGTTGTAACCCAGCTGAACATTTGCAGCTGCTCACGTTCTCTTTTGTTTTGAGTAGATAGTATTTAGAAATCCTTCAGAGTTCTCATCATTAAAGGGTTTCCCCAGAATGGCTGAAAGCTCATTCATAGTAAAATCTGGATGCCCCCTTTTTTCCACTGAATTATTCTCTACTGTCATCTAAATCCTTTTGAGATCTCTGAAATCCTCACACAGGGTCTTTCAGTTCAGTGTTCTGTTTATGTGTCAGTCCAGATTGGGTCTAGACTTCAGGAAAGTCATTTTGCATCTCAGCTAAAAGCATGGCTTAAAGAGTCAGTTGTTTGAACATACATTCACATGAAGAAAAAGAACATGAAAGCGGAGACAGAGAGAAGTGCAATGTACATAATTCTGTTAAAAAAAATACATGGGTGTGAATAGGTCCTCTGTTCAAACTAGTGTGGAATATGAGGGCACAAAAAGGGGAGAACTCCTCTGACTTTACACATAACATAGTCCTGCTGGAGTACAGGCTAAGAACAAGTCTGCAGGATCAGGGCTATCTCACATTCTTTCTTATGTCTCACTCTGAAAAACATGTATGGGTGACCCTTTCTGAGGCCTCTAACAGTCAACACACGACTTGTTTAAGTGCAAATGAGTTTTACTGACCTTTTTATTTCGTGCTTGTAATGCCTCATTTATAAAGGAGAACTAGGGAGAAAGAGAAAATCTGAAACCTTTCATATTCTCCACAGAAGGCTGCTTCTGTTCTTCAAAGTGAAGATGCAGTGCTCTATGTGCTTGTGCTTAGGCTTTCCAGAAAGTGGCATATACTGAATGGCAGGGAAAACAACAGTGCAACCCCACGTGACTTTCAGATACCACATTATTTGCCCATTAAATACAGTTAGACTGAGAAACACTGAGACGTTGAGATGATGAGTTGCACAAGTCCATCTTGAATAACCAGTTATAGGGAAAATAACTGTCCTTCCTTGCTTGACCATCACCAGCCCAGGGTTTTCAGTGGCAACGGTGAACAACCTCCAGCACAGGAGGTGGTGGTAAGAATTCCACTTGATTAAACTACTCAAAGCACTCAAAGCACAACCAAATCTATGTCACTTTCCACCTTCTCCCTATGGCATATATTCTCAATATGGAGAATACAGTTTCCTAAGAGGGGACAGTGGATCTGTCAGAGGACTTGCATCATCCTCGTTCGGGATCTTCCAGAGCTGCTTCAGTAGAAGTGCCAAGAACACGAAGTGGCAGTGGGCTGGAGCGAGCCTGGACGTGGGCAGGCAGCAGTGTGTCATGCTGCCTCCAGTGCGGGTGGGACACTGCCCCTGCCCTCTCCCAGCCACGCTCAGGGAGACACGGTGTCTCCACCCCTCATCCTTGTACTGCAGCGCTGGGGATGTCATCACCATTCCTCTGCGTGGGCTGCACATCTCCCACGGCATGTCAGCTGAATCCTGTTTAATTGAAATATACAGGCTACTACTACTGTTGTCACATTCTTCCTTTCGTTTAGTGTTTGTAACTCGGATTTTTCAGTTTCTCCTGTTCTGCACTCTCACGCAACTTCGTGCAGACTCTTTTGGCCACACCCGAATAACTTCGTTCGGAATGGGGTGGTGGGAGTGGCGATTCCTGCAGCCACAGTAACAGTGTGAGACCCCCCTTCCTGCCCTTCGATAAATACGGATCTCTGTGAAAGCGAGAGGCACTGGCCCAGGAAAGCTCCCTGTTCACACTTGGCAAGTCAGACACGGCTTTCTGAAATCAGAGAGGGCAAATGCAGACACAGCGTGGTAGGAGCAGGATATACCAGTCTCCTCACTGTGGCAGCGTCTCTGTGTGTCACAGGGAAATAAATACATGCTAAACTGGATTAGGCTGCAGGCCACCTATCTGGTGCAATAATCTTGTCTCTGATAGTGGCCACAGGCTCCAAGGAGAAGACCTTAGTGGATAATGTGCCTTTCATCCTGCTCTGTAATAGCTACAAGCTGCCCTTCCTTCTGAAGTTCAAGGGCCACTCACACCTTTAGAAAAAAAATTAGAAATTAAGGCACCGTCCTGTACTAAACCACTGCAAACTCTGTGGGTCTTGCAACCAAAGAGGTCTCTTGCTAATTTTTTAGTTGTTTTTTTATTTCTTACATTTCTCCCTATTTTATTTGCTTGCTTAAAGGCATGCACTTAAGAGTTTTCCACTTTATTGCCCCCCTGTTCTTTCCATCTTTTTAGCTAGAGAATATATTTGCACTGAGAAGTAAGGGCCTTCTGCCACCTAAAAGTTCCTTTAGCATTAACTACAACTCCTCCAGGTAGCTGTGTTTTCTCTTGAAGTTGTCCTGAACTCCAAAGCAATAATTTGACTGAGTAAACTAAGAAGTGCCAGAGATAGATTAACATATATTCACAACTGTTGCCCAAGCAGGAAACTATATTTTGTATGGAAACCTCAACAGCTCACACCTGCATGACACACTTCTGTCATCAACCACCTGATCTGTGAGAACCCAAAAAACCCCTTACTACTTTCACAACACTGAAAAATGCCCAAGGCATCGACTACCCTGATTCCCATTTCAGAGTGGGTTCAAGCACCAGCTTAAAGGCCAGATTTCCACCTAACCAAGGTGCTTGGTTGTGCCTTGCAATTGCCTGCCCTCCTCACAGGATCACTTGTTCTGATTGCACAGTGAAGTGCCCTTGCAATGAAGAGAACTGGCAATATTTTTCCCCACATGGCCTGATTTCTGTATCAAGTCACAACATTCCCACAGGCTGTTCATGCAATTGCAAATCTAAACCTGAAAATGGGACTGCAATTGAGTTGCTTGATGCTACATGGGAAAAATGTAGTAGAATTAGAAAGAAGAAACAATTCTTAAGCCTTTTTTGGTGCATTTTTACACAGGCTGTTAAGAACAGAACTCACTTGGATGTAATTAGTCCTTAACATCATCCCCTGTCCACTAAAGGAACACCTGATACCAGTATAAGACCCAGAACTGCTGCAACACAAACCCCTTGATAAAATCACAGGCTGCTTAATGGTTAAATATTTGGTTTTGCTTTTGAGGTTTTATTGGAAGGGTCAAGCGATTTTAGCTAATATTTAACTAAGATAAAGGTCAGTGGTCCTGAAAAAGGGCTTTTAAATACATGGTCTTCTTAAAAGGTTGTTTTAGACATTAAAAAAATAAAAGGATAGGTGATATGTCGGTCTCTCCCTGAGCCAGGAAATCAAAACATCCAAGTTTAGCTCCCATACAGCTGAAGAACCTCCCTGCCTGTCACTTGGGGAAGGTGGGGGAGACTCCCTGGAGCCCAGGGCTGGTGCAGATAACATCAGACACACTTTCTGGCACAAAACTAACCAAGGCCACTACTGTCACAGAGGTGGAGAGGTGCTTTAGCCTCCCACCTTCTCACACAGCTGTTGGACCATGCTGCTGGCTGCATTCCCAGTGTAGCTTCCTAAAAAAACTCACTGCCTGGGAAATGGTTAACTTGAATGGTGTCCATACCACAGTAGAGACACAAAAGGCAGATGCTTTATGGGGAGGTCAGAACGACTTTAGTCCACTAAAACACTATCATATATATTTAGGACCACTCGAGTCCTAAGAAAATTTTTAAAAGAATTTAAAATCCCCTAGACCAATTCTTCAGATCAGGGGCTCCAGGGAGCTGAGCTTTTGCATCCACCAAACCTCACAAATCCCTGCAACAGAAAAAGTCTCTTAAAGGCCTAAACCCCTGTGCCACATGGGTAAAACCTTGGCAGGGTGAAGACTAGAGGCAGTAGAAATGAGAGCCCACAGGAAGGGAAAGCTCTGTTCAGTAGTTTTTCATTATGGTGCTAAAATGGAATATTCTCTTAAATTTCTCTCCCAGATGACCTGCAGGTGTGTGCCTGTGCATTTCTCTCAGGCCAGACCTGTAAATTCCTGTCTGTTTACAAGGAAAGGATTGTTCACTGGCAGGCAGGATGCAGGGCACATTCCTATGTCCAAATAAAAATAGACTTGCAAGTCCACAGCATGTTTTTGTTCTATTATTCACCTTAAGGCTTGAAAACCTCCTCATACACCTGTGCAATGTTTTTGTCAAAATGGAGACACATCCGGATGCCTTTTATTTTACTTAGGAGAAGCCTGGAGGTTTAAATATTTTGTCTGTTCTAAAAAAACTATTCAGATTTTTTTTGAAATGTGTAATGTCTGTGGCAGCTACCCCCTTATTGAAATAGAATGTCATTAAGTTTTCTAAGAATAGAATAACATTGTACATAATTAAGGTAATAGGTAGAGATTCTTTCTTGTCTTACTAATGAAATAATTATTTATTAATAATAAAAACATAATTATTTACTTTTGCAATATTACCAATCAATCCAGTACTACAGATTATATCCTTTGAAACAAAATCACACAGTTTTGCAGAATTAGCTACAGCACAGCATTTCAAAGGTGAAGCTGCTTCAGTAGCAAGTTTAAAATAATAGATTTTACTCTCTTTTCTGCGAAATATTTTTATCACAGAACAAAGTTGCCTATAATTTTTCTTTGAAAAATAGTTTTTCCATAACAGAGAGTGGAAATGAGAGAGAGCTGCAAGCTGTTAGAAACGAGGTTACTACCACACATTTTTGTATAATATTCAGGAAGCAGCTAGTTCAGAAAATATATCCTTGCTTCACTAAATTGTTACATAATTATTCCTCCTCATTTTGATAACCATTTTTAATAACTGCAACAAACACTCACACCTCACCCTTCTCTCAGTGTCTCTTCTACACCTACGCAACCAAGGAAGTGGGAGCCAAAGTAAATATGTTCCAGGCAGTTTTATCAAGGGTATTACACAGCATTTTGAGAGGCTGATGTAAGCCATAAGGAGCATGGAATAAAGGCTAATTTCCCAACAGGCATTCTAAAAGCAAAAAGGGAACTCCCAGATCTGCTGCCTGATTTGAATTTATTTTGATTCTCCTGCACAGAGAGCACGTCTCAGGCACTAGTGGTGGTACCAGCTGGCATCTCTTCCTTTGTCTTAGTGTGGGGTAATACTGAGTCAGAGTGAGTGCTCCTGCACCTTGCTGGAGAGTTGTTCCAACTGCTCATCACAGGGCCCTCACCATGCCTTTGACACAGTAACATCCCCCAGTTGCTGCCCAGGGTCACATTCCTTAAAGGGTCGTTCACTTTGGTTTATGAAATGACATGCATCAATCCTCTGCCCTTGGAAAGAAGGGGTGGAGGGTATTGCCTTTTTTAACGGGGGAGGGTTTTCAAGAGTAAGACGAAGCACATGACTTCCTGATGCTGAAATTAATGCTTATTAAAGATCTAAAAGTGGTAACCCAATGTGCAAGGTTTTCTATTCATGCATGCGGCCAATACAGCACAGGGAACCTTGCTTTCACATCAGTGTGACATGGAGAATGGCTCAATTCCCCTAATCCTAAGCATGGCAATGGCAGCTCTGACAATTGGGGCATGCCTGTATGTATGCTATGTATTCACACATTAGCAAGAAAGATAATCTGGGAGAATAAGCAACACAGCTCTGATGTAACAAAACAAGCATCTGCCTAACTGAAAAGAACCCTCCCAATCCAAGCTGGAAGTTTGGGTTACATATGTCCTTAATTAATTTGCTGTACTGACTTGTATTATGCTACTCCCTGACATATCCACACAGAACAAGGCTGTCTACTTTATTTTGTGCACCCTACAAAGGCAGTCCTGTTGGATTGTGCTGTCTACTGCTATCTCCCCAAATACACAGCCTATTTCCTCCAAAACAAAAGGCACATACTCAAAACTGCCATCACATGTGATTTTAGAAGTTGTTGGTGATGTATAACTTGTGGGTATGATTAAGGAAATATTAAAAGAAAGAACATTCTAACCACAGAACTCACAAACTGGGAGACTACTAATGGGCCAAGAAAAAAGCATGAATGTGTGAAGCTTCTTCACATGAAGTGCTCTCTAAATGTAACTTAGGTTCAGGCTCAAGGCCTACAAAATTGTGACGACAAAAGCTGTCACTCGAATTCCAAACAGTATTTGCAAAAGTTTCCACAGTCTCATTGTGAAAATAAGTTCAGGTGCTGTCTCAGCAATGGCATGCAAGACTGTCTTTGGCAAATCAGATCTCTCACCTAGAAAACAATAAGTTTTTCCAAAGCAATCTGGATGTGCTCCCACTAAGGTCTGCCAAGATCCTTAAAGGAACTGTAAAGGAATTTTCCAGTGCTGGATCAGTGCTGTTTGGATAGTTCATTGTTATTTTTGGGTTCACATATTACTCAAAAGAGCATCAGCTTTAATTTATCACAAGCACAACAGAAGCTGGTTAGGTATCAGGTTCTGGGGAGGGGAATGAAAGAATGAGGGATGGTTAGAGATCAAATTTCTTAAAGTGGGGATAACAGCTCCAGGTGATGTCTTCACAATTGAGAGTAATACACTCCTCAAATGGGAATGTTCTTGGAAATGCTGTGGGAAGTGACACAAGCCAGATGGGCTGTGTGCAGCATGGATGGGTGGAGAGGCTGAGAACACTCAAATTTGGGTAGTGACAGGTCATCCTGCAAGATGTGATGCAAACCTGAATTTGAAGGGAATCAGGCTTTGAATAACTAAGGGAAAGATGAGAGAAAACTAAACCAAACCAAAGCAAACCTGGTATAGCAACCACACTTAGTGTATCCATATTTGTGGGAGTGAACCAAGTTGGGGTATGCTACAGGTTAGTCTATGAATAATTACTTCTGTAAAAATATTTGTGTTCAGATGACCCTTAATTCTTGAATGATCCTTGAAATTGTTTCTTGCCCAAATTCTGAGTAGCTATTAATTATAATAACATCTTATATTATAATTATAGCGTGCTTTTCATTCCAACTCATCCTCAGGGCTTTTACAGCATATGCATAATTCATTTTTGCTCCCCTTGGGGCTGAACACAACACTTAATAAAGAGATGGGACTGTATTAGCTATTAAAAAAGGTAATCAGACCTCTCTTCTCACTCCTCACCACTTCTCTAGCTTCCAAACCCCTGTTGCAACCACTGCCTGGTGGCAGCAATGAGGATGGAAAGAGGAATTGCAGTGGGGAATAAGAGAAAAGAGCAAGCTCTTGTCATAAAAGGCAGCCCCAATGTCTTTGACAGTAACCACAGCAGCAGCAACTAAATAAAAAGTTAAAAACCACAAGTATTTTAGAAGATAATTTAGATGATTGCAAAGTTAATGTGTGATTTCTATACTAAAATTCTATTTCAAAGAATATTTGGGAAAATGCTCTTGATATAGCCATCTGCATCTTTGGTATTAGATCCCTGGGGTTTCAGAGTGACCTCTTCAAAGTAATCCCATGTTAAAGTAACTCTGGTTGCACTGAACCTGCTGGAAACAGAGGCATGTTTTTGTATATATGTTTTTACTGCTTGGGCTACAATGACAATAACAGTAAAACCTTTATGACAGCACACAGTCATTCAGCATGTCAAAAAGACACAATGAGATTAAGACATTGAATTTTGAAATGAAGGTCCAACCTGATGACACAAATCATACACAATTGTAATTACAGTATTGCACTATTAATTTTTCCCATCAGAAATCACTCAGAACATTAAATCCTTCTGCCTGGAAAAAAGTATTATCTTGGAGCTGACAGCAAAGTAAGCATTGAAAGAAAGCATTCTTGCCTTTTAGGTGTGAACAACTGTGTCTCTACATTTTTCCAACTTCAATACTCACTATTGTGCTTGAAGATTCTAATGGTGGCACCTGAAAGCCTCGCACCCAGAACGAGAGAAGTGTGGTTCAGCTCATCACTTAGAATGAGGCAGCCCTGTGGAGAAGGAGTACAATAAGCATCTGCAGGAACAGGGAGGCTGTTGGCATGTGTGTGTCAGCAAACACACACGTCTGTGGTGAAGAATTGCACCAACTGAGCTGTAAGAACTAAACATGAATTGGATTTTCTGCCACTCCTCTCAAGGTGCCAGGGCACACTGCAAGGGCAGGCAGAAACCGTGGGATCAGATTCTCAGGCATTCCCAGGAAGGGTGTAGGGGCTAAATATTTCCTGTAACTGGAAAGTAGGGAATAATCCTATTAAAGATTGACTGCTTTATAGTAAAAACCAAGTGATGTTGCTTCTTTTATCACCTCTCTACAGCCTATTCTGAGTTATAAGGAAAAGGCAGTCACCATCCCATATCTAAAGACTGTATGACAGCAGTGTAAGGAGGAGTAATACTGATGCTGGACTGACACCAGCACTTAGGACTGCAGAAAGGAGATGAGGAGAGACTGTAAGTCCCACCTCTGGTGAGATGCGAGTTGACCTGTAGTATACTTTTCATTAATTAACTCTGGTGGAAACTGATTTTCTTTTTAGAAACTAAAATAGAAATGCAGGAAAAGTAAATTTGTATGTTTTGAGGAGCCAGGACTCACAGTTGAAATTCAAGCCTAAACACTAATTTAGCTCTGCTTTCTCTTCAACATCTTGTGCTGTGGTTTTGTTACCCAAATGGCAATACAACACTAAGTCAATACTTATTCTGGAATCATGGATTAGGCCTAGGCTGAGAGACACACCGTCTGCCTAAAGACTGGTATGCAGAACAGTAAGTGTATATGGAGCTTGACAAAAAATGTAGCTGCTAGGCTTAATTTTAGAGGAAAATAGAGGGGAAAAATCTCCCAAACATAGAGCAGTTACACAATATATGCAATATATAATAATACTGTGCAATAATATACACTGGATTGTTAAATACAATATATAAAGTAATATCTTTATTTATGCTATTTATATCTAAATATCCCACTTCTGACTGAGGCTTGAGTCTCCACATGAGGCCAGGTAAGTGAGGGAAAATTATTATACAGCTAAGCAAGGGACAAGTATCTTATGCTATTATGTATGTCTGTAATTTCATAAATGTACCTTCATTAATTCTCTGTATCTGTCCCCTTTAAAAGTGCTGAAGAGCTCCTCCAGCATCATTGCAGACTGAAGTTCATGTTCTGCACTGCTGAAGCAGCTCTCCCTGCTCAACACTTGTATACCTGTATTTTAGAAATCTCTTGCCACAGCTGCATTCGTCGTCAATAGTGAGTGAAGAAGTGTCTTCACCCCTGTGCTGGTGTTTCAGGTCTTGACACACCACAAAGTGAATTCATTCCATCTCCACCAAGAGGGAAATAATGTTTTGTACTTGCACGATGCATTTCCTGCTGTTCCCCACTTGGACAAACTGAAGAGGAGCTCCCAGCTTTCCCAGCAGTGCTCCTGCTTGTGGTGTCCAGAGTTAGCACCCCAAGTTGGAGATGAAGTCCCTTCAGCACCAAATAAGAACCTAACTTCTGTGATATGGTCACAACTTTAGATTTGCATTTGCTGCCAGCTTTCTTTGCAGGGCTGGCTGGAGCTTTTAGGGAAAAGCAACTTCATTAAGATGAGCTAAACAGCCATATCAGTGATCTCTAAATAGATGTTTGGTATGTGTGATAACAACACTCAGCACTAGCAAAAGTGATGAAGGAGCATATTTAAGGTCACAAGGTTATCAGCCTTATGACTCATACATTCCTGATACCAAGGTTTGTTCCTCAATCAAGTTTTTCCACTCACTGAGTGCCCAGAATACTGCAACAGTAGTTAAAACAATTAATAAATGATTGTTCTGTGTTCCTCAAGGAAGTCCTCACCTTTCCAACAAGGGCTGGAATATTCATCGAGTTAGTTGCAAAGCCCATGCCAAACACCATGGCATCTTCCACACCAAGGAATGTGGCCACAAGTTTCTCTAGTTCTACATGTTTGTCTAGGGTGCCTGCAGAAATAAGCACAGGGAATATTAAATCTCATTAAACTATGGAAGTTATTAAGGCACAAAACATACAAAAGAACAGGCTAGAAGTGTGTCATTAAGCCACACGATATTAAGTTCTAATGAAGGTTTTCCATTTGTATCCTGTGTGTGTGGGATAATGCAAGAGAAAGCAAGGGTGCAAGAAAGCAAGCTGTGACTAATGCTAACACTGACTGCTGCTCTTAAGGCTGCAAAGCAGTTGTTGTGGGAAAAAGCTTCCTTTTTCTGTAACAACTTTTGACATGGTTTACTCTGAAGACTTAATTTTTCTCCTTTTTCTCTCCCTTGCAATGAAGACAAAACTACTTCCTTTTTATGTAGGAAATGTGGGACAAACATTTTAGGCATTTTTGGTTATCTGGTATTAGTGCCTGAAGTCTCCAAATAAATAAGGTGCTCCAACTATCCAACAAAGGCAATGTCTTTCCTGCCCAACTCACAGGACAGGATGACAAAACACAAAAGGCAACAAACTAAAGAGGAGTGTTAAGAGACTGAGAAAAGAAATAGCTTTGAACAATAAGGAATCATCCCAACTTGCCAGCTCTCTAGTCTTTGGTTGCCTGGCTGTGCATTGCAGGGACCAAGGCAGAAGGAACTCTTACAGGATGATCTGTGGGGAAGAAAAGAGAGTGGCCTGTGGATTCTGACAGGGCATTTCCCCTATGAGTAAGGCTGTAATCAGGGAAGAGAAGAAAAAAGTGAGGCAAGTGAATATCTTACCTCACTTGCACTGCACAAACTGATGTCACAATAATACAGGCAAAGTAAATTACAACTGATGGGAACAAGAAAGCCATGTTCACTGTTATGGACAAAGGGCAGACGAAGGGAGGAATGCAGAAGCTTGGCTAGAGCACCTCAACAAGAATGATGAGTCAGGAAGGTGATCTTACCTTCACCATGGAGGAGAGCTCATTATAAAAATCAAGTATAAATGGCAAGAGGACAGTTTCAGCAACAGCACTAATTCAGCTAATTACAGTGAAGTAGTGTTTTAATTATTTTTTCTCATTAGATATCTAAAGTAAGAATAACAGTCACTTGGAAACAGACTGAAAAATATCTGATGCTGATCAGTAACTCTCTGACAGCCAGGGAGTGAGGGGCAAGGACCATGTGGCTTCTGGAAAAGCCTGGATTACATGGACAGTAAAGAACACAGAGCCTGCTCGGGTTCTGCTAGACTTGAGCCAATTCTGGCAGGGCTTTGAGAGCGTCTCTGCACTCCTTGTGTCACACTGGGTGTACATGGAGCTGGGTTGTCTCTGCTCTGACAATTTGGGTAATGTGACACAGAAAATTTGGCCCTGCAGAACCTTCAGTAGATGTAAACTGACCCTGCACAAAGCTCTTTGAGGATGGCTATTTTTTGAATTTGTAGATCCCAAGATACACAAGGAGATGTGCTGGCTCTGCAAACAGCCACCATTTGGTAGCCAAGCTCAATGAAATACAAAGCCAGATAGTGTTTCAGAGCTGAGTTACTCACTGGAAATATGGGTGAGAATCCATGTCTTAACTTGAAAGCCCAGAATGTATTTCTATTTTTAGTTTTGTGTTTTTTGCAAATTGGGTCCAGCTAGTCTTCAACCTGATTACAGCACTCATTGACAACTAAGAGTTCAGTTCCAGTGTGATCAGCTGCCCCAGTGTTCCCTGCAGATGATTTTTTGTCACTTAAGGGACATCAGCAAACAAAAAGAAGATGAAGGCTGAAATGGAAGCTTGAAGCCAACCACACTATGGTCACAGCTTGAATTAGAAGGAGGTTTGTGAAAGCACTAGAAACAAAAAATGTGTGCTTTGCAAAGGAGGCATTTTAAGGCATGAGAAAATTGTCCCTGACTCTTCCAGGGGTAAATCTGACACTACTGGGGTGGAGTTAAATTGCTTTTTGGGGTTGCATCATATGTTTTCTGTTTTTACAAACAAGAAAAGCCTGACTCAATACAGACTGTTGTGTTAAAACATCTATTAGATGACCCACAAAGGAACCACACGTTTTGGACCTATTTTTATTGATTTTGTAATGTTGAAGAGTGAGACATTCTGAAAGTGACTGATCCCTACTTATTATTTACTAATCTTAAGAGTGAATGCAGGTGATATTGTGCATTGCTATTGCCTACAAATCCTGGAATACAAAATGGAATAGGTTTGCCAAACAAAAACCTGAATGCCGAGGACTTGCAAAATGAGCCCTGGTTTTGAATTACATTAATTATCATGGTATATTGTAGGTGGTAGGTGAGGTGTTACAGAAGCTATACAGTACACACCAGTACTGACAGGGGGAGGTTCATGACAGCTCCATTCACTGAGCAGAGATGATAGAGCACATAAGCTTGCATTTTCCCAGGTTTAAAGTAATTGGGGTCTTTAATAAATGATGCAATTATTTAATCATATTGGAAGATTTCTATAGTATGGGTCAGTCCTTGGACATTATAAATGGCATCAACTGTATCACTTCACTCCACTGGAGGAAACAAGGGGTCAGATATGCTTTGCTGGGATGAGGCTGATCCACTAGCATTCCTACCAGGTCATAGCAACCACCACAACAAGCATAAACAGCACTACCAGACAGATGCAAATTTGATTCAAAGGAACTGCACAAACTGAAACAACTCAACAGCAGCATCTCAAGCTACATAAGAAAGGCAGTAATTACACTGCTCTTCCTTAAACACAGCCTTAGAGGTGTCAAGTGAGGTTATCATGGCCCTTGAAATGTCTTGTATTATGGTAGATTCAAGACCAGCATCATGATCTGATGAATGATAAAGGATATACTAGATACATTTTTAATAATACACTGTTTACACAGATACCTTCTACACTTGTCCTATACATAGACATCAGGAATTTCCCCCATACTCTACATGTTCTGATTCTTATGCTGACTACAGCTTGGTTTGACCCAACAAATGAGGATACGACTAAATGATGTACACCGACTTACCAGGAAAGATCTAAGACAAAGAAAAAAGTACCTGCAGCTTTTTAGGAGAAAAAATGAAACCCTTTTGGAAGTTATTCCTCCCTGCTGAACAGCTGTATGCAACATGGTACAGCAGGAGTTACTGTGATCTGAGACTACAGGCATTAACATCAAAGATCTTATCAAAAGTGGACTTTCACAATGGTGCCACCTCCACAGATTCCCCTCCTTTTCAAAATGTGATGACCCAGTTCCCTCCATTAACTTGTCACTGCACTCTGGTGACAGGGAACATGAAGTACACTGTGTTTTGACAGGCTTTTTCATAGGCTTACCCATACTCTTGGGCTGAGAGTCACCATCAGTCTACCAGACAGATAAAGCTTGAAAATGCACTTCCCATGATCCATAGTCAATATTCAGCTTTGGCACTTTCAGCTTGGAGAAGGTGCCCCTGGTTAATTTGCCCAATACAGTTTTTCAGGTTCTTATGCACTAATGACACAGACTGGTTGAACTGACAACACTGGCAACAGTATCCTGAAATAGAATTTTATGTTTGGAATTCTGAGACCCAAAAAAGACAGGAAAATACCTGCTTGCCTCAAAAGCTGGAGGAGGAAACTGATATAAGCAACAAATCACTGAAAGGAAAAATAACAGCTATGCATCCCTGATGTGACTCACCAAGGTGAATAAGAACCATTATGCTATGAAAATGAAGGTTTGTCAGAGGCATCCTTAGGAGGGTGGGGAACAGAACAAAACACCTGAACTTCCTTGTCACATTTGAAACTTAAGGTCACAAACTCAATCTGGTAAGATACCTGTCAGAGACGAAAAAAACAGTATTACTGAAATACTGTGAAATAATACTGAAATACATGCTTTTACAAAAGCAAGATTGGATGAGCTATTCATAGAAGGATGAACAAACAGAAGGCACAGAAATGGTACTTTTTTATTCACACCATTCTCCCAGAGTGGATGATGCAGGTGGTATCACTACCTTACAGAGCCCACTGCCAGAGCAAAGCCTAAACTTGTAGAATGAGACACACTGGCACGAGAGGGAGAGAACCACACTGCAATGTTATGTAGTTGCCTCATTTAACACTGCATGTGCATAAAACAGCCCCAAAATAAGTAGGTTTTGAGGAATCATTTGATAGAAAGGAAATTCTCAAGTCTTCTTAACATTGCTACCAGCTTTCATATCACAGAGGTGCTGTGGGGCTCATGGATGTAATAATATACCTGTGTAATTTACTAATTCTCAGAAAAAAGTAAGTTCATTTTAACAAAACTTTCAGTTTAATTTAGATCTTCCAGTTTTATTTCCTTTAGTAGCCTTTAGAAAAACACAAGGTTAAAACTTGCAGTTTAAGTTCAGCCTCTTCATGTCAAAGTCTGAATGGCAGTATCTTAAGTATCTAAATATTTGCATGTACTAGATAATGTTATATATAGGAGATATTTTAGGTTTTAAACAATTCACACAACCCTTAGTTACACTGGATGCCTTCAATTCCATCTGCCAGAGGATGGACTATCCAGAGCTTAGTCTTGATTTGCAAAGCCTACTTTTGCACTGGTGAAATACCAGGAACAAACTGACCCTTTATCATAACGTGGGATTAGTTATTTATGAGAGGGTAGGCACAAAAAGAACTATATTGGTAGGAGATGACGACAGAAAATTCCTTTTGTGAATTGTTTCCTAATTTGTACCATATCCCACCAGAAAGCAGCCAAGATGTACATGTGACATATGTGTGCATGTATACATATACACTAATTCTCATTTACGTGGCTGTATTTCTCCCCAAGCTCCTGCTAGGAAACTGTAAATTATGGAATTTTAGCTTTTTATCTCTTTCTCCTAACTTAGAACTGGACTGTTTCTATAGTTCTGAGTTTAAAACGAGTCAATCCTAATTAAAGCTTTGAAGTGGTATAAAAGAAAGAATGGACAAATAATTATTTTTTACCTTTTTAAAATGCTGCTAGAAATTCATATTGGGCCTTAAAAATCCAGAAGGAAATAAAGGGGATGGAGCTACTTTTGCAGTTTAAATGTTGGCACAGATTTTCAGATCTGCTTTTGATAAACCAGATCGCAATCAAATATAAAAACCCCTCAAACAAACAAAAAATGAGTGCAAGTTAGGTGTGAAAGGGTAATCTCCTAACCATGTCCTCCAGAGTGAATCACCCTGCAAGTGTTCTGTGCAGGCTCCATCTTGTCTTTTGGTCCAAGGCATAATCACAGGAGAAGGATTTCAAAAGGCAGGAATCCTGCTTGGCTGCTTAAGCAGCACTAATGATACATTTGCTCTGGTTACTCATGTATATCATCTCCATAAGGAGTAATGGGGAGTTAGATAAACAGAGCATTGGAACTACCAGCTGTCCATGTGACAGTCCTGTCACCAGCCTGGTGCTCAGCCTAGGAGTGTTCAGAACATGCTAATCTGCCTTATTTTAAAAAAAAGTCTGATTTTACTGATTTTATTGTCATCTCCAAGCAGGAAACTAATTTGCCTGTTTATCACTTCATAATTTTCAGTTACATTGTTTAGAAAAGACTGACCATAAACACAAAATGACAGGCAAAGGGCTTGTGAGTCTGCTTCCAACAGCAGCCAGCTCTCACTCCAGCCATTAAAATACATGGGAAAAAAGGACTTCACAATCAAGTTGTCATTCTTCCTTTTTTTTTTTTTTGCTATATAGAGGGAATACATGCTATTTCATATTTATTTAGATTCCTACTTGCTAGCATTTTTCTTAAACTAAACCCAGCACTTTTGAAAGGAAGATTAAAAGACATAAAACATAGTATAGAGATTTTCTGGGGGTATTTTACAACAAGTACCCTAATGTTCTGAACACTCCAGTTACTTGAATAGTTGGTGCCCAGTTACTTATGGAATCATAGAATGCATCATAGAATGGTTTGGGTTGGAAGGGACCTTAAATACCACCTAGTTTGAACTGCCCTGCCATGGGCAGGGACACCTTCCACTATCCCAGGTTGCTCAGAGCTCCATCCAACCTGGCCTTGAACACTTCCATGGATGGGGCATCCCCAGCTTCTCTGGGTGACCCATGCCAGTGCCCCACCACCCTCACAGTAAAGAATTTCTTCCTAATATCTAATCTAAACCTGCCCTCTGTCAGTTTAAAGCCATTCCCCTGTGTCCTATGACTCCACACCCTTGTAAAAAGTCTCTCTCCAGCTCTCTTGCAGTCACCTTTAGGTACTGGATGGCTCCTTAAATCCTTCAACATTTAAGAAGTACTGACTCAGACTCAATATTTATTCCTGAAAAACAAAACTTCCTGCTTTTCATGTCCTAATTAGTTTCTTGACATATAATGAACTAGCCAAATAAACAAAAAAAACAGGACCTTTTTCTGCACCCACAGGAGGTTTTTCAACTCTGCCCAGCTGTTTTAATTTAAGTAACACTCATAGTCAATTTTGTCAGCTATGATGGGTGCAGATGTCTCTGTGTCCTCCCTTGGCATCTCACCCACTTAACACAGCATCTTTTCCTCTGGTTTTGGTAAATTTCATCTCGTAATTTTCAGATTTGCTCAGAATGCTCTTGCCATTCCAGGTTGAACGGTCCTGTAGCTCCTCCCAGCCAAGTCCTCTCATCCAGAGGATCATTATTCTACATCTCCAACTGAGCCAAGGTTTTCTGAACAATCTTATTTATGCTTAAATTTTTGCTGCCAAGATCCTTGAGGGACTAGTCTCATCCCACGTACCACACAGAACTGAAAAGTATTTCCCCTCACAGCAGACCACATCACCAGTGGGTTTTGCCTTCTGCCTACCATCTGCAGACAAGCACTTTCACACGTCCACCCAAGCTCCTGCTCATACAAGACATGTCCCAAACATATGTGCATCTCTTTCTTGTTGATTTAAGTATATGCCCCTAATGTCTTTTTAACCTTAGTGTCCTCAGACACATTGAAAGCAGCCAGGTTACTGCTTCATTAGCTCTTTTTATGCTACCTCTGTTGTAAATACTGCCCAGCTTCACAAAAATACGAGTATGTGCATGTTCCTAGTTCAAGTCAAATTTGTATGATGATTTGCTAGTCAACAGGTTCAGTGTTAATGATTGTACAGCAATGGCCACAGGCACACAAGTAATAATACAAATTAATGTAAACAACTAATCACATACAATAAAGCTAAACAACTAGTACTGAATGTACCACACCACAAAAAAGGTCTCTTTTGCCCATACCATGACAGTGGTCTTGTACTGATGTCTGGGGTAGCAGGAATAGTATTCCAGCTGAATCAGATATCCTGAATCAGATAACAGTTTGTGTTTTTCTAGTTACTATCAATGATCTCTCCTCTGTCCCTCAGAGTGCAAGGGAGTGTAAAATTCTGGCCTCTGCAGCCTCCTTTGCAGTGGATGGCTCAGGTCTGCCAGCCTCCAGTGTGGAGAGCTGCCTCCTGCATGTCCATGAAAACCTCCTCCCAACTCCATACAATGCCCTGTAGATCTGGTGGTGGAAGAGGCAACGAACAGCGAGCCCTGAGCACTCTTCAACACACCTTGGTTTGGGGATTTCTGACATTTCTCCCTCTAGGCTCTCTTTGAGCCAGATGACAGGCATTTCTGACAGCTGAACACAGGAAGCTCAGTAGTTCTTCACCCAGAAGCTGTTTGAGGCCTTTGATGATCCTTGGGACCTTTCTCTTACGCTTTCCAGTTCTGCTAAATATTTTTGATCACAACTGCACAGACTGCTCAAGACAACAGCAAATATCAGCTTTATGCAGTAGCACAATGACACTTTATGGTTGCCTTTCTGTTCACTTCCTAATGATTCCTAATGTTTGATTTGCTTTCTAAGCACTGAACAATAAGATAATGCTTTCACAGAACCAGTATGTGTAACACCAAGATCTTGCTCCCAAGGGATAATAGCTACCTCGGTCTTAAAAAAAGGAAAATATTTTTTTTTTCACATTGAAAGTCCTACAAAAGCCTCAGAAGTGTGTCTTAAATGGCACCATTACACTAAGAAAGTGATTTATTATTATTATAATTTAAAAAGAGCATGGAATTAAAAACGGAGTGAATCTTTTTATAGAGGACAAATGTAGAGAAGATCAGCCACTGTTTTTATCAGTTTCCTATGCTTCTGTGCTCAAAGAGGAATGTGAGTTCAAGTGACACAGGAACTATTATTTCAGAGGAAGCATGAGCTGGGTTTCACAGCTCTCCCTGAAGTTGACTTCTGAACTATATTTACATACAGTCTGCAGCTACTTTTCTAGGAATGTAGAATAATTGTTTTACATTTAGCAAGTTTTAGCTTAAGTTTCCTTAGTAAAGCACAATTCTATAAAGAACTGTGTTAAAATGTCCACATTAACTTATCCTGAGAGCAAACTACCTGTAACAACATCCTGATGTGACAGCACTATCCCCACTCCATGGCCTGCACAGTTACGAGAGAAGAGTTTAGGCAGAAGAGCACAAAGGACAGTTTTATCATGTATTTACCATGTATTCTTTCACAGATCATTCACAAGGCTTTTATTTATGTCTTCTTTGTTTTCCCTCCTCTCTCTGAAATCTTCTGAAAGTAGTGGAATGATCCTTCTCAAAAAGAGAGAGCTATCACTGCTTTGAGAGAGATCTTGTAAAATTCCAACATGCCAGCCACTTAAATGCACACAAGCAGAACAATACTTTCAAAGTCAATTAGCTTGAAAATATAAACATGTTCAGGTGCTCTCTTGGATTAGGACCCCACAGGCAATTTATAGCCTCAGCTCCTGCAGCTCATTGCATATTGACTTCAAACCACTAACTCAGCCACACAATAACAACCAAAGGTTTGAAAGGTGATCTGCCCAGAAACGAGCCCATTCTGTCCCATCTATCCAAGATGAAGAAGACAAATGATAGTTAAAAAAGGCAAGACCTCTCACACAGACCCTTCCCTATCTCTCTTGAAAGTATATGCACATATATAACTCAGAGTTTTTCAACTCTGCCCGTTTGTGAAGAGAAGGAGCTGCAGCAGCACAATGATGTAAACTAACAAGGAAAGAGGGTATCCACACTATAATAAGAAGTTATTTTCCTTAGGTTGTTTTACAGTTCTTGGTGACAGACAGGGTCCAACAGAGCTCGGCCCAGTGAATCTCTACACACTGGCTCTCAAAATAGACTAGACAAAGTTAGCTAAGGAGATTTTTAATATTTGAAGACAGAATCAATCTTTCAATAAGTCGAATTTTTTTTTCAGAATAAGTCAAGGATACACAAGTTTTCCATTAAAAAAATGCTGCAAAAGCTAAAGAATATGGAACACCAGCCATAATCTTAGATGTATTATTAGACAAAATCCAAGAGAAAAAGACAGAGAGAGCTTCCTTCAATACTTTAGATGACTAGTAATGGTGACCACTTTCAAGCAATGCAATTCAGGTTAAATAATGTATTGCAGTCACCAGATGGGTCACCTAGAAAAGGAAAGTAGGGTCAAACCAAACCCTGGTGACGAGATAAGAAGCGGGTGACAAAGTTCATGTTATGGTTTCATCTGGAGGTGAGATTTTAAATGAAAACCCAAATTAAATACAGTATTTTTTCCCATAAGACTTCTGGAGGAACAGAGTTTACTTTGAGAGATAGAAAATGAAATTTTTTCAGGTTGCTGGATGAGGGGGAAAAAATTCTATAAGAGACTTTTCTACTCTGACATTCCAATCCAATCTAATCCAATATTTCTCCTAAGAAAAATATAGTCTGAACAGAAAACTCCCCTTGCATTTCTATGTCTTGAAATTGTTTTCTCTGAAATTCTCGTGCATTAGGAATGCACAGCTTTCTGTAAAAATGTAAAGTTGAAGGTAACACTACATCCAGCCCACAAACCAACAAAGCAGAAAAATCATAAAGGACATATAAACCAAAAAAATCAGATGGAGCCTTTCTGAATTTATTCCTTAAATGCACATTAGAAATGTCTATTTTGTGCCAATAATGTCTCATAAAACATTTCAGTATGCATGGGATTAAGAAAAAACTTATGTAAAGTTCATTTTACTAATCTGAAACCTCTGTGTGTGGTAACTGATATATATCTGTGATGTAACTGAATTTGCCCTAGAACAACTCTTGAAGTCTCAATGTGGGTTTTACTTCTCTTAAAAAATAAGTCTGTGACTTGCATCACTAAAAGTCCCAGGTCCCTTTGTGACCCATTTGGTTTTGCTTTTCTAAAAATCAGTATTACTTTTCCTTTTGAAAAAAATCCTCATGTCACAACAAATAAAACACAGGATTCCTTTTGACTGTGAAACAAGTAATCGCCGACATGATTAAAATTCTCTAAGTATCCAATTCCTTCAAGATATCTGGAAAAAAAGCATATTATTACAGAAACCCTGGTGGCCATCTAGCTGTTTACTCACCCATTTCTTGTCTGGTACTGCAGATTCCTGTCCCGTATTTTTCTAACTCTATGGTCACAGTTTTCAAAGCATTAACATCCGTTTCTGCAAAGCCGAGGTAGTTATAAGAACCCATATTGATTACATTCTTGATAGTCCTTCCTGTAAACCTAGAATTAAGGCAAATTTTAAACAATAGTGCAACTTTCCTTCCAACAGCAAACGAAAAGAAAAAAAATCCCCTAATTTTTCCACCAAATTTTGTTCCACTGTCAAATTCCTATTTGGGAACTTAAAATCACCATAGTTATCACAATCCAAAAGTTTTTCCAGTCTTTCTCCTTTTTCTGACTAAATATTGCTTTTTGGTCAGAATGTTTCCTGGATTCCAAGCTGTAAATGGCAATATACTGGTGTTAGGTGAAAGGCTGCTTTTATGGATTTAAATAAACAAAGCCAGGACTTTATTTAAGGAATGACTTATAGACACTAATTTTTCAAGCAAATTGTCATCAGTTTCCACAAAATCAGTGTTTTCACACACAGACAGAAATGAAATACAATGAAAATGTTGTGGGAACCACTATGATACAGTGTCAATAAGCTGAAAATATAGCCAACCTACACATTGCCTGTGCAGTGGATTCCCATAGCTATTTAACTCAGCTGCAATACACCAAAATCTTCAAGCTGTAATCTGATTAAAACCCACTGCCAAAGCTCATTGTGAAAGCATTCACGTATTGCAAGAAATTACGATTTAAATTGTAAACCAAGGGATGCAACAAATTTTGTTGTAATATTCTGAGTAAAGGTCTGTTGTTACAAATGGAACATCAGCAGTTTCACTTGTGCTGGCACAGCCAAACCAACCCAGCTGTGATTAAGCTGGAAATCCATACCGCGTTTCCAAACGATTTCAGAAGAAAAGGGTCAGACTGCCAGATTTCAGAATATTTGCAGAAAGAAATATGCTGATGTATATTAGAGGAGGATCTGGACACAACTCTGTGTGCTTTGCAGATGTACCAGGGCTGCTCTCACTGAGAGCTGCAGTGTAAGATGACTCACCTAAATGTCCAGTTGTAATCATCCGTAACGCGTTCCATGAGGTCAAACTGTGGCCCAGGGACGCTGCAAATTGGACGATTCCAGTTATCCCGTATTCTCATATAGAGGTTTCTGGTGTAAAAGTTCTCAAAATCTTGATAAAGTGGCACAAAATCCTGGTTTGGAAACATGTACAGGGTTATGTTGCTGGGAAAATGTCTGCTTCTGTAGCCAAGTCATTCCCATTTACAAGGGAAAAGTGATTCATTAGTAAACAGAGAGCTATAAAAGGCACGTGTTCCTATGTCACATACATCTCCAAACAGCAAATATCTTACTTTAATTTTGAAACACAGCATCGGATTTTTGTAGGGGGTGGAGTTTTGTGTTGGGTTTTGTTTGTGTGTTTCTGTGTTTAGTTTGGTGGCCTTTTTGGGGATGGTCGGTGGCTTGTTTTTTTGGTTTTTTTTTAATGGTCAACAAGTTGGTCTAATTCTCCATCTATATCTTGAAAGCTGGAAAAACCCCAAGATTCTTTCACTTGGAGAAATCAACTGCTTCAAATTGAGAATTTTGCTATGTGTGGAGCAGATTGAAAAACTAGGATATAAACAACTCATTAACATTTCATTAAATGCTGAATACATTAGTAAAAGCTACTCCAGTGTGACTGATCTGGGCTTTACTGGCTTAGACTAGACACACAAACAGCCAGTTAAGTCAACAGTTTTGGTTGACAATTAATTTCTATCTGTGGATTTTACCTAGAAATTAAATTTTAAAAATGTAAAGAATCTAAACAAAGTTTCATAAGAAATAGCAATATATCCATGTTGGACACTGGATACAATAAACTGATAAAATAACAGGGAAAGCAGTTAATATATGTGGGAGAATTAAATGAACATGTAATCCACAGTGAAGGACAAGAAAATGTAACTGGCATAACTGGAATCAACAAATGGCCAAATCATGAAGCTCATTAAGTTGTACATGCATCTTTGAAAAGCTAAACCAGGAAATGATTGCAGGAATTTTATTTGCAAGAGGAACAGTAACACTATTCCCAGTTTTCCTTTATTATGCCAGGTGTTACTGTAAATGATGACTCAAAATGCACAGAGGAGGAGGAGCAACCAAAGATTCTAAACTAAGTTGGGAGGCAGTTGAGCTTGCTAAGGTGCAGGTTCCACTTAGAACTATGTGGGATGGAAAAATTCCTAAGTCAAGACTCACAGAATTCAGGCTACATTCACTTTGTGCTGGGACATGATTCCTGAGTGCTCTGTGACCAGCAGTTCAGCAAACACAAGCCAGCAATTACAAAAATCACTATCAATGTGAAGGCAGTCGTATGGGACAAAGGAAAATCGGGGCTTAGGAGATGTGGAAAGATGATATATTTAAAAATAATTAATTTAATATATA
>WEIV01024257.1:158032-605987 GCA_013390005.1 Calyptomena viridis
AAGCAAAAAAAAGCTGGTAGGTCTGAACAAAAACACATTTAGAGTTTGGACAGACTTATTGCCATGCAAGGGAGCAGGAATGCAGGGCTGGCTCTCACCACGTGGGGGTACACCATGGAAGCAATGCTACACATGGCCTCCTACCTCAAACAAATTGCTCTTTTAGGGCAGTCTGTTTACTCTGAAGTACATTTTAGGACGACGAGTTAAATACGTGGTCAAGTCAAATTTCGCATGAGTCACAACAGCTGTGTGCACACAGCATGAGATAAAGTCAGTGTTTGAGCAAGGATTAAGCTCAGCCATATTGCCTTACATTTACCATGAGCTAAGAGCATATTTGTGTTCAGCTATGGAAATTCAATTGGCATTGTAGCCTGATGTGCTTGATTCCACTGATGATGTGATAACACGCCTGAGCCCAGAGGCGAGAGCAGCGATGTTTATTAAGAAACACTTGATTGCTATATACCTTATTGATAAAGGAAGAGGGGAGCTCCTATCAGACTTCTGCATTGTAACCCTCTTCTTCCACAATAAAACTCTTCTCTTGTGGAATTCTCATTTCAGCTGCTGCCATTTTATGCAGTCAGCATATTTAAACAGGTAACCACTGTCACCTACTATGCTCAATACCAACAGCTGACAGTAAATGGCATCCATAGCAGTAAAGTACTATGAATGCAGAGTAGGATGTGATCCACATTCTCCAGTCTAGGAAGGATGAAAACCAAGGGTCTTCAAACAGCCCAAGGTTGGTACAAGGCTGAGAGAACAAATTCAAAAAATACAGTGACATCTTGTCTAAAAACTAAAGTGAGGAAACCAAAGAGCGTTTCATCCATCCCTAGATCTCACAGAAAAGTAGAGAAAGAGCCTCAGACTGAGAATAACCAAAGCAAGGGGATTTGCTGCTTCTGGAAAGTGGTAGAGGGGGCACTTTGGTGCAGCAATTCAAATCCAAGCAAAAGCTAGGGGTGATTTGACATCATAAGAAAGTTCAGCAATCTCAGCCAGCCTAAGCAGTCAGTGGACAAATAGGTAGTTGTCATTTTGCATTACATTAGTGCTGGATTCTTATCTGTTATCATGAAGTTCTATTTGAGAAGAAAGATGTGGATTTGGAGACTGTGCATTTAAAGCACCTTGACAGTGAAGAGAGTTGTAATTCAGCTGTGGCTGGCAGTGAAACCAAATACAGCAGATTTCCTATAAATGCCTGGAATGATTCAGAGATCATTAGTGACACCATTACACAGCGGGTGCTCTGCTGCTTCGTGCACTCACAAGTATATTATTATATGTAATAACACCTGCACTAGGCAGTACATTTACTAGCTCTCTACCTTCAACTGTAGCAACTGATTAGGCAAGGATTCTAAAAAAAAAATAAAATATTCTCCCAACTTCCAGCAATTGCTGGCTTTGAGATTTTACGAGTCTGAGATTGTGTTATCACATTTAATATAGTCATCAGGGGATAATTATGAATGTGTTCCTTATTTTTGAACCTACAAATGCTGGGGAAATGAACTGTGACTTCCGCTAATTGATTTTCATCTGTAAAAAACATGTTTCCTTTTTTACAATAAATTTACCTGATAGTGTCATGACAATTTACTTTGACCATTGTTTGTTTAACTTTCCTACTGAGCCCATTACACAACACATAATTTTCAGTACTTAAATAAATTCTGCTTCTCCATTTGTCTCTTCCCAAAGTAGAATAATCTTAATCCATATAATTCTAGTCTCCTTGCCCTCTCATGGATTTAAAACCAAAAAGAACAAATAAAAAAATTCTATATTTTAATGCTTAACTTTCTATTCAACCTGCAAAGTTCAATAAAACCTTTTTGAGATGGAGAGGAAGTGAATTAAAACTGCATACACTTGAGGGCACAGTAAGGATTTATACATCTGCAAGTAATGCTTCATCTTCTTTTCTGTTGTTTTTTAAACACTGTTAACATTCTATTTGCCTTCCGGACACAGTTTGCAGTTTCAGAAATATCTCTTAGGAGATATATCTCTTCCTCAGTTGCAAAAATACCTAATTTAGAGTACATTGCTAATTGTGCACTCTTAGGACAATTTTGTCCTCCAGTTAATTCATTGGTTTTTATTTAGTGACCTGCAATTTTGTCTGCTGTTTGATCATTACACACTAGCACTGAGGAAGTTCTACAGCGTTTCTTGTTCAGACCTAATTTTTCACTAACCTGAAGAATTCTGTATTGACAACACATATTGTCACCTATTTCTCCTCACCCCCTTTTTCCAGACCATTGGTAAAAATACGAGGGAGCACAGGTCCAATAAGCTATTCCTGAGCAATTCCATTCCCTGCATATCCCTGGTCACCTTTGCAAAAATCATATCTTATTTGTAACCCCCAATTTCTCTGGCAAAACCACCCATTTAAGCAGCAGCCCAGAGTTACTCAGCAACTTTATGTTTGGCTTCCTCTAAAACTCTGGAGGACATACCTCTTGTGATATGCTAATCCACATTTTATTGGCTTGTTTTAAAAACTATGCTGGCATTCCAAATCAAAATAGTTTCTCAGTAGCTTCTTACAGAGTAATGAGACTTTCCAGGCACGAATGCAGGGAATCTACAGATGCAACACAAAGACACCCAATGCTGAAAGGCTATAGATGAATTTCAGTTAAAGGGATGTTTTTCCATGGAAGTTGACAAATACAAGAGTTCGTTGCCTGGTTTTTTAAAACCAAAAGCACAATCAGGGTATGCAACCTCTGTGTGTTAAGTCTCTGCTTAACTGGTTTCCAGTAAGATGCTGCAGCAAGAGAATTTGTGGGCAAGATTTTGATGCCAAGAAAGTCAACAGGAGTGATGCCAATGCAGCAAAGACAGCTTTAAGTGCAATACCTTTTAGATTTCCATGCTCTGCAGTTACCCAAAGTATTTTAAAACTCTCCCTTAATGAAGAAGCCCTTCCTAATGCCTTCTGTTTTTCAAATGGACAAATTAACTCTGACAACAAATTTAACAGTTCTATTAGAATGGGCAACTGTATATAAAATACTGAATAAAATGCACACACAATCTTAATTTATAGGTAACATAGTTAATTTATAGTTTGCTCTAATAATAATGTAAATTAATCTTGAAGTCTTATTAAGCACACTCCTAGTTATAAGGAGAGTTACAAAATATATTTGCATTAGCAAAGAAAAATACAAGACAGCTATCCAATAGCATGAATAATACTTAAATATTTGTTCACGTTACCCTTACAGCTAGGAGATAATTTGTCATTGCATTTAGGTCCTGCAGCCTCTGGAGTTGTGGTAACTGGCATGAGCCAGGTTTGCATCAAAGGGAGAGTGAAGAACTGAACAGCACAGACATGGTGTCACAGCACCAAACCTTTGTGCTGGCCCTGATTAATTTATCAGCAAAGAAGTAACCATGCATGTTGACACAAGTTATGAGCAAACCTGTGTGAGTGGAGTTTCATCAAGGAAACTGAGACCCAAGAATTCAGGTTTTCATGCAAGTCTGTTCTGTGGAAACGACAAGCTCTAAAGATGCCCTGAAATCCCAATCTGCTTTTTGAAACTTCGCCTTAATTAAATAGTTTTTAGCTATTATGGACACTTCCAATATAGCAGCAGTAGGTGCAGATAGGCATATCCTTGAAATAAAACTACTGGGGGATCAATAAAGCCTTTGTCTTTGATTATGAGTTCCCCGCTAGGAATAAAATCTGATCCAGAACTGGATGCAACATTATTTTATGTGTGTTTCTGGATCAGATTGTATCAAGCTGTTGCATCCCACCTATTATAAAACAATGCAAGCTGAGTGATGTACATAATGTTCCCAGACAGATTAGGAGCATGAAGAGATAGGTGTTGAAAACGGTGAACCAAGTGACAGCCACGTTTGCTCAATATCTGCCAGACTTTGAGACGACAGTGAAATCTTGAGCAAATTAGGACAATGCATTCCTACAGCAAATAACTGATGGGAGAACAGACTTAATCACTGATGCAACAGCTGATTGATTGCAGATGGTTTGGTTCTAAACAGAGGTTTCCCCCCCAGCATTTGAAGAGGAGCATCTGGGACAGGACCCTAAATGGAGATGATTTTAGATGTCCTGGACTCTGTGAGACAACCACACGGGGAAGAATATAAATATTTAAAAAATAATGATATAAATAAATGATAGAGGCCTGTAACGTTCTGGAGCAGAAGCTGAACATGGGATACTACAGGGTTCTGTTTCAGCCATGAAATTCCAGCTGAATCCCACTCAGAGCTTGCCACTGGACAGTCACAGCTTGAAGTGGTGTACAATTCTGTGTTGTAATTACTGTATTTCCCCCCAAATTGCCTAGGCATCCATTAGACACTGGGGGATTCTGAGTGATTGTATACAGTTCCCAGGATAACAAAAAAAGGAAATTGAAATTATAACATCCAAAGTTCCCTATAAAGAACATACTATTGACACAACTGTAGATTACTTCACAAATCTCCTCAGTTACTGGCAGTGATATCCTTCACTGTAAATGTGTGGTTTCTTTTCTGGAACAACACATCTCAGATCTTACAGACTCAACTTTCTAAACCATAAACCAAAAATGGCTACACGGAGAATTCATAGGTTACTGAGTTATACAAAACAAGACTTAAATTAAAAATAGTTGTGAAACTTCTAAGTCTAGAAGGTACTAAAATGAAGGTCACAGCCTCTTGCAAGGTGATACAGCCCCAAGAAAGTATGAACCTCATACAACACAAACTATAAATAGCAACCAAGAAAAAAAATTCGTTCTCATTAGTGTGTCTGCAAAATCCTTGTTTAAACTGATAATTGATTTCTACTGAAGTTTCAAGAAAAAAAATATATACCTGCTACTAAGGCTATCAATAAAGGACTAAGAGTAAAATCTCCAAGACTGTCCAGAAGGTTTAGGAAATATAAGACATCTTCAAAATAACCTAGGAATCCATGTACTCTTGAACGTGCCAGAGATTTAGAATTTAGCAACTCTAACTCTGACAAGTTTGCTCCCTGTAAACACTATTAAATGCTGCTTGTTCTGTTCTGCTGCTTGAGGTTTATATGAAGGCTGAGTCTTCACCACACTTTTCACAAGCACCAGGAAATGGCTTTTGATTTGTTAATCAACTGTCATCTAATTACTGACTGAAAACTTCAGGACAGCATACTACAGGCAAACACCACAAAGGTATGAAAGGTCAGGATCCTCACCTTCCAACTTGCATAATCTTTTCAGCTGAACACAAGTTAAACCCCAACATATTGACCTTCCAATAATTCTTTCAGCACCAAATAATTGAGTCCTGCAATGCTGACTATGACACTAACACTAGGAAAATACAGATGTGAATGACAAATGCATTAGAAATATACTGTGAAATAGAAAACATTGTTATGTAATTAGGAAAGCAATATATGTCCTATATAATTTTCAGACTAATTAACCCTTCACTCTGATGTTAAAATGATACTTCTGAGTGCAACAGAGCAGGTTTGGAGGATACAGAAGACTTACTCATAAATAATGTTCAGGAAGAACATCCAGAAGTGGCAAGAGTTCCAAATGAGAAGAAATATGAACTCAGAAAGCACACATTTCATTGCTCAGTTTTGTAAGTTTTTATGCAGAAATTTATATTCCTTCAAGAGGATCCTGGTACATCAGAATTTCTAACCCTGCACACACCACAAGCAACGTGCACTCCAACATCAATGAACGTTTAATTGCAACTATGAAGTAAACTGTCTACTGTCCTCAATTTTTGCAAAACCCATAGAAAACACCAGCACATGTTTTTATCTGATATGAATTTAGAATTTAGTATTAGTATTAGAATTTAGTAGAACTGCACATTGCAGAATAGTGACACTACAGCATTTGTCAAAAGAAAAGCCACATACAACTCTTTACAGCACGGACTCAGGACAAATGCCAGTAGCAAACCCATGCAAATACAATCTGATGATGGGGAGGAAAAAATCTCAGAAAACATTATTTTGAACTTCAATTTTCAGAAATTGCAACAAAACCCATAACAGCTTCTATCTAATGCCTAGTAAATTATATCAAACAGTGGCAGATAAAAAAATTGCACAGTAAACTCTTCCCAATGGCTTTACATCTGTACATTGCAAGCAACAGTAAGAAACACTAGAAAGAAAGCAATATGTTTGCCTTGTTTTTCTATTACTCCCAGAAACTTCAAGGTGTCTCAATGTTACTAGGAAGGCACGAGGGCCAAAAGCTTAATTTCAAGTTAATAGAGACAAAGCAATGAAGTTCAGTACCCAGAGAGATACTTACAAACACCAGAAGGTATTTCCTAACCTTACAGCAATTACAGGGTAGAAAGCCAGGCATGTTGGATCAGAGACAACTGGATGAAATGTCTTGGTTACAACAATCCCAACACAGTTCATGGCATCAAGTTGCAGCAAGTGTTTGCTATGATTTCCAAAGCTGCAGGATTCCCAGTGCCTGGCCACATCAGAATACCTCCCCATCAGTCACATCCTATGGCTTTGCCTTTAACAATAAATAAATGAACAAACAAGAAGGTGATGAAGTGGCATCACTTCAAAGGCTGCCAGTTTCTGCACATCACTGGTGGTGCACAAACTTGCATAAGGAATCTCCATTGGATCCCAGACCTTTTCCCATTATATGGCACAACAGCTTCAAATAGGGCCAGGTGATAAATGGAAAAGGTTTAGTAATGAGACACACATTCCCTATCACAATGGATGTGGCCACGGATCCTGGGTCATGTCAAATACATTACGAGCTTAAATCTTAATGTGCTAAACCTTCAGAAGCAGTCTCAGACCATCCTTGGTTCCCCAGATGACAGCACTAGTTTGGATAAACTTCTGGAAGGCATAATACAGCCCATGTTAAAGATGTACAAATGTAATTTACGTTATTCACACTTCCTACCTGAAAGTTGAGTATCGTTAGAATAATTTGCAAATTATTCTAATTATTCTGAGAGTTATGTACACATTAAGTTGAAACTGTGTGCCCTCCAAGACATTCTTATTATTGCAATGTGTAACCTATCATATTTCAGAAAGGTGAAGAAAGAGAAAGTCATTGCCAGTTTTATTCAGCTGGATCTGTACTACCTCCTCCACGGTAATTATCTACTTTAAAATGACATTCAAATACAAATATCTTGGCATACCACAGATGGAGAGGAAAGAAAGAGATAAGAAATACCAAAATAAAACCCCCCAACAATTAAATGATGAGGAAAGCATAATTTCTCAAGAACAGCTCAGAAAGAGGCAATCAGATTTGTGTTGCTTGTTTGACAGGTAGGAGAACTGAATCTCAGTAGGAAGATGATGATCTGGGGAGACAAGGTCCATCTCTGAGCTGGGATAAGAATTCAGCATGAAAAATTCAGAGTAAATCCACTTAATGCATAGCATATAGGTTTGTAGGACAGAAGATTTCGAGGAAGATGAGGGAGACAGCCATTCTATGGACATGTCAAGAGAATTAATACCTTGACACCTTCCAACACAATAAAAGCTGTCTGAAGCACGAAGACAGAAATTCACTTAGTCAATCATTAGGCAACTTGGCAGCAGTGACCACGGCACAATTAAAGTCTGATGCCCTTTACCAAAGCCAGCATCACAACTGGCAAATGTGATCAAATCAGGGCACCATTTAATTTAACGGCCTGACAAGAGCTGCAACCCATCTATCAGCAAATTATCTTGAGAAAATACCAGAAAGTTTACAGAGTAACCCAGATTTACCACCTTGTTCCCTAATGCAGAAAAGAAAGCAATGGCCTGTGCCCTCATGTGGACCCCTCTGTCTGCAAGTCCCCTCTACCAGCTTTATGTTCATAGACCAATTTCAATCAAATCTGATGAGGCCTTCAAGATACAGAATTTCCTGAAAGCTTCCAGAAAATGAGACCTTGATAGCACAAAGGGACCCAAATCCCTGAACTGAAGGACAGACAGCAATAACTTGGCTCTTTAGCCATTCCTGGAGTGAATTACTCTCAGGGATAACAGCTGGTCNGACCCATGAACCAGCATCTATTAAGGTCTGAACAAGGTTCAGCACATTCTGTCTCTTGCCCACCTGGAAAGCAAAAACATGGTAGGCAAGCTGGGATGTTCTGGGGTGGTAGAAAATGCTGGACATCTACCATCTTGTGGAGAAAAGTGGTTGTGGACATTCCAAAAGCCTTTGTCTGTCCTCCAATATTATTTCTTCCCGTATTGCTGTGGGGCAGATTAGAAGACAATACTGAAAACACTGCTACACTTTGGAAGTAATGTCAGTAGACATTAGGGTATCATAAAGGTTTCATTTATACTGGCCATAAAATGGTGGAAATCAAGGGATTTAGGAAATGGAACAGCAGAATAACAGATTTCAGGAGAGCACAACTGTACTCAGAAGTAGCAGGCAATTCTGTAAAAGCAATATTAAAGTTAAAAGAAGTAAGAAAAAAATCCAGCCACCTCTTAAGAAACTAATATTGAGGGCAAAAGGACAAACCACTAGTGCTACTAAGCAATATGCAGGTCTCAGAGGAAGTTCTCCATCCAGCTTCAGGCACTGCTTTTAGAGAAAGAAGATATGAACTAAATGGAGTGAGCTGGGAACAGAAGCATAAAGTCTGTCCAAGTAAGTTATGAGCAAAGAATGCAAGAATTTGAATTGTCTAGTTTAAAGAGAAGATGATTGGCAGCTTAAGAGTCTACAGTCTCCAAGAGGAAGAGAGCAATCTATGTTCTGATAAGCATCAAAATGCTTAAAACACAGCTAAAGTGACCTAGATCAAACATTAGAAAGAGCTTTGAACTGATAAAATCGGTTCAACCTGAAGCTGGAGCAATAGAGGTGTTTTAAGATGGGGGTAAATAAACCTCTGGCAGGACTGTTTTATGTACAGTCAAAGGTAACATTGTCTAGCAGAAGATAGCAGACAGCAGTGCTGTCAGTCTTAACAACCCCCAAAACAGAATGGCACAGCTTATAGGCTAAAGAGACTCCAGGATGGCCTTCAAGATATTCCAGCATAAAACTGTCAGCCTTGTTGAACAGAAATGGACTAGGTGACATTTTAAAATACTTTTAAGCCTCATGGCCAATTTCTCACTTACCTGATGTTCAGAAACCTCACCACGACATGGAATGTGGGACAGAAATGACTGAGAACTGTGAAAACAGCCAATACACATTTTCACAGGGTGAAATGCAAGCAGACAGACAGAACCTCTGAATCATGGATGCTGCAAGAAGGGAGTAGGTATACAGACTTTCTGCTTAAAATTTAAATAAAGTCAGGATTACTCTGTCAGCATTTGGAGAAGTTAAATCTGTTCAGCACACTTTACAAATCTAGGAACAAAGTTCTGTCTAACAAAGACCGTATAAACTAAACAAAGAAACCACCCATGTTTTCTATATCTCATTAGCATCTTTAAATAACACCACTGTAGTATATAAGTCCTTTGAAAGATATGATATTTAGTACACTCATCTGTGCCTGTGTTCCTGTATTTTGGAAGTACTGAGAGAGAGCAACAGTAGCTGGCAAAGCAAAGACTGGGCAGAGCCATCTAGAAGGGTTGTGCTGGAGCTCTGCTCAACAATGCTCCCCTGAGCTACCTGGCACATTTCAGGAGCAACAGGAGATGCCCAGACACCAAACTTACTTCTTGTTAACACAATCCAAAAGGAAGGCTCACTCTCTCTCAAAAAGGAATGTAGTTTTAAACCCCGTTAAAATGTAATGATTTAAAAATATTATTAAAAGTCTCCAACTTAAAAAAATGTTGCTGTTTAAAGTTATGTGTAATAAGCAAGTGACAGTGAAACTTCACATAGAAGAAAAATACACCTTTTTTCAGAAGACCTCATGTTTCACCTCTACCCTTCCACATCTGCAAAAAAAAAGAAAAAACACAAACCTGAGCACAAGATAAATGCTGTGCCCTTCTATAATGGCTGCTACAAATATATTTGTGCAATGAGGCAAACAATGAGCAATGACAAAAGGTGCAGGTGTCTCTCTCAACTGCAGTGGAGAGAGTTGTCAAATTTGTTCTGTCAACTTTTGTTCATCCACTAATTCCCCCGAGAGGATGAACTACATACTTACATCCTACCCTCTAGCACAGAAAAATATCATTTACTTGCAAGGAATGTCCACATGTGCAAGATAATATGACCTCACTAGCACATTCCATGGTGGAAATCAGTAGATAAACAATGAATACATCTCAACTACAATAGGGAAAAAAACCACCCAACAAACTACCTGAGGTCCCATGCACATAAATTCCCCACAGAATCTAAGGAGACACTCCTGTAGGTAGGTATTTAGATGTTTCAGACATAATGCTTTACAGTGAATTCTAAAGCAATACTAATATACTCTGAAACTCCTTATTTTACATTCTTCCCCATTCCACAGGGAAGGAAGCTCCTCACTCCCCTCATTCTCAATATGAAATTAATCATCCTAAAACGAATTAAGAAATTTTATGTGCTCATCTTGACAGCTCCCTTATGGACTAATGTAATAATGTTAGACAGTGTAAAAAATTAGTTGATACAAACTGAAGAACGACCACAGGGACATGCAGAATAACCATCATAAGTAAAGAATATGCCCCTCTGGGGACCAAATTCATACCGGATAGTATGGCTGTCTCTTTTTTTCCCTCTGTTTTTTCCTTTATTTTCATGGATCAAAGCTAAAATCTTACAGCATTGCAGCTTCTAGAAGATAGGAAGTGGAGTAAAATACTATTTGCAGTTACTACAACTAAATTTTTTCTGCATTCTGCTTAGGAGGAAGAAAGTGGAAGCCCTTAAAACACAACTCAGGTAGAGCTGCCCAGTGGCAGAGACTCGTGAGACAGTGAGGGAATTCAGCTCCAAAGAAAGCACAACACAATGCTCAGAAAATGCAGCTATGGGGTACTAACACGAGGCCTTAGAGAAACTTCCAAAAAAGATGAATTTTGCTTTCAGAAAAACAGAATTGCCAGCTGCATAGGTTAGGCTATGCAATCAGCTTGAGTTACCTGTTTAAATAACTGCTTAAATATGGGAGAACCTGAGAGCTCCAGCAGTGACTCTTACCCTTCCCCTACACCAGCAGTGCTTCCACTGCAGGCTGGCAGGAGATCACACACAGTACCCTGTGCTGCCAAGCTACACTCCTTATTTTACAGGAACTCAGTCCATGTGGCAGGTGCTTCTGCACTGCCTGGAGGCAAAGTCTTGCCTCAGTGACACACAGGGGCTCCTGGCTCACAGCCTGTCCAGGAGCTGGCAGATTTGGGAACTGCTGCTCTATGAAAGTGGGATACCTTGGCAGTACCTCCCCTCTGCAGGAGGTAGTGGCTCTGGAATCAGAGCCAGCTCAGCCAGAGGAATGGCCTGGTCTGAACCTTGCCTACACCCACACAGAAAGAGATCTAGAGTCTAATCCCTGAAGAGGACTATGAGCTTTGGGTTTAAGTCAAGAGAGGAATGAGTGGAAGGTTTCTCCTTTTGGATGGAAGGAGGGTTAAGGCAGTTCAGACCAAGCCAAGTGCTCAGTACAGCCACATCGTGTGGAAATGATGTAGAAATGTACAGTGAAAGGCACTAGTTTCCCTGAGGTACCAACAAAAAGTTATGCTCAATTCAGAAGAGTCAGAGAAAAGCATGCAGAGGGATTCCATCACTTCGTGTCAAATATTATAAAAAATAGATTCTGTAGTTTACTTAAAGGTCTGCCTTGCCCAGTGCATTTCTGCTTCATTCTCACGGAACCTCTCCAAGAAAGAGCATGGGGTAAAATCTGGTATCCTCTGTTATTTGTGAGTGAACAAAACAGTTTAGAAGGATTTTTTTTTAATGAAAACCCACTGAACAATGGAGGAGTATTCAAACTGGGATCCTACCAGCCAAGCAGTGAGCCCTACACTATGCCTAGAGAATTGAAAATGCAACTGTCAAATAGTGCGGTGGTGAACGAAGGTACAGAAAGGAAAGATAATTATGCTCAAGGCTCTGTAATGGAATGTCAAATCTTTAAAGTATCCTCACTCAGGTGCATCACACCATGTAGATTATTTGCATTAAAACAGAACATAACCTCTGGGGGAATAAATCCATGCCAGGAAATGGAAAATATTTGACGCAGGCATTCCTACACTGTCAGGAGAAAAGATCACAGACCACAGAATTCTGAAATATTTTTATTTGCTGGGGGAGCCATTCCAAAAATCTGACTGCTTAGTTTGAAAAGCAGACTAAAAGCAGACTGGAAATATTTTGCAACTCCATATATGTCCCTTTGTCTCTGTAGTGAACTAGAGCTAAGTGCAATCAACTTTTTCCTGTGCTACAAATCTGAGCAGAATAACGTGGAGGTTTGAATTCCTACACAAAAATCTGCAATTCTATCCTCATTTCCTAAGATCCAACTCAGTCCCACATAACCCTCAAATCTGCTTTTGCTGTCTTAAAAGACAAGCTGCAGAGGAAGCCACATTTCCCCAGAAATGCTACAGTCCAATTTTGGAGCCAGAAAGAAAATTGTAGAAAAGTTAAATATATCCTTGAAGAATGTGTGACAAAATGGATTAAAGCACTCTCACAGGCTCAGATGAATGGAACAAGGGTGTTGCAAACAGTTACAAAAGAGGATGTGCTAGAATACTTCTAATGGGACTACAGAAAAGAGCTGGCAGTAGGAGCCAATGCTGCTTGTGTTTTAACTAAACATTCAGCCAACACTAAAGTACTTCATTTCCGAGTACTATGTGCGAGTCAATACACATGCTGGCTGTGAAAGAATTCATGTTTCTTCAGCTATCCACTTGCCAGTCTTACTTCTTTGCTATTTATGAAAAAAAGAAAGGAAGGAAAAAGATAACCAGTTCCCCTTGAGACTGCAGTTGCTCACAGATCCACGTTTCCCTCCTTCCCTATGGTTCCTTTCCACCATCCCAGCTGAGATCACCTGCCACAGACTCAACCCATCCACCTTTCACCTGCTCCTGGCTTTCCCTCTCTGCCCCGCGGCTACGCCGGCACCCCCAGCGCTCGGCCCTGCCCTGACCCAGTTCTCACAGCGCATTTTGCTGCCCGGGGCGGCTCCACCTCGCTCCACCCCAGCACCACCACGCTGCTCAAAGCAGCTCCTCCTCGGCACAACCAAGCGAGCCAGACTCTCCTGTTCAGCCACTGCTTTATCTCGTTCCCTCGCTTCCACCCGGACCGGCCAATTGTCCCTTGGCAGAGAGCTCTTTGTCCCTTCATTGACGAACACAGATTTTACTGACCTGGGCTTGAAGGTGAGGAGGAGTTACAGAAGTTCAACTATGGTTCCTTGTCCCTGATACTGACACTTGAATAATTACAAATTGTTGCAGCCGCTTATGTCTCATTCCCAAGTGTGTTTTTCTCATAACAGATGTGAAAGTGGGACCTAAACCAAACTGTTCATAGTTGTAACCTGCTTGGCTTCCTACATACACAGCTTTGTATCCAGCTGATGAGCAGCCTTAGCATGGAAACTAACCAGTATTGGGTAAATTAGATATTAGGTAGCTTGATAATAAATTTTCCTATTCCAAAAGTGACCAGTATTCATACAGAAGAATCTATCTCTGCATGTGTATCATCTTTTATTTCACTCCCTCCTCAATTTAATTCTCTTTTCAAAAAACTGAATGTTTCAATGTCCTGGTAATGTTCTTACCTATTCGACTGTTAAAACAATGTTGTTTATGAGCTCTGCTAAATCTTACATACTGAACAATATGGGATGAAAAACAAAAACCAAAATCACAAACTCCTATTCAGTTTTGCAATGATCTGACAGAAAATGTGAATAGATAAAGCACAGGTGTCTACTTGTTTTAACCTAAATGGCTAAATGAGGCTAATAAACAAGACTCAAGCAGCTGTTTCAACTTAAGAAAAATCTTTTTTTTTCCAATAGCATAGAAAGTAATGCTGGTTCATTTGCCTCTATCACAAGTTTCATGAAATTGTGTCAAAAGATTTATCATCAGATTTGGTAACTCTGTTTATCATCATAATTTCATAGATAAAGCTGTTTCCTATTCCAGGAGGACACAGTTGGCAAATATGATTTACTGCACATGATCAATGCCCATCTCTCATACCTCTGTTGAAATACTGCATTGCAAACCCTGCATAAATCCAGTGGAAAATTTCTCTTTTTTTTTTTTGCCACACAGTTAAGTGGGCATTTAGCACAGCCAAGAATGCCACATACTGTGCAGTAGTGATTAAATGTAGCCTTGAAATGTTAGCCATAAGCCAGGATAATGTACAGGGCTGGAAAAAAGAAACACAGGAATAAGCAGCAACCAGTGGAGTTGGCAAACAAATTACTGTCAGTCAGCCATGGTGGTTATTTACTGACAAGTGTCAGAGTGCAGAGAAGTTTTCGTTAGCTTCTCCAGAAAAAACAAAAATTCAAAGTAACATGAAAATTAAAGAACCCTCAAACCATCCTCGGCCTGTCTTTTTAGGCTACATTTTAAAGGCACAAGCCTTGGATAGCTGGCCAAAAGATCTTTGAAGTCTTTCCAAACTATTCAAGTGTGGAATTCCACACTATTCTATGGATAGCCCTAAAAACCCCAAAATATTCTCATTATGCTCATGTCAATCTCAAGGTAAAAGCAGTCAAAGCCCTCTAAAATGGGTCAGCATTGACCTCCAGCCTCAGCTTACAGAAATTACCTGTCACAGAGTGAGAGGTTTGCATTTCTGTCTTTAAGCTGATATCCTGAAATACAGCTTGCACTAGAATGCTGTTGCTGAGCACTTGTTCAACAGGAGGTGAAGTGAAATTACACAGCCCTTGTGAAAAGGGTAAACATCAGCCAGACAATGAGTCTGAAACTGCTCACCTTTGGACAGTCTGTTCTAAAGATCAAGAACTGATGTGTGACTGAATTAGAACTGAATTACGGCAAAAAAATAACATTTAACATGAACTCAAGTTTCATCTGTAGGTAGAGTGGCAGAGGAGAAATATCCCATGAGAAATGAGTCCAAGACACACTTTGCCATCCTGACTTAGTAGCACCAACTGGAACAGGAGATAGAACAAGTGCTTTACATAATATTGACAACAAATCACAGATATTTGAAAAAGTGGGAAGACTCTGATAAAAATCCCTGTGAATAAAAGTACCTTTAATAGACACTGATCCTATGCGTGCCAAGTATTTTACAAGAAGAGACCAAAAAAAATAATGTCTTTATCTCAGAAAGATTGTTCACTAAATAAATTGCAGGAAAATGCAATGATAAGATAGGCACCATGCAGAAATGAGTTAGAGCAGAAGTAAACAGAGCACTGTAAGCTCTGGGAATAATAAATTCTGGGGTTTTATGCATGTCTCATGTTGGCTGACTTTGGTGTCAAATAAAGGAACACACTGACAGAAACTCCCTTCTTATTTGGGACATGGATCAAATCTCCTTTCTTCTACAGACTCTCCAGGGAACTGGAGGAATGAGTTCACACTGCAGCTTCTATTTCAGCAGGGACTGTGAAGGGCCTTTCTCCTGTGCCCTGCTGCCTGTTTAAAGGAAAGAATGGATGATATGCTGTTGTCAAACTGGACTGAAAATGGCTGACTAATTCACAGGTTATTAAGGAGTTAACAGGCAGTATCACTAAGTCAGGCCTAAACTAGACAAGATTGTACAATGCTACCACACTGAAAGCACAAACTATGCAGGTGGGTTTTCTCTGCCCTCATACAACACTCCCCCACTCACATATATTTTTGACACCTAAAAAGCGTTCAGCAGGGAATAAAACAAGGCTCCCTGTTGTCTTTAGAATCTGTGTAACTTGCCATTGAAGGAAACTTTGTTTCCTGTAGATGTTAACACCTTTATAATAAAATCACAGGTTTACAACACTGATTCTCAGCAGGTGCATACTGAAACAGTCAGAAAAGCCAAAGGCTCTGATAATGATACTGAAAAATCAGATCAAAAACATCCTTCACTTCTATAAACCCATGTGATTTTCAGCCCACAAGCATGAATTCACAAGGTCTTTGGTTATGCTGAATCACAGATATAAAAACCTGCTAATAATACCTTATCTCTGCAAATATTAAAATATTTTCCACTATTGATGGGTAAAGCTGATTTTTACCTTCTGATTTGCTTGATTTAATTATGCTGTGATGGAAGCATAGATTAATGGGTACTTTGGGTTGAGAATGAGATGGAAGCTGACAGGGCTCCATTTCTGATCTGTCATGTTTGGTAATGGCACTTGTTTATTCCCAACAGAGTGTCTGTTGACTTTCAGTCTTGTGTAACCTCCAGAGATGGATCTCGAATGAAAACCCACAGTGATTGCTTTATGAAACCAAGGAGGTGGTGACAGGGCTTCATTTCATAAAGAAAGACAATCAAGAGAAGAGATTTCTCTTGTCACAACAGAAATTTAGTAAGAGCCAAGATGCTAATGAAGAGCAGAGAAAAGCTTGCTGGAAATGGACAGGTGAAGCTGCATGCTTGGGAAGACATTGTTCATGGAGGGAGAAGGAATGACCCTGCAGACATTACTTTATGCTGAAAAATTCTGCTGTAACAAGTCCTCTGCTAGACTTTTACACTGAGCACCAGTGCCCAAGGGACCTGCTCAGCTCTCCATTCTCACAACAGATGAACAGAGAAAGTGCAGCCTACTTGCAACCCTTCTTGATCCTGCATATCTTTAGCTCAAGACAGTCATTGTGTTCAGAATTTTATTTCTTTACCTTTCACTCGTGAGCAAGAGATGTGAGGAGGCCAATTAATTCCTTTTCAGGAGTGTAATAAATTACACCTCTCCCGGGACAAAAGGTTTAACCCAAAGTGAAACTGAATTTTATTAAAGCTGCTCCTCAATTCCAAAAGCACGTCCTCTGTCTCAGGACCCAAACTCATTATTATTTTGCCAAGTTTTACTAGTGCACACAGCATATCCAACATTTCACACTGCTGCATGTCAACATACCACTTCCATTAATATTCATCTGGAAATAAACACAGATTACAGAATTGATAGGCTTTCTGTCCCTTGAGAACAGATTTTAAGAAAAAGCAATTAGACTTAGCATATATCCACAGCATACATGTCACAGAATGAAAAACAAAAGGTGTAGATTTTGGCAAACACCCATTTTTGTTTTGGAATCTGTGCTTCTTCCTTGGTTACGGGTGAAAAATAGATTTAAGAAACAAAGGTTCCGAGTTCAACTTGAAGAGACACTATTAAAAAAACGTATCAAGAGCCAAAAAGTAATACTAGACAAGTTTCACCCACATGGGATTCTTCCCAGATTATTTTAAGAGTGATTTGAAAACAATTTTTTATTTCCTAACCTAGGATGAAACTGTACACACAGAGATACCAGAATCTGCTTAGTAAGACCCCTTATATATTCACCAATCCAACAGTTAAAGGCTTATAAAAAAATCTCACTATGGCCTCTTTTGTAACCTAAAGCAAGAGAAAAGACCAAGGATGACAGGCCATAGGTGAAGGTGACTGTGATTAGAAGAGAGGAAAAGGGGTGGAAATTGCATCAAAACAGTTGGAATAGGGTTTTGTTTCCTTTCTGATCAAAATGAAACAATCAATAGCCAGAGAGATTCCCCCTTTGAGGTTAACACACCCTGATATTGGCTGGAACCTTCCCAGTCACATCTTACCACCCACACATGCAAACAAAAAAGCTGTTTATGTAACACTGATGCAAGGAAAAAATTGCACAGGAGAACATTGCCTTATATGAAGAAGAGATGACATCAAGAGACATATAGACACACATTTTTGTGCCAGAGACAAAGCAAAATGTTCCCTTGGAGTACAACTGATATCAAGAGATTGCTGGAAGTTCAAAAGCTCAAACTCAGGAGCTTGCATGGATATGATCTTAAAAAGCAGGGAAAACATACTGATTTTTCAAATGCTTTCTTAGACCATGAAATGCCTTCAACAAACCTTGTTTGCTTTGAATTGTTTTGTAGTTTGGTGTTGAGATCTGTGTAGCACTTGAAGCTTTGAGGTTGATCAGCAGGTGGTCTGAGTAAGATTCCATCAGATCATAGGACTGGGAATCTTTCAGGGGACAATGAGGTACAATGAGATGAGCACAAGTGGTCTTACATTTATTTCTCAAGTTACATTGTGGATCTCCAAGGTTCCCAGATAAATCACTACAGTTACTGAACTCATACATGACAGCTACGACTGGGTGGAAACATCTGTATCCTGTCCTTTCCAGGCTGCAGCTTGGGTGATCTTTACAGATCTCCCCCATAACAGTGTGCATAAACACCTGATTGTAGCTTACCTTTACCTGCAGCAAGTACAACTTGGTGACCACAGAGGGAAAAATATTCCTTTCAGAAGGAAATGTTTTGTGGAACAAAAAAGGAAGGGACAAGAAATTGACATATCGGGACAGATTGAGGCCCTCGCCGGCAGAACTGCTCCAGGAAGCTCAGGAATGAACAGACTGCCTGCTGTGATTCCAGGTGTAGGCTGACACCTTTAGACTGTGAGATTAGGCAGGCTGAAGTCTCAGCTCTGTGTGAGTCACAGACAGAGATGTATGGCAGCTCTTCAGACCATATGAATCAGCAGCAGGGAAGCGGAAACGCAAAGGGAAATTCCTGGAGGAAGCAGAGTGCAGCATGATGTCAGCTGAAATGGCCACCAGTCAGCTCTGCACCACAAATCTGGTTTTCCATATTCCTGTTGTTAAGTGAATAAATCCTCACCTCTTGGTAGGCTGAGGGAGAAAACCAGAGTTTTTGGAAGAGGGGGAAGTGACAGAGCACGTGCCTGTGCTTGACCAAGTGAATGAAGGATAGGATATAGCTGAATGATTTCCAAAAAGTCTGGGGTGATCACTAGAACAGACAAGCCTTTGGTGTGTTCCATCTACACTGGATGTTCTCCTAGGAATTCAAAATGCTTCAGGAGGGAGAAAGCCATGTGGGCAGAACAGGTTAAATGTCGTTTTGTGCTGAAGACATGGGTGTATGGCATCTAGATGACACGGATGGCATCTATCCTGAAATTCAGCTCTTCACCTCATAGTTTTACACTAAAGGTATCTCACAGAGTGCTCTACTTCTCTGGCTGACTTAATACATCTTCAAGTGCAAAACACTCCGGCTCCTCTTTAGTCTGGCACACCATACTGCTGGTTCCTGCTGCCTGCTCTTCATAAATGATGTTTTTCTTCCCAGTTCAACAACCATCCCACAATGACAACTCAGACAACAGCCTCACAAACTTTCTGGATGGTTACTTTTCTTTAAGTATTTTCTGTGGAAAAATTAGCTGCCAGGAATGGCGGGAATTCTCTGGCTGAGCCACTGGTCACTGTGGGGAAATTTAATTTCCTGCTTTGCTGGTTAATGCCACGGTCCTAGCCACAGCAAAAGTTATTTTTTTTTTAAAAAGAAATTAAAAAATAATAAGCCATGAGAGAATTTATATGTCTATTGGCAGAAGAAACAGATCTCCATATCGTGATAAACTTTATAGTTGTCTAGCGCCCTATAAACCAGGATCTGAACCACCACTGCACACATGTAAATAGCAAGCTGAGAGGCAGCATGATGTTAACCATCTTTCTGGTGAAAAGTCAGGTTTTATAAAAATTGTGGGAACATAATGCAGGATTGTTCAGGAGAATTACTCATATTAATGAGTATATTGCTCATATATTACTAATATTATGAGTATATTACTCATGTACTCAATTACTGGTAAATAGGATGTCTGTGTTTCAACAATTTGTAGATTTATTGGCACTCTGTCAAACATGCTTGAGATTCCTGCCCTGCTGTGGGAAAGATGGAAGCAGAGAGGTAAACTATACCTGTGAGAACCCCAGAAACAGGTGAAAACATCAAGTCTGGTGATCCTCTATCCAATACCAAGCATGAACAGACCTCGGTGGTGTCCCTCCCCAGGTGCAACTTCAGGGATCCCCCATTTGACAAGGGAATGGAAATTACATTTACTCTTCACATTTCATCCACAGTTCTGTGGTCATTCCTGCATCCTGCATGGGCCAGATCACACAGAGATCCAGATAGTCTCTAAGCAGCCATTATCTTACCACCCTGCTCATTATTATTCACCAATTTACTTCTGCAGTGGGACACAGCCCCGTCCCTAGCTGACATGGCAAGTAGAAAACATTGCCTTTCTGGTTTCTGAAATCCAGATGGCCACTCAGAGCTTGCAAAGGTAATTAATTCTCATGCTGAAGGGATGTAAGGAGGTAGGCAATGGGACTGGCTACTCCATGGCTTTCCTTTACTAATTACCTCTATTGACCATGAATAACATGCTTGCCAGGTAATTACCCACAGAAGCCCCACTGGGGTTCTGCATTAATTCTGTCCATTTTTAGATCACTCCTCCTGACTCACCACAGAAATGCTGCCTCCTTAAGCTGAAGGGTCATAGACTCAAGACTGGACGGGCCCTCAGCTGATCTCTGGTTCATTCTCGTGTTCAAAGGCAGGTCAACACCACATTCCCAGCAGGGTTTTGTCCAGCCATGGCCTGAAAGACTTCACACGTCCCAGTGCTGTTCCCTGCGTTTTGACTCCTGCTTCCCCCTCCCCATATCTATGAAACCTCCCCAGCCTGCAGGCAAAGTATGAACAACTAACCACTGCCCTTTGAGCCCAGTGATGCAGCCAGTTATTAACCCATACAGCAGTCTACCCATCGAGACCGTAATGTCCCAAGCAGCACATGAGGAGAGCACTGGTAAGGTCAGGGTAGATGACATCCATCACTCACCTCTCACTCACGAATCTAGTCACTTCATCATAGAAGACAGTCCATCCGTTCCTGGTGCTCCCAATCACCTTCCTCTTGAAGTTCCCAGACACAACCCTTGCTAGAAATCATCTTTCTTTTGAAGACAGGTGGAACATTTGCATTAACGCAAATCTTTGATATCCAGCACCTTACAAAGACAGTGGTGTGTGATATCAGGATGCCATCAGCCAGCAGACCTGGGTGCTTCTCTCCGGAGCCCATGCATTTGTATGGGCTGAGATTTCTCAAGAGATCCGTGACTCAATCTTCCTTCACTACTGGTAGTCTGACAACACAGAGGCTTGGAAGATTTCCGTGGTGACAACTGAGGCAAAGAAAGCACGGGGTACATCTTAACCTGCATCTACAGTCACTGAGCCTTCCATCCCACTCGGCAATGGACACATCTTCCCTGTTTATCCATCTACTGCTAACACAGCAGTAAAAGCTCTTCTTGCTTCCCTTGATGTCCCTTGCAACTGTTGACTCCAGGAGAGCTTTGGCCTTCCTGCCATCCCTACACGGCCCCACAATGTTTCAAAGCCATTCTTTCAATAACCCATTTCCATTTCTCTCTCTTTTATGCTGCTTTTTTAGCACTGGAGTTCAGTCATGGGTTATCTTTTTAGCTGAACCAGTCTCCCAGTACATTGACCTTTTTTTCATGAGTAGAACGATGACCTGTTACTGTGCTAAGAGGAGGCTGTCCTTAAAGAGCTGACATGATAAGTCTTTCAAACCAAAGGAAATCTTTTTGTCAGGGCTTAAGCTTCCAAAATTTAATTACCTGAATTTAGGGATTCCCAGGTGTTAACAGGGTAGTGACTCCAGACCAACTGGATACTTACATACTGAGCTAGGTGAAAAATCTCAGCCTTGCATATAAAATCTCATGCAACACACTTAGAGAGTTGCTACAAGAGCCAGTGACTGTTACATGTGCCCACACACTGGTGACATCTCGGGTTGCAGAAAGATGTCCTCCGTGTTTCCTGCTTCCAATGCATTGAGCTCATCACATAGCAGGGCAGATGACAGAAACAAGGGTGTGGATCTGAGACCTGTGATTATTAGCTGAGAGTGCAGGTGCAAAGCAACACATTTCTGGGGCTCGAAACCAAGGAGAAGAGACGGCAGGAACTGAGGAGGTCACAGCTGTGGTGCAGCTGAAGCAACAGGTGTAGTAATTGGTAAAGAATTTGACTGAAAACCAAGTATAATTTTTTTTTTCTGTTGTCACTAAAGCTATGAAACCCAGAGGGCTTATGGGGATTGCACTTTTCCCACGAACACATGTATAGTGGAACAGATCCAAAAGCCTTAGCTCCCACAGGCTAGGCTCAAAAAGGTTCCCTTTCAGTTGTTTTTACCCAAAACAATACCAAAATATGAAGATATTTCAGAAAAAAGTTATTATGTTGGTAAATCATTATGGCTGCACAACTGAGACTGCAAACAGTTGGAAAGGCTGTGGCCTGATCAGCCTTAACCCTCTCTCCTTACTCTTTCCTTATTAATAAGCTTTATTGCATGACTCTGATTGTGGGAATTAGGGTTTTTTTTTCCTGCAGGACTCATTAACATTTATATTGAGTTTGCATCCAAAATGCCCCATTTACAGTGGCTTCTGCAAAAACACATGAAGTGCTGTCTATATTTGTGAGAGGACAGAGCAAGTCAATTACAAGTGGCCTTTATAACACACAAGAAAATTAATCCTGTGAGAACAGTTGCATGGCATATTCCTTTCATGACTCTTTTTAAACAACCATGGTTTTCTTTAAGATTGTAATTAGAGAATAAGTGACATTGTAGTGCAGAAAGAAGAGGCAAAAAACAGAGGAGCCAAAAGCATGGAAGGGACTTGATGCTGGAATATCAAATCAATAGAGGAGTAGAACAGTTAGAGAAGGTTCAGATGTCACAGGACAGAGGTAAATATAAACACCTGATTTTTACACGCCCAGATGTTGGAGACTATCACATTTTCAGGCCATCAAATAAGTGAGGCAGACATTACTGGGTTTGATCTCATCCCAGGCTCTTTTTTGCTTTCAGAAAGGAGCCTGAAAGCCCTGAAAAAGGCTGGAGACTGCAAGGTTATTCCAAGCCCCTGCCATTCTCAGTGCAGAACGGCAAAGTAATGAATTTTCAAATAGCTTTATAATGTCTTGGAGGCTTAGGCATCCAAGGAAATAATCTCTCAAAAGAAATGAAATTGTTGCATGTGTTCTATAGGGAAAAAAGTTTCCACTGTGTTGTTTTAAAACTCCAACGCCCCCTATAATTGGCACCCAATCAAGAGCAACATAACAGCAAAGAAACTATCACTAGAAAAATACCTTCTCCTCGTCAATACAGTTACAGAAATAAATATGTTAGTTATTGAACTGTGCTTTGGATCAAGGAAAGTCCAGGCCATGGGTTCTGGAAGAACATGAAGCACCTGCCTGTGTTAGAAGCACTAATGAAGTGGAAGTCACAGTCCACCTAAGATAAGCTTAGGTCTTATTGTGACCCAACTTCCAAGGAATGCCAGGATGCAGCAAGGCTGTGGGGATGTGGTTAAACCTGATGTCCAGTAGTACATGACGGTCTGTGCTATCAGCTAGAACTGAGTGAGTCAGACTTAAAATAATCACAGAAGCTATTCAAACAAGCAGTCCCACCCCAAAGCAGTTTATCACTTCCCAAAAGCAACAGCTTCTCTTCTGGTAGGATGCTTTACTGCTCCTTTATCACTCAGCTACCTCCCTTCTTCCTTTGGTATGCCACAGAGTGCTAGAAGCAACGAGAGCCTCCCTACTCCCCCACATTTGATGGTCCCTAATTACCTTTCCCAACCCATTAAACAAAATCCTTTCTTTAGAAACCTGGGGGGTTTTGTGGTATCGGAATTGCTTCCCTATTTCTGTCATGCATGTACAGACACCCAAAATGTTCTTACATCATTAACATGCAAAACACATCATTCCGGAGCCAGTGTTTTCAAAAGCAGTGTTTCCAAAGCCAGCATTTCCTGAAGCCAATGCTTTCTGTGGGCTCCCTAGCAAAAAAAAGGGGTTATGGAGCCGATTTCTGCAAAGTCTGATGTTCCAGTCAATTGTACAACTACGTGTGCAACTATTGTTACATATTCCCGGCTTAGAAGCCTTCACTGTGCCATTCTGTCACTGCAGCCTCTGCATCAGTTGCCTCTCTCAAACCAGAACATTTCCCTCCTCTCCTCCTTGCAAGGTAGTGCAGATATAACTAACCCTGAGAGTTTTAGTACTGCCACAAGTCCCAAATTCTAAAACCAGCATCATCAGTCACGTCCCCTGAATATGCCAGAACTGTATTTCTCCTATATAAGGTATTCAATGGTCAATTAACTACCTCAATAGGCAGTAAAGTACATATATGTGTGTGTGTGTCAGAGTGTTAGGGGAAATCGGGGCAAGGTGGAGAAAGCGGAAAAGAGGAAGAAGGGAGAAGAATGACTGGAATTATGAGAAACCTGGATCTGGTTCTTGTACAGGGTTCCTTGTGCAACCAGCTGCCATACTGCTAGCTCCTCACATCCCAGCTGTAAAATGGGAAGCACACCTCATTGAGGACTTGCAAATACAAACTCACTGGAAGACTGAGTGAAGTCACACAGCTCCAGCAGTAAGGCATGTAAACAGAGCAGGGAGAAAGGAACAGTATCTGTTCCTGTAAAATAGCATAAAGCATAAGCACTGAACAGGGTGAGGCAGCTGGGGCGGGGAAACAGACCAGACAGGAATGGGGAGATTCCTACCAGGAATGAGATTCCTGGTTCATGCAGGACTCTTGTCTATTATTGTTTCCTTCTTTCCCAATCTGTGTTTGAAGTGAGAAAGGGGAAATGGTATGTAACTCTTAACACAGTGCTAGACCCGGACTTACCAAATCTGCCTTTGATAAGCCTCCTGAACTTTCTAAGTCTTCGCTTCCTCACCACTTCCTCAGCCAGGGATGGTATTGACTTGTGGCTCAGTGCTGCTTTCACACATCAAACATCCTGGTAAAACACCTTCTCTTCCAACCATAAGACTTGTAAGTGCTTGCAAGACTTCACCAATCTAGAAGGTACATCTACTAATTCCTTCTCTTCTTTGCCATCTCTTTTTGCTCATCCTCTGCCATGTTATTCTTTACTTCTCTACCTGTTTACTTTACCTTTCTTTCCTATTAAGGAAGAAATCCTAATTAATTTCCTCCTGGGTGTCTAGTGCTTTCAAAATCACTCATGTGCAGCAGATTAACAGTAACTGAATGGCAAAGCTTAGTCCTTGGAATTTGTCACTCAAATGCAAAGCAAAGATAGAGAATATCATTGAGGCAAATAGCTCATACATAAAACAATGAGGAAGTGTATGTGATATATAAAAAGATGCTGGATTAGGTTTCTGGAAGCAAATTCAAGAAAGGCCTTTTTCAACCATCACACAAGGTTTTTTGCTCATCTAACACAAACCAGGGATTGGGAAACACTCATACCAAGGGAGACACCTAAAGCCAGACAATCATTAAGCATGACACTGGGCGTGCCTTCATTAGAGTGCTAAGGCGTGTGAGAGTCCCATTTAGAGAGAGAGATACAAGATAGCAGTTTATTTGTAAAACAGCGGAGCCCTCACCACAGTCCTTGTCTAAAGCTTCCAACAGGGATGGTCAGGTGAGTGCTCAGGCTCCTAAAGCAACCTTCTCCATCCCCCTCTCACCATCACACCACATTGTACAGCCAGCCCCTTCCTAGTCACTACAGGACTTTCTACTAATGATCACATCAAGATCCAGAATTAGGACACTGCAAGACAGAAAGTACATTCCCAGTAACAACAGGTATTGCAGATGGACAACCTTTTAATATTAGGGCTCTTTTGACACAAGTTAGTTTTGTGGTTCATTCTTTAAGATGCTACATGCCAACTGTTCTACAAAACGTTCACATAAGTGAGAAGTGCTGCTTCAAAGAGAACAGTTTGAGAAAACAGTAAGCAAACTGCCTTGGTTTTCAAGCAGCACAAGGCTGGAGAGGAGGCATCAGTAAAGTGCAGGCATCAGCTAAACCAACCTTGCAGTAACGTAAGCATCAAGAAAAGGCAGCTTTCCTCGCCCACATTATTTGTTGTTGTCATACATGTACAACAATAAATCACACTTTAATCCACACACACTTTAAGTTGACAAAACAGCTTTCTGCCACGAGTGATTAATACATTGCAAAGTCAACTCCACCACCAGTGAAGCTTTAGAAGGAAGCTACCACATTTCAGCGTGCATGTGTTGGTTATGTTTGATATGAACTAGAGGCTAAGTTAGTCCATGGGACCAACAGTATTTGCATGAGCATTTGCAACTCTCTCTGCAGGAAGGTATACAAAAGCAGTGTTAGGTTCCATGATTTCAAAACTTCCACAAGCCTAATCCACACAACCTATTCAATGGAGACTAAGACTGCCATAAACCTAGCTTAATAAGTAATGTTGCAACTACTTCTTTTCAATGTTGAAACAATTAATGTAAACAATCAAACCTTACCTTCATTCCTTTAGTAATTCCATTTTTCTTATAGATTCCACTTTTTAAGAGATTATTCTGTTTCTGATGATGATGATGTAGATGTCCATTGCAGACAGCACTAGGATTAGCCATCTGTTTAAATTAGTCAGATTCGCAGTTCTTAAGGGTGTCTCACGTATTTCTACTGTAAAAAAGACAGTGGGATGAGAAGATAAAGTTCTTGGTTAAGGCCTGAAAGGTATCCAACTGGTCCGTCAGGATTTTCCAGGATGAGAGGAGGAACTATCTTTTGCAATATCTTCGAAACGTAAAACTTTCTTCCATACACCTTCAGCCCCAGCAAGTTAGAATGTGAAATACATAGCAGGAGGTGCACTCTTAAAATCTCTGAAAAATACTGCTCATTGCTGGCTAGTGCATGAACACGGCTCCTGTGAGTCAACAAGGCTGCTGCAGCTATCAAGAAGTGGGTGGATTCAGAGGCGGAGACACTTAAAGATACATTACCTCCTAAATACATCCCAGCCAGGAACATCAGGTTTCTTTTCTCTGAGTTATACTCAACCTAGAGCTAAGTCACTCCATTTAACAAAATGTTTTGAACATTTAAACAAAGTAATCTTTAAAATTACGTGGTTCATCTTGCTAAGAGTATATTAGCTGGAGAAAAAGTGGTATTGCACCGAGTAGAGCAGAACACTTGTTTTTTCTATCTTTTTGATCTCTTTTTGTACAGTAGCATGCTAGACACATTATTAACTCTGTAAGGAAATGGAAAGCACTTTAGTACTAAAATCAAAATGTATCTAGAGCTAGAAACAATGTATGTGCCCCTATCCTACAGACACATGCACAGTTCACTCGTTACAGTGAACTGTCTCTTTAAACTCAGTTTGGCCAGCAATCAGATAAATGGCATGCTATGATAATTAATGAGAAATAGAGTTTTATAAATTTAGTTTTAAACCAGGTCAGGCTTTAGTCACATGTGACTAAGGAGGACTAACATACACCCTTTCTTTTAAGGCAAAAGTTTATTAATTGAGGAAATACACACATTGTCTCTGCTGAAGCAAATTCTCATGTTTAAGATTTTAGTGGCAAAACATAAAAGTAGAGGCATGTCTGGCAGTATTTAATAGAATCCCTTCCTTCCAAAATAATTAAAATTAGTGTGGAGACAGATTAAAGGAAAGCTGCATAATAGTATCAATTTTGAAAAACAGTTAGGATGAAAGGCTGTGAAAACAGAAATACTGAAGTATTTTAATTAGAAAAAATTACTATGCCATCTTGGCAATGAAATGTAAGAGATATTTAGAAAAGCAGCCTACAACTTGAGCATGTGGAATGCAGGAGATTAAATGTTAAATGAACCAATGTAAAAATACACGGGGAAACACACTGCATTGGTTTGGAAAACTTGTCTTAGACACGCATTAAATTGCTAAAATGTATTTTCTTCTTTGAAGTGATTTGCAAAGTGAAATAGTTTTCAATGTGCTGGGAAACTTTTGGTCCCTGCTTAAGAGAGATCTAAACAGGTGTGTGTCTAAAAGAAATATCTATTCATCTTTCCTTCTCCAGGGACTTCCACTAAATAACTGTATAAACCCTCCAGGTTCTACTGCAGAGTAGTACAACTTAAAAAGAAGTCCATCCCTAATTAGATTTGATGTTTATATCATTGGAAAGAACTATTATGTATTTCAATTAATAAGACAGTAGTAGTTTAGGTCAAGAAAACATCTCCTTAACTGACTAAAATGACAGTAAAACACCAAAAATGTTTTGCTTCACAATTACATCAGATTCACCATCGGACTTCAGGTTTCCTAGGGTTTGTCTTTTGGGTGCCTTTCCTAGGCAAGAATGCCTCATTTCTATATGAATCAGTCTTGTTTAGGCTTCATTAAGGCACCTGTAAGGATAACTCTATTACAAATGAATATGTAGTGACAAAATAAATTGTTGGTCATAAGTGACTAAGAGCTCATATTTGCGAGGAAAAGATAAGACTGAGATGAGGATAAGCCAGAAGTAGGCAGGAAGGATGGTTAGTAATACTTCCCTGTATTCCTGTAACCTGTGGCATGCTGATAAATGGAACAAGGTAATAAATAAGGCATTCCCTGCATCTGGCAACCCTCTCCCACCAAGAAACTTTCTTCATTTGGGAATTATGACCTTGACTGTCACAGCAAATCAAACATCTGTAAAGCATGCCCTCTTCTAGTTAACTCCTGATCATCTCCCCCCTTTTGGTAAAGGTAAGACAAGAACACTTACCAGAGCAGTGTTGTTCCTGTGTCCCAGCCAGCCCCTCTGCCAGGTGTGCTTCCCAACAGGCTCAGCACCTTCCAGGGCACAAGGCGATACAATTAACAGCTCATATGTGTCTTATTTTTTTTTCTGATTAGGTTCACGAGGGAGGTGGAATCTCCAATGAGATAACAGTTCAGATAATGCAAATTCTGTCGCCGGTGCCAGGCTCTAGGTCTGCACTCCTGAGCTATTTCAAGGCCCATGAAATACCAATGTCCTTACTTGAATAAAAGTGAATTAAATATGTTATATTAATTTTAGTTTTCAGTGTCTATAACATTTAAGATCACAAACAAATAGCACTTAAAAAAGGAAGCTACCACATTTAAATATGAGTATAAATCAACAATTAAAAAAAACTGAGAGAAGAGCTGTCCCTTTGGATATCTTAACTGTGCTCTAAAAGCCAGTGCTCACAAAACATATACCACTAGAGTTGAGTAAAATTCCTGTCCTGTTTCCATTCAGAGCAAAAGATGTACAGAAGGGATGAGTCTGGCCAAATACATAGAAATTATGTGCAAACAGAATGTGGTATTTCTCCTGCAGGAAAAGAAATTGAATTGTGTCTTACAGAACTGCATCTTACTCCAAGTCATCTGTTACTCAGGCTTCCATATGCATATCTATCATGCTACTGGTTACCTGCACCTAAATCTGTGACACAAAAATATCAGTCTATGCTGTGTGGACACTGCAGAAGGACTAATAATTGTGTACTTTGCAACACCAAAACCACTGCTAACCATACCCTGTTTATTTTTACCATTCTGGGAAGTAGGAGGAAAAAAATTTACTATGCTGACTGTACAAGAACTGTATGTACTTAACTGCAGGGGACACCAATCCTACTAAGATTGTATGTGCCTTTCTCTTTAGGGGCTTGGGTACTGGTCACCCTTCATCCATTGGCAAGAAGATGGTGAATTTTTAAGGTTACTAGCAGACCACACACCATGTTGTACAAAGATGCTGGTAAAGTTTGCAAGACATGACCACAATTACTATAAATCTGTAGGAAAACCATCAGTGAATACACAGGTTTGAGGTTTGATGCCTCGCTTTGTCGTTATCCTGTTAACGCCATAGGATTTTTGCTAACTCACCTCTTGAAATCAGGATAAAAAGGTTTAAATCCTTTATAAATGCTCTGAGATCAATTTCTGAGGAGCATGGTGCAAAAGTGAAGTAAAATATATCTCACTAATCAGCTGAGGTTTAACAATAGAGCACAGAGAAAAGGGAGGGGTAGGGCTCTGCCTAAGCAGTCTCTCAGTGTTTGAAGGAAAGCACTTTTCTGCTATGCACTCCTATTGTTACATAGGACAGGTTAAAAGGTTGAACTCTGCTAATTAACTCAAGAAATGGGGACAGAAACATCTAACCTTCCATGAGACTTTTGGCCCAGTCAGATATGTAGTGTCATTGGAGTGGCCACAATGTCCCCATTTATAACAGCAGTACTGGACCCACAATGTCCCCATTTGTAAAAACAGTACTGGATTGCCTACTGCTAAAAGAAGTAAATGTTGCAAGAAAGCATGAGAACTCATCCCCAGAAAACTGTCATATCATAAGCCAGAAGGATTTTGCAGGATTCCTACTCATCCCAGACTACAGTTAGTTACGGCACAGTTGTGAAATGGTCTTGCAATCTCATTGCGAGATTGAGATAATTTCAGTTCATGACAGATGCACATTTAAATGCCACATGAAACAATAAGGACCTATACAAAGACATCAGGTAGCTTTATGCTTGTTTTCACTGCACAGACACCAAAATCAAACAGGAGCTGAAAAAACTGGGAGCCCAGGTCTAGTCCTTTGTTAAAAGTCAAGATTTTAATAATGTTTAAATTGGCAGCAGAGCACACTCCAGCAGTGGGGTACACAGTAAAAAAAATCCTTGCTCTCTCAATCACTTCTCCTACAACAGAAATCCACCTTATAAATTTTGTGTACCCTCGATGACTTATTTTTATATTTAATATACGGGGAGACATGGATATCAGAGGCAATTCCTGCCTTGGTTATGTAAATGACTTCAATATAACAACACCAGAGAGGCTGAAATAAATGAACTAATAGGGAGACACTAGAATAACAAAGCAACATAACAACAGCAAGTACCGGCCATCAGCTGGTCAGTCATCCCCATGGCCATCTTTTGAGATTCATTCAGCACTTGCTGTAGGCTAAATTTCCTAAATGTTCACATGGAAGAACCCCTAATCCCCATTTGTTTCTTTAAATCCTATATAGCCAATACATACGTGGGAATGAGCAGGGATATGCCACTACACCTGGGCGTAAAACTGCACCCCAATGCTGAAAGATCCCCTCAAGTGCCCTTGCACAACTTGAAAGATATACAAAATGCTCTGATATTGGTCAGGAAATAATCTAGAGCGACTGAGAACCACGGCACAGGTGGATGCATGCAACCAGCATTGCAACAGAGAGGGCATGGTACGACAGGCACGTCTGGCAGGTCCATCACCTGGAGCCCTGGGGCTGCCCCTGCCACCTCTGCACCTTCTGCTTCTTTCACAAAGTACGGCGAGATGAGAGGACAAGGGTTGAAAGCCATAAGCATATAAAGATACTGTTACCCTGGTTTCTTAAGCAATATTACCAGAACCAGTTCTCTGACTGTGTCCAGATGTCAGTAAGTCGGGAGTACTTGTAACATTACGAATTTTTTTATATATATCAGATTGATACATGATACGCATATCTGATCAGGAATCTGTACCTAACCCTTGGCACTTTGATCTCCTTGCAAGGATTAAGACTTTATAAATTGCACAACATCCTCCTTTTACGATAAAATAACCCAAACGAGCCTGGCTAGAATGTCACAATTAGACAAAATCAAACATTAATACCAAAAATCGCACCAAGACAAAAAGAATAACTTTACAACTAAGAGCCTGCTGCAAAAATCCAGCAGTAAGCACTGCTGGATCCAGCAATGGCACGAGATTTGTCACTGAAAGAACCTAGAGTAGAAGGTTAAGTAAGCCTTCTGCTCTGGGTTCTTTCAAGGACAAATATCATGCCATTACGACGTTCTTATATGGAAATGTCTGATAAAGTTGAATCTGCAATTCTTACTCCTTAAATAAAAAACTCAGGTAGCTAGATGCAGTGAAGAACTACTCAGCCAGCTCAAAGGCAAAAAAAAACTTTGCAAGCTCAAGGTAAAGGCAAAATCTCTTTCTTGGTACATCTTTCTACTGACCTCTTTCAGCAGCAATGTGACCTCTGTAGCTTCCAAGGCAGACGTCAGTCTACTTTTCTGAGACCTCCTGCCAGTCAGGCTAATTTGTTTGCTCAGCTTCATAATTTGCAACATGCCAGTGTGGTATTGTCCTTGTCTCCAGTTGTTGACGTGATGAATGGAGCAGAGACAGCTCTGTTCGATCTATTCCTTCTCTGTGTCATCACCACAGCAATTCAGACAAGTTGTTCTTAGTTACAAACATCTGGAACATTAAGACAAGTGATACTTAACCAGGAAGACAAATCTCATTATTTCTAATAAAGCTGAAAAAAACAGACAGCTTTAACCTATGTTTAATGACGAAACTTCAGGCTCGGAACAGGAAATTATGAAGTGATTTTCACACCAAACTTAGAAGTTATTGCTTGTTGTTCTTGTAATGAAATTGTTCAGTGCTTCCGGAAGTAAGAGATTTACACAGGCCCAGATGAGAATTAGTAATGCTACTCAGTTGGGGTGGAAAAAAAAAGTAGTATTGCAAAATACCCCATTTTTTAATCTAACAAGTGGCTCTGTTTTGCAATTCTTACTCATTCAATGAAGCACTTTATTGAATTAGACCCAGTGAGGTCAATAGTCCTACTCATCCAAGTAGTAGTTATGCTTCAAAACCTTTTTATTAGCATTACTAAACTTAGAGAAATGATACAGGGGATTATTTGCCTTCCCCATTACCAGTGAACAAATAATTTCAAGACATGACACAGAATTAGATTATTGTGTTAAATGTGACTCCATACATGGGCTCTCTGTAGTATTATTTCTTGTTGTCCTTGCCTATGGTTTTGTTATTCATCATTGCAGTTCTGTCCATCCTCTCTCTCAGGGAATTACAGGCTGAGAGAGAAAAAACCCCAAGCAAACCCCAAACCCAGTGTTTATTGTCAATTATTATGGTAAAGAACTGGTAGCTGGGTTGCCTTATAAAAACTAAAAATTTGTCATTCAATTGTCTCATGGTACTCTACTATGGTTGACATTAGTTATTTTTAGCCTACACTGTCAAACTGATAGAAGAAATCAAAATACTGTCCACTCCACTTACTTTCTATAAATATCCAAAAGCTTTCCCAGATCCATTCGTTTTTCTATTTTCACTTGTGCAGAAGTTCTTTTGACTATTTTGAGTTTCTTTCCACCTACAGCTTGGCAGACTTAGTTGCAATTCTGTTTTTAGCAGACTTGGCTGCAACTCTTTCTCAGTTTCATGTCTCACCAAAGTCAACGAAGCTCTGAGGAGGGACCAAGGGTCAGATGGGAAGCTGAAAGGGCAAGTGAGAATTTAAAAATTCATCTTGGCAATTGTTGCCAAATGCAGGAAGAACAACATTACAAACTTATCCCAAGAATTTTTAAAATCTACCGAGTCCTGAGACAGGTGGTTTTTGAAGTTGGTTTAAGACTTACATTTAACCACACTATGTAATTTTGACAACAAAATAAAATGAAAATCCCTACTTTGAGTTATTTGTATTTGAGATTTAGTGTACAAGTCTGAAACACCCTGGATTTGTTACAGAAGCTTTAAGAATGCACTGTGGTATTCCAAAAACACTGCCTTGTTTCAGGAGCTAGCTCTCCAAGAGTTCAGTTCAAAGCTGGTACATATAGCAGAGAATAAAATCATTTGAAGGTTTCCCACAGCATCAGGTTCTATTCAGCACATTAGTTTCAGTCACAGGATTTTCATTAAACCCACTCACGTTTATGATTGGAGTATTTTACCTCTCATGCCAAGAAACCAGAAAAATAAAGCTTCTTTCCTGTGGTGTTTGTTCATTTTTATATGCCATGTAATCTCCAATTTTAATATTATGCAAGGTAAGCTTATCAGACCTCAGTAAATATCACATTACTTTTTTCCAGTCTCTATAGATCTCTTATGAAATAAATCCCTGTGTCAAACAAAGCTGCATATTTCGTATCTCTGGAGAAGAGTAGGCAAGTCAAGCCTTAGAGTAGATTTGGGCAGGTGTCATCCCACTCTCCAGCTATTCATCCCTTAGACTGGGAGGTGACTATTCCAGCTACATTTAACAGCCTACTTCTTGCAGTAGATTTCAAAGCAACCTTCTCTACACATAAGACTGCAACTCGGGATAGAGGTCCTGTGCTGCTTCTTCAGCACTGCTAAAATTCCAAGCCATTAAGTGATCAGCTAAAACTTGCTCTGAGACTTTTCCCTGTCTTTCAGCTCCAGCACTTTCCCTGTAGCTAACAAACATCTGGAACAGTCTTTTACCTGGAGTAGCTCTTTTCCTCACCTGCTGTGCACTGTGCTGGCAAACAGCAGCTGATGTCATAGACTTACTGCAGCATTAATGTTTCTTTGCGTAAGGTTTCCTTCTCTTCCTTTTATCTGCTAAAAATGGAACAGAGGTGACTCAAGACTTGTGACTGAGATAGGCAAAAACTAAATACTCAGCACTAAAGGCTCTGCCAAGGTTTCCACTGCCTGAGCTGCTTCCTTGCTATGCTCATCCAGGGGACAGACCTATTCCTGGTGCCACTCTTTTACCTGACACTTAAGACCAAACCCACCCTCCACATGATGCTTAAGGCAATACTTTAATTAACTTTAGGAAGCAGCATAATTAAAGATAAACCCCATGGATTTCATACAGTATAGAAGAGCAAGATAGTCATCCACATATTTCCTCCACAATCAGCACTTCTGTACAAAACCAAAATCTAGAGAGGAAATAAAAAAAATTCTGTGATTACTCTGCAGTGAGTCATGGCCTTCTCTTTAAGAAGACACATGTGCTTCTACAGGGCTTTGTTGACTCCTGGCACTCTGTCCAGATTAAGATTTATACCTGGGTCTGTCTAGGCCTGACTTAAATTCATTTGTATTCTTATTAACTTAAATCACTGTCTTACTGAAACTTGGTAAGAAAGTTAGATATCCACCCTGATATCAAGCACAAGAAGTTTCAGACCAAACCCACCTTCCACATGCTGTTTAGGGCAATACTTTAACTAATTTCAGGGAGCAGCATAATTTAAGATAAATCCCAGATTTCATATAGTGTAGAACAGCAAGAAAGTCATCCATGTATTTCCTCTTTTTCACAAATGCTTGATTAGAATTGTCAGTGGACTTCACAAGAACTCAAAGCACTGTTCATTAGCATGACCTTTAACTCAAGTCTTTTTAACAAAGTAGTCTCTCCCAGAACACCAAATGTTTTCTTGCAAACACCCCTGCCTTCCTACATTTCCATACACACTTTGGATATTTCCAAACAAATCAATACAGTTGTTCACAGTGTAAAGGTAAGTCTGAGAATAATTGCTTGTAAGATAAAGCAAAATGGCTGACAATTCTTATAATGTTCCTCGCATGATTATTAAATGTGGTTCCAATTTGGATTCCGGGGAATCTTCTTTCCAGGGTTGTCCTGGCCTTCCTAAGACCTCACAGCATACCTCTGTCACTCAGCAGCACCATCAGCAAAATTAAAGTTGTTTTGCAATCTTGTAATAGTACAAGACAGTTAATTATTACTGAGTGAATATGAGTAAAAAGCAAAGACTTTTGGGTTAACAGCAGTTGATGTAGCAACAAAACTCAGGATAGTGCCTTGTTTAGTTGTTGTTCAGAGCTCACAGTATCTGTGACAATGTTGGATCTGTGTTTTACTGGATACTGGAATTTCCCAAATCATTCACCAGGACTAGGAAGGTTTTCTAGTCAGTTCAAAGCTGGTTCTCTTAATATGGATTTATTGGACTCCCACTTGAGCTCAATACTGGCAGAGGATTCTCTTCCCACACTCAGCATTGCCAGCTGGCACACTTTTATCAATAATCCAATGGCATTCAATGTTTTGTCCTGCAGCCCCAGCTCCTGGAGCAAGGGGACTTTGTGAGATTAGCTTCATACCTTTTTTTAATGACAGTAGAGGAGCACTTTAGTTAGTGCTTTTTTGTATTTTCATATGGTCCTCTACAGGCACAAAGTCAACAACATGGTGTCTAAAGGAAAGCTGAGATATTCAGATGATAAATGGCTGTGGGAATTAGGCTTCAAGATAAACCACCAATATAGTGAGATCCATGTTGAACCTGAAGCCTTTGGCAATTCTGGCTGTGCAGCACTTTGTAATATTTATTATATTCTGAGACAGAGTTTCAGTGTTTCTTCCAATAAAATCAAGTTAATAAATTGTATTTTTAATTTTCAACTGACCTTCTACACTTGAATTTTATTTTCATAGTTTAGTTACAGATAAGAAGCAGTTCACATTTTTTCTGCTGGGAATGAAAAATCATATTTCTTAGAATTTTTCTACATTTAAATATTTCTTTTGGGTCAAACCCAAAACTGTTTAGAAAGTTTTTTCCTAAAAATTTAAAGCCATTCTAGTTATCTTTTTTTTTTAATCTTTGGAATTTGTCTTTACAGGGCAGAGATCCCATAATTGGTAAACCATTTTCATAGTAGGAGATAGAAGTTCAAATTCATTCTCTGCTAAATTCATAACACAGATTCTCAGCCCCTTTCTGCAGCAGGCACTGTCTTTCTTTCACTCTTCCACCCTATAGCCAAATAAAATTTTACTCACATTCCTTTAGGGAAATAATTTAAGTGAAACAGATGTAGAAGGATATACAAATAAGTATTGGTTTGGGAAAACAAATTCAGATCTCCCTGAACCTTTTTTTTTCTCAGAGCTTTGTACACTTTCAATTACTACCACTTTACAGCATAGGCCAGCATATTGTAAAATCAGTTATAAATCCACAGAACACAGCCCTCAAACCTTTATGTTCTTTAACTGAAGACTATTTAGATATTTTTTCAGAGTGCATAAAATACATAAAATGAGCCACTGAAGTGGTACATTGCAAGGTGTAGGTTCTTTGCTGTAGCTGTCCTGGGGCTCACTCTTAGCAGCTTAAGCTCCATAACCAGTAGGATTAACCTCAAACACATCTCAAGGAGGCAAAAGCATTAACCACAGTCTGGAAGAGCACCTGGTATAGCTATTCCACCAATTCCAGTTCTTTGGCAATTGCTGAGTTATACTTCCAAAACTAGAACAAAAAAAAAAAAAGTGGTGCTTTTCCTGGTACACTATATGGCATTAAGCCATTAGTGTAAGCAAGTATTTTGTGTTCATTAGCTTCTTACTTGCTATTTGTTCTCAAGAATATTCTTACCTACTAAGTTGTCACAGGCATGAAGGATCATTTTCATGTTTAGCAAAAACTTGCTATGTAAAACTGGAGGAATAAAGGACCTTAAGAGCTGCTTGGATGAACGAACGTGTACTGACCTCTGATGGCTGTGAATGTGTATGAAACATGGTCCTGCAATTATTTGTGCTTCCTTAAGAGCTCCAGTGCTCTTATTAAAATAACATTTGACATGACAATACAAAAGCTCCTTTGAGATGGGAAGCCAAATGATTTATAAGGGAGTCCTGGGATTATTTTTGCTTTGTGTCATCATTCTCTTCTGAAAGCATGGTGAAAACTGTATATGAGCCAAGTGTTCACAAAAAAAAGGAGTTATTTTCAGTGGGAAACTGGTTTTTCTGTCTCTCAGCTATTTGGAAATTTCACAAGAAGGTTTTATTAATACACTTGTCCACCTTATTTCTTCTTTATAAATGACTTTATAGGGTAGAAAACACATGAGGCATAAAAAAAAGTCACAATTTCCATGTCTGCTGGGTTCACAGTACACTACACAAGACCCAATTCCTTGGCTGCTAATGTGGGAGAAGCACATGAACTTAAACCACTGTCAGCATGGGAGAAACTATCTTGTGATCTTTGGAATGGGCCACCAAAAAGTTTTGGGGTGGGCAGAATGAAGCTGACTTCATTGTGACAAGATTTTTTCCCAAGGGTTTGTCCCTGAGGCAAACTCTGGGAATTTCTAGAGCTTTATCCATGAATCTCAGAGCAGCAACCTTCAGCCTGAGTGAAAATATCACTCTGTTAATATACCAAGCATGAAGGAAACACTTTGTATGTGATAACACCTTATCACTTCTACCTGTTTTTGTTTGAGTAGGCAGACAGGCTCATGAAAGTGTAATAGAGGAGGTGATCTGGCCTCTTCTGAAGTATTTCTGGTGACATCAAGAACTTGTTAGAGTGCTCAGAACCAACACTGAACCACTTGAAGCATCATACTTGAATGCTGGCATGTGACCAGGTCACTTCTGTGCTCCACCTCAACTCCACATTCAATCCCCCAGTACTCACTGGCTACAACACAGAAGAAACTGGGAGCCCCCTCACTTTCTCAGGTTGAGGTAAATGTGGATGTTCAGCACACAGTTCTTTCTGCCAGCTGGGTTTTCACAGAAGATTGCACCAATACTATTTAAAACTAAAAAAAATCCCAACTCTTGAAAACTCTTTGGTCTTAAAATTGAATCTGAAATAATTCAATTTGAAACAAAGATTCCCATTTGTTTCGGTGGGCTCTGAATCAGGTTTTTGGAGCTCAAAAGCATAGACAGGAACATGAAACCAGCTACAGAATTTCCATCTTGTTGGGTGGCCTGACTTTTCATCGTTTTATTTTATCCTACTTTGGAGAAAAATTCATAATGTTGAAATACTGAAATGTCTTTGATAATTTAATATTAAACCTGAAAATATAATAGTCTGTCAGAATAAAAGGAAACCAGAAATACAAAGGTAAATAAGAAAATGCAAGCAAAATAAATTAATGGAGGTTTTTTTTGAAACATTTGCAAACATATCTGTCAACAGTATAGCTGGGATGGAAATAGTCCTGCAAAAATTATTTTGATGAAACTAAATTTTTCCAAAGGAAACGTAAAGGCAGCAGTCTTGGCAGAGTACTCTGATTGCCAGAGACATTGCCAAAAAGACTTTCCTGAATTACAGAGGCTCAGTTCCTCTGCAGGGAGGGGGCAAAGAGGGTTTTATGCCAATTTCTTGTGGATAACATAAGGCCATTAAGAGATTGTTTCAGTGTTTGGTTTAAATTATATTGCTGCACAATCTGACTGTATATGAAGACAGGGAGTTTAAAGTTTGAACTTGCCAGGCAGGATCTGAACCCTCCTGAAAAGCCTTTGCAATCACAACTATCTGGAACCTGATACTGAACAGAGCACTTTTACTCAAAAGCACCTTAAGCCTAAAGTAGTCATTGAGTTAAAAAAAACAGCCATTGAGGAAAAACTCCCAGCAAAGTCACAGCATCCTCTCTACACCAATTTCCACCTTGTTCAAGGCTTTTCATGCTGCCAGAGAGGTGGGATTTGTCAAAATGAAGAGATGCTTCAGAGACTGTCATAGCATGCTGTAATATCACTGGTTGTGAGCTCTAAATGCAAGCAGGTTTGAGCCTGTGTCAGAGAGGTCAGACTAAAGTGGCAATGAAAGACCATGCTCTTATCTTACACTACTTCCATTTCTGGGAGGCAGGTCATATGATGTGCTATAAATTGAGTGAGAGTCCAGCACAGCACTTGGGGAAGTCTACAACTGCCAGGTGAAGTACTCATTTGCAGGTGAAAATGCAGAATATTGCGAGCGACTCGACACAATTTCTTTTTCTAGAGAACAGTTGAAAAGTGGTGCCCTGGTGGCACCTGCAGACCTGCTGCTGCACAGACTGCAAGCACTGATGGTTAGAAACCCTTGAAGTGCAGCCTGCTCTCACACAGATACATGACAACATCCCAAAATACACCCATTTAATTTCTTGCTTGGCTTGTGCCAGGTGGATGGTGGGTTAATGTTCAGTGTTGTGATTTAAGACTAGAAAGTTGAGTGTGTATCTTCAGTTACTGGTGTGTCCTAAAACTGAGAATGATTTGTACAATTAAAAAAAATTACTAAACATCTTGGGTCAAGTCATTGCTTGATTTAATGACTTTTACAGCAAACTGTACAGAATGTACAATTCACAGTTCCTTTTCTGGGATAATCAAAAAATTAGCAGGAAAATGGACCAATTTATCAAAAACTAGTATTATGTTTGAAAGCATTAAGCTAAATCCAGCTTCTGCTCACTTAATTTTTGGTTTCTGAACTGCCACTGTTAGCACAGATGAATTGCAAGAGTGGCTTTGATCAAAGCTATACCTAAAACTTTTTTAAATAAGAAGATCAATGTTGTTTTACCATTAAGTGGAGGAAGTAAAACTAAATTCACATTTTGTAGAAAATTTTTCAGATTGTTGAGGCAGTAGGCTTTTCCAATCTATACTGGAAAGGACTAGACACTCACCAACTTCTTTAATCTCTTTAGTAAGCAGAAAAATCTTGCTGGTAACGTATTTTCTAAAAATATATGAGCATTTGAGCTGAAACATTTAATGAACTTTTTTGCCCTCTAAGTTATGAACAATTTTTGTAATATTAAAAAGGGAGACTATGTGCTTGAAAGTACCTAAAATAACCCAGTATAACAACCTCAACAGTATAGTCAGGAAATTCTGGGCACAGTGGGAATGAAAGAAATACTAGGTTTTTTAATTTTTTTTTTACATTGATATATAAGCCTTTTGCCATTGTACTGTGAAATGACGAAATTGAGTGGCACGTGAATAAGGTCAGGATCCTAATTCATGTTTAATAGAAAAGAGAAACAAATAAGAATCATGGGAAATGGAGTTTGTCTATTTAAGTGCAGGAAAGTCACAAAATCTCAGGTTGTCACTCTGAGGTGGAAGGATAAATTGTGCAGACATACCATACACTGATCCCAAGTTAAGGCCAGCTGTTTCAGTGGAGAGCAGGTGACAGTGACACAGGAAGCCCACAGCTGGATAAGCACTGCAGAAGTAGCTAAATCTGAGCAGGTACATCTGGGAAGGAGAACAGCAGAATGCCTCATGAATGAATCAAACTGAAATATGCAATCAAGTAATAACCAGGAAAGAAAGGAACATTGCTTGCCAACGGGAAGAGAGAAATTACTTCTAAGATACCAATCTACCATCAGCATTGTGATCTCCATACCAGCATAACTTAGGAACGCTGCAGGTAAAGCAATTAATTCATTGCTCAAGACACACTGTGTTTAGCTGGGGTAATTAGACACAAAAGGTTGTATGAGGGGTTTTTTTTATTTTAAGGAAAAAAAAAAGAAGACACAAAAAAAAGACAGCAATGTCAGAGTGCTTCTGTTTCACAGTGAGGTAAGTCAACCTTAGGCAGTTGTATAGCACTGATCCTGTAAACTAAAGTGTCTCCCCTTCACTATGTTTTACCTCAGGAAAACAAAGGTGTGTTAGTTACCTTGAGGTGAAAGAAAGAAAAAATAAAAGGCTGCTGTAGCCTTTTGCTTGTCTAGTGAAGACAAGTAGTCAGTTTAATTTATTGTAAGGCAAGCAGAAAGGCTGTGCCTAGATAAGAATACAGCACTAGCCCCACACACTTAGCCAGAGGCAACACCTGAAGTGTCACCTTCCCCTTTGGAGTTTGTGGTGACACAATCCACATTGGTTAGCTTGCTCTAACAAGTTAATCCATCTTGAGCCACAAAGGTAAAACTTTCTTCTATCTTGATTTTAGGGTCAAAGGCACAGCTTGGAGAGGGTTATTATATATGAATCAAACATATTAAGAATTGCTGGGAAACCATTCTATTCTATTAAAAAAATTGGTTTGTTTTTGCTCCCAAATTTCTAAGGGTTTTTCTTTTGCTTTCAGTAAACCTAATGCACCTATCATCATCTTCTCTTGAAGCTGTTCTACCCTTCAACAAAAACCAATACATCAATTCCCACATGCCACTCCAGAATGCTTCTGAGAAAGAAGTTATTTATGGAGGATAAAAGATGTACCTTCCTCTGACATTAAGGATCAGTCTTTCTTCCCCAGGAGCTTCTGGAAGTGAATACCCCCAAAGAGCAGTATTCAGCAATTTCAAAACCAGGTCATTTAAATTAAAGGCAAAAATCCAGACTTTATAGATTAAAATGGAGGCAAAGTCATGAAATTCATATTAAGTATAACACAAAATCAGAACCAGTCTAGACTTTTTTCGTTACAATTTGCTGATGAAGCAAGAGTAAAACCTTACCTAGCAGAAAGATCTGCTTCTCTAAATGAGCACACAACCTGTCAGACATCTCCCCTGAAACTGTATAACCTTTTCCTTCCATTCTTTCAGGGGCTTGTGTTCAGGTAAGAAGACTCTTTATTAGCAAGTGGGATATGAGGATTACTCCTACTCTAATAGTTGCATGCACAGAGATTGGAATGCCTTTCCAAGCAAACTGTTCATTGAATTTGGACTGAGACCACAAAATTTACCTCCTGTACATATTGAGAACGTTTTTGTGCATTAAGGATATATGGTCATATCAAAAAATAATTCTGATCCTCTGCTAGGGGCTAGAGAATTTATTTAGAAGTTCTCCCTATACAATTTTAAAACTCTCAGGCAGTTATAAGCTGAGTGGCAGGCCTTCAGCTCCCAGTGGGATCCACAGAGATGTTTACAAGCTGACCTATCCCAAATGGTATCTTTATCCTTCCAGCTCTATCAGTTCTGTATTAGCTGAACCTCATTTAAAACAGAATACTAATCTACTGATTGTAACATGTGGGAAAAATGCATCACAACCAGAAGCTGTCACAGTCTAAGCCAAATTATGGGAGGCAGGTTTGAGGGGTAGGAAACAGCACAGGAATTTCCAATATGAGACATGATTGTCACATGAAACTCAATGGTCAAATCCTCAATGTTTGCCAACAATTTGCATATCTCTACCAAAGCAATTGTGTCAAATATTCACAGTGGATGTCTGCCACAAAATGCAGCAAACAAGTCATTAGTGCAGTTCAACCTGTATAGCCTTCTGCTCCATTATTGAGCATAACCAATTATTTGGGTACCTTTCTTATGGTTCAGACCCTCTTGCCCCTCTGCCTTTACCTCTTACAACCACTGGTTAGTTTCCATTTTGTTTTCCATTTTGATTTCCATTTTCCATTTTGGTTTCACTGACCCACGAAAGAACCTGTGACAGAATTTAAAGACAGAGAAAAAACTAAAATTAATTTACACCCATTTAAAATTACATTAGAATTAACAAGTGACCTTTTATTTCACTCTAATTTTTAATTCAAATTCAATCTATCTGTACTCAGAGGAAGATGTAGGGTGTGATTTTCAACAGCAGCTCAAATTTTTTCTAGCTTTAAGTGCAATTGGCCTCAGCAGGGACAAAAAAGAAAAAAAAAAAGCAAGCCAGGGACATCTTGAAAATTGCACAGTTTGTGCCAGATAAGAACACTGATGAAATTTGATTTGGAGCTTAATCCTAAGTGCCAGCAAGTAGCTGTAGTGGCCAGTGACAACAGCAATATGGGAGAGGCTCACAAAATCCCTGCCCAAACACACAGCACCATGGTACCATATCGAGATCTGATTTCTGTTACTAGACAGATAGAATGTGATAACATAATTCTATCTAATAGAAAGACATGGAGGCAGAGAGCAGGGTGAAGTGACCTCCTTTCTACTGGGAATTACACCTATCTAAGTGGTCCCAGATCTAGGACTGTACAAAACCAGTTCAACACAGAAGCCTGGGAGAGTATCTCAGATGGGAAGGAAGATGTGCTGGCTCAGCCTCCCAGCAGGAATGGCAGTGATGTATGACTAGTCTCATTTATCAAATCGTGGTCTAGATCAGGAGATCTGGGACAATCAGACCCAGTTGCTGACTGTATCACTGTTTGTATTGTGGGAAAGGTTTTTATAGAAGCCAACAATCTACCAAATATAAGGATCTAAGATACCTAATCCAAACCTCACATGGATCTGACCTATTTAAAGGTGAGTGTGATCTTCACTCGCCTGTTCTTCACCACGCAGACCTGAAGGTGTCACACAAGCCCAGGGACAGACAAGTCTCCTGTACTCCACTGTCACACACGCTGAGACGAGCTGCACGTTTGCCCTCCCCAAGCACTGGATCAGTGTTAAATCCAGCACCTTTGATGGCAGCTGCAGTACAGAACTGCTACTTGGGAAAAGACCACAGAAATCCTCAGTACACCCAGTAACAGGCTGAGGATAAAGCCTTGCCTGCATCCCAGATGTCTGCAGCACTCCCAGGACCCATTTTCACGTGCATACATTTCCTTCTTAGTGGCCTTAAGCTCATCCTGAATTTAAACTGTCCACAAACACCATCTGTCCTTGCAATGAGCACTGTACTTGTTCCTGTCTGGGGTACCAGGAGCCCATCCTGGGACCTGGAAACAAGCAGGTTGCTGCACAAGCCAACAGATGGCTGTCTTGCATTTCTTTCCATTAACAATCATATTTGCTACAGAGAAACAACTGTCACTGTTCTCTGGAATCTATTTCCCATCAGGATTCTGCATGATTTTGAAAAAAGAAGGAATAAGAAATTATCTAAGCCATTCCACTTTGTATATGGAGAAAATTTTAACTATGACATGAGTACTGCACAGTCTAAATATGCAGCTGCTGTTCTAAACACTCTTTTTTTTTCTCATTAGGCCTCATCAATTTCTATACCAATTTTTTCCTATTTGTATTTAAGCCTTTTCAGTCTATCTACATCCAGCATTATTAGACCAATAAATGCACAGGGATATAATAATCATTCAGCATAACTAGGTAAGAGCACCTGGTCTGTACTACCTAGGAAATCAGAAAAATGATCCAGTAGTTCTACCTGGCCTTCAGAATCTCTAAGTCAGTAGTTATTTATAGAGCCTAACCAGACTTGGCTGAATACCACAAAAAACAGTGAATAATTTTGTCATAAGCACTGTCAGCTCATTCAGTTATTATTTGTGGCTTATTACTAACTGCATAAGCATATCTGCATGACAAATGTTTTTAGCCCTGAAGATGTTTATGAATCCCAAATACTTCATGAATAGTGAATAATTATCTATGCTGGAAAGTAATATTGCAAGTCATTATGGGTTAGATCTTTTTGGTGATTTTCTCACTTTAACAGACTAAATTATCTAATCATAGTGTAGAAAAACAAGACTCTACTAAGAGTCAAGTGCCTGAAAAACCCCCTAGATTCTTAAAGAACTAGTAGCAGGGACCAGTAGTAGTTCATAAAAACAACCCCTTTTTAATAATGACTTTTTTTTTTAAGTGGCAAGAGTTAGAAGAATTTTTGAGCAATCAACACATTTATAGAAAACCTGATTTGTTCAGGAACAGGAGAAAAGGAAAAAAGATTAATCAGTTCAAAAGTTCATCAAGAATAATTTTGAACACTTCTAGCCCCTAATGGACTTAAAGATTTACGATTAATCACCATTGTCAGAGTGAAATCCTCTCCGTTCTGTAGGATTTAAAATAAATTAGACTTCATTCTGGACAAATCCATTGTTCAAAAGAGATAATAAACACAACTTTAAAGTTAGAGTATTTAGTTCAGATTAGTGGACACAACAGCTAAAGACAGGATGATGTACACCTCTTACAAATGTTGGCATGGATACCAATTTTAACTCAATTTTGCCTGTACTCACTTTTGTGGTTGGCATTCCACAGAGAACAGGCATGTCAGACATATACCAGCAAATATTCCTGTACCAGTTACTTGAAAACATGTAATTTCTTCTTTGCCATCCTCTATCCACAGCAAACTTCATGGAATAATCCCCCTTTCTAAAAGCCTTACCCTAAAGCAATCACATTTTGGATTTGAGGCACATCCTTCAAGCTTCATGGAATTTGCAGACCCCAGTGTGCTGGGGTCAAAAAATAGCCTGTTTTCTCCTCTTAGGAAATACATGCAATGCAATATGAAATGTAGACTTTAGGAAGACAATGCAAGAAAAGAAATAAGGACAAAAGACAATATGATAGCATTTTGTCATTATTTGTCCAAAGCTGAAATGGTTGTAATTCTATTTACATAAATTTACCCTTTTTCAGAAAGCAAACTGCCTAGATTAAAAGTTTTTAAATAAGCATTTTTAGTGGAAAAGAACACAATCCACATAGAAAAACAGTTTCCAAGTCACTGTTCTAGAATAAAACACAGAATCTTGATAAATATGTATATAGCTCAGCCATTAAGAGAACAGAAACACTATCACATGACTAACATGCCAAATAAATTATCACCTCCTCTGAACAGATGTCAAAAGGAATTTATAGCTCAAAGTTACACAGGTAATTGTTCTAAACAAATAGGTTTGGAAAAACACCACTGCTAATTTCGAAAGAGAAAGGAAAACCAAAACACATCAAATGCAATTTCTCCTGTTACTTACTTACCTTATCATTCCTCAGTACACAGTTGCTGGGCTTCCAAAACAGTGCTACCACATGAGAGAGAATGGAGGTGATTAAGAGATATGTAAAAGGTTTATTCTCTGTCATAACAGGAAAAAATATCTACAGTTACTTACTTTGGGCAAAGTTCACATGGTATCAAATCCTCATCTTGCCTTTTCCCTCTGTCTTGGTAAGGGTTCTTTTTTGACACAGTAGAGCCCAGGTGAACATGAGGCCAGTGGATGAGGCCAGAAGCAGAGAGGAAGAGACAGCTCATGATTTTGCAGAATGTGTTTGCGTGGAGTCTTTCAGCAGAGTCCAATCTCCCAAAGATGCCAAAGATTGTGAGGATGATGATCAGTACCTTCAGATGCTGGTGAACAAAAACAGGCAGAAGACCAGGGATGTGACACTAACTGGAGTTATCATATTCCTGAGGTCCTTTTTGTTCCATTCACTATGACCCTTTAACCTGCAACAATATTTGGAAACAGGAGAGTGATTAAAGAACTCTCATTTTTTCTGCAAATGGAGACAATCTTGCCTTTACTGTGATGCCTGGGTGTATTTTTGAAAGCATATCATGCACAGCAGGTTCTTGGTCTGCAATAATCAAAGGGAAAAAAGTTTTGTGTAGCACTAAAAAGAAAGCAAAGGCCAGATTTGTACTGCAAAAATACATAACCCACGTTTAGATAGCAGCAGAGTATATTAGAAGGCAGCATATTCATGAAGTGAAACAACCACAGTTAAATTGTTCCTGGTCCAGTAGTTGACACAGCTCACAGTCTAAGGGCAAGTTTTTGGTTTACAGAAGTCCTTGCACAGCAGGGACTCACCAAGCAAATACCAACACAATCTCTGCTGAGAATCAATCTTTTCAGATTCTCAGCAACGCTTAAAATCCATGGTCTCATAATCTTGCATAATCTATATTTTTCTTGTAGGAGTTGATTTATTTGAACACATGACTGTTTTGCATTGCCAAGATGCTGGGAATTGTCCAGGCTGCTGGGTTCTGCTGAAGCTGCATGACCTCTTCACAGACACTCCATGTTTTCATATGTGGCTGATACAGTGATGGACAGTCTCTCCTCAGAAGCAGAGGAATGATCAAAGACAAAGGCTCTTTAACATATTCCAAAGGTTACCTTGGCATCTAGATGAAACTTAAAATCCCTGGCAGCAAAAATAACTTGTGGCACTGTCTGTGGACAAGAGTGGCATTGTGCAAGTCTTCCCTGTAAGCACTATGGAGTGGGCACTATGGAATGTTGGCAGGACCCCTATNATTTGAACACATGACTGTTTTCCATTGCCAAGATGCTGGGAATTGTCCAGGCTGCTGGGTTCTGCTGAAGCTGCATGACCTCTTCACAGACACTCCATGTTTTCATATGTGGCTGATACAGTGATGGACAGTCTCTCCTCAGAAGCAGAGGAATGATCAAAGACAAAGGCTCTTTAACATATTCCAAAGGTTACCTTGGCATCTAGATGAAACTTAAAATCCCTGGCAGCAAAAATAACTTGTGGCACTGTCTGTGGACAAGAGTGGCATTGTGCAAGTCTTCCCTGTAAGCACTATGGAGTGGGCACTATGGAATGTTGGCAGGACCCCTATTAATATTAGCACTTGTTCATTCCAGTCTTCATGGACATCACCAATAGCTCCTTCTAGGCAGGCTGCACTTCATATTTACAGCTAATGCATTCAAACTGGAGCTGTCAAACCTCTTCTTGTTACTTTGATTTGCTTTCACATCACTTGGGCTAAAATGTGGGATTCTTCCCTGCAGTCTCTTGTCTCTTTTACCAAATTCCTTTCTGCTTCAGAGTATTTAACATTTCATGTTTCTGAGTTGAAGCTCATGAGACCCACTGATGTGGTAAGTGAACAGAGCAGCACTGCATTTCTAGATATGGACCTAACATCTCATGCTATAAAGTCTTTATGACAGTGCTACTCACACCTTCAAAAGGCACAAGAGAGACAACTATGCTTTGCCTTCATGTCTGCACAGTTATCCCTGTGCTCGTTTTAGGAGTGCTGATAACATTAGGTTGCTATGAATAGACTTTTCTCTACATGTACTTATATTATTTCAGATTAACTGGCAAACCACAGGAATCCCATATCTGGGAATAATATAGTCTTGAAAGATTCTCGTGGTGCCCACAATCCAGTCAGTCTTCAGAAATACCCAGATGGGTGAAAACTGCATGGGTTATGTCAGTAATTATGTAGCAGAGAGGATCTGTGTGAAAGAGGTCTTCTAGCAACTCTTATCACAGGCAAGAGGTAGTTTAGAGGTGCAGGAAGATCACCTAGATCTACATGCAGTTAGATTAGCCTCATAAACCCCTTATTCTTCCTTAAATGGGGGAACCATTCTGGATCTCTGCTTTCATACCCTTCTAGAGAGGAAAAGATTTACCCTGGAGGAACCACTTGATAACAGAAGTGACACCTGTAAATGCAGTTGGAGTAAACATCTTGTTTTTCTAACTGGAGTATGTTCATGAAAATATCTTTCAGCAAGCTATACCTTATAGAATGATGCTGATAGAAAACCCCTTAACTTTCACACACTGAAAAAAGAAGGGTGAGAAAAATGGTGTGGAAGGAAAAAAAAACTTTGTCTTTTTTTTACTATAATGCACTAGCTCATAGCATGTATTTTTATAAAATATTATTAATATCTTTCTCCATCCAGCCTCTTATTGGAGAATTTATGAATGAACATTTTCAGTTTCCTGACTGAGACAGGTCCTTAAATCTGTGAGGTACTGGTTCATATTCAGCCTAAGAACAGCAAGGGTCAGAATTATCCCCAGAGAAGCACTGCTCATACTAAATGAACTTGCTGAAGTAAAATAAAAAAATGTTTCCAGAGAGTAGAAATGCCACAGTCCTCATCACAACTGGCACCCTTTAATCCCTTTTAGAAGAGATCTGATTAAAATTAAATCTAGAGATATCCCCAGCTAGAAGCTGAGACACACTGCTGGAGAAGCTTATTTGCTAAATCAATATAAAATCAGCAGTTTCTTGTCTTGTAATGGTTGACTGTGTGCTCTGCTTATTCTGAAGTCAGTGATAAAGTACATATTGACTGTAAGGGAGCAGAGCTGACTGGACTGTGGTGCTGCCCTTTAGGAAATACCACTCAGAGGTAATAAAACAACAAAGAATTAGGACACAGATGATCTAGATTCATCTCATAGCTCTTCCTTAAAGTTCCCGTGTGAGTGAAAAAAAAAAGTCATGCCGTTCCTGTGTATCAGAGTTGCCAGATCAATAACAGAGCTAAGAAACTTTCCATTCCTTCACTTCTTGTCTTAATTTAAATGGGATAAAGAAGATTTATCCCCATCTCCTACCTTCCTGAACATCATACTTGTAGGAACATAGAATCACAGAATTGTTTGAATTGGAAGATCATCTTGTTCCAATGGGCAGGGACATCTTTCACTAAACCAGGTTGCTCAAAGCTCCATTCAGCCTGGCCTTGAAGAATTCCAGGGATGGGCATCCACAGTTGCTCTGGACAAGCTGTGCCAGCACCTCACCTTCTCGGTAAAAAATTTCTTCAATATATCTAACCTAGACTTCCCCTCTTTCAGTTTTAACCCATTCCCCCTTGTCCTATCACTACAGTTGGTGACAAAGGGTCCCCCTCTGGCTTCCTCGTGGTCCCCCTTCAGATACTGCAAGGCTGCTCCAAGGTCTCCACACAAGCCTCCCTTCTCCAGGCTGAACAGCCCAACTTTCTCAGCCTGTCAACACAGCTCAATCATGGGCAGAAGCCTAAAACTGCTGAGTGATACCAAGTACAGGGCTGTTTGTCGTGCTCAGCGATCGGACGTGTTGCTCTGGGAGCCACCTCACCCTGTACGTTTGCACAGAACCTCTAGTTTAAACAGCTGTGAAGCAGAAAGGGCTGAGCTGTGACAGCAGTTGAGGTAAAACTTTGAACACCTTGATGCACTTCTCCAAGAAAGCAGTGGTGGCATCTCCCTTCGTGCTGCGGCACCGATGTTTCCTTTGTTACACATTGGACACGGCTCGTCCCTCTCTCCCCAGGTACAAATGCCTTACGAGTCAATCCTGTGGTTAATGCAAGCTGACAAAAGGGGGTTTATAGGCTGTGCAACAATACCCACTGCCACTCACTGGAGCAGAAGTTCCTTCAAGGGCAGCCTGCTCCTGTGTGACACAAGTACTGCTTTGCCAAACAGAACAGATGACTTGCAGCAGGAACGCTGTTTTCTGCCCTGAGTCCCCAGCTACACCGTTGACTCCTCTCTTGTGGCAGATGTGCAGATTAATCCCTATCTCAGCCTGCAGTGGTCCAGCTAATTTAAACACAGACACACTGTGGAGAGTAGAGAGCCTGAAGGAAGTGGGAGGGGGAAGCTGGTGGGCTTTGAAGGAAGCACAGCCTGCTAATTTCTGCAAAAACTGAATCAGAGAGAGATAAAACTAAATTAGCGATCTATTAAAAATAAATTAATGACATCTGCAAATGAAACGAAATCTAAAATATTCACTCTAATAGCAGGATCTCTGGTGAGCATTAATGCTTAATTTTTTCCTGTATTTGATGAAGGCATCTATTAATTAAAAATATTTATATAAGGTAGAGGTTTGACAGGAATACTCTGTGCAGCTGTTCTTAAGGGAGCTGCTTCTGTTAATCAGCTGTTTCAGAAGAAAATGCCTCTAGTCTATGCAATGAAGGCAAGATTGTACTTCAATAAATCATATTTAAGGTCTATGCTTTCTAAACATCCTCTGTGGCCAGAATTGGATGAAGTAGGCTGCTTTCTACAGATGATATAATACACTTCCCATTGTTTAGTTAGCTTGTACTGAAAAGAAACCTTCATCTTGTCCTCCCCCTCTTTTATTGTTAACCTTTTATCGAACTGTTGAACATCCAAGTACAAAAGCAGGTGATTTGATATGTATGAATGTACTGTACAAATGAGGAGGACAAAGCTAAACACACTCAATAGCAGGTATGAAAATATTATCAGACATTGAGGCAGGGACAAACCAAGACTGTGTGTCATTAATGAGACTATTCAAAGTAATTTTGATGGAGTTATGATTCTATTGTCATCCAGGGCTGAGAAGGAATCACTTACCATTTGAAAAAAGAATCGTTAATCATTATGCAGCTCTCTGGGGCACTAACTCTTTCAGGATTTTCTTCTTTGTCTTCTGTCCTCCCCTTTTTTTCCATTCTTTTTTTCCCCCCTCTCATCTTTTCACTGCTGTGAAAACAGAGAGGATTAGAAGTTGTCCCTGACACATTTCATTGTAAGGTTGTTAGTTTTGTCTTTCAGCATTTATTAGTTTGAATTCTGTACGAGGCACCTGTTGGCTGATGAGAATAAATCAACAGGAAGGTCACAAATGGGTTTGTATTGTACTCTTGCCTTTTAAAGCCTGTTGGGAACTCACTACTTGGCTGAACAGCAATAAATGCTGGAAAGGCCAACTATGCTGTTCAATGCTATTTCACTATGTGAATAAAACTTTAGATGAAAATCCTGTTGCTAATATTGTCATAATTAACTCAGGCTAGCAATGGAAGGAGTCTCAGTTTGTGCCACCAATTAAATAAGCCACAGTTAAACTGATCTACCACAGTTTTTGGGATGTGCAGAGAACCGAGCACTGTGAAAGGGCATTTGGAGAAATAAACAGGCAAGGTGATGTATGGATGCAGCTTTCTGATAAAAAGGCTGCCTGTGCAGTCCATCATGCTTGCTAAGTCAAGGAGAGGTGGCATAGAAGCAAATGATGAACATGTTAAATTGCTGAAAAGCGGATCAGGGGCACAGCCCAGGACTTTGAGTTAATGATTTTTTGCTTATGCTACTGCTGTCTGTGATAAACCACTGTGGCATCCATGTGGGAACAACAGAGTAACTGCTGCAAGCCCCTCACTTTTTTAGTCCAGAGGACAAAGCTGAAGTGAACTCTGGCGTAAGGAACATTTCTTTCAGAGAAAGGGAAATAAAAAAAAAAAGCATTTTAACACCACTTGATATATATTATGGCTCATGAGAATGTCCAGTTCCCTGTGCCCTTTACAAGGAGATCTGTTCCTCAGCAACACTGCCCAGTTCTTTAACAGAATATCCATAAGACCACCACCTGAGGAGTGGAATACAAAATCAATTCCCTCTTTGGGAGGGGGAGGGAAAGGGATGCCACCCTCCCAAAAACAAAAGCCTTTCTCACCTGGCCATCAGCTCCACAGGCACTCACTGCCCCATCCCAAGAAGGTGCCACATTCCCATAAAAGGAGAATTCAGCACTGATGAGGCCAGAAAGAGGCTCCTTTCCCTGCCCCAAGTCTTCTTTATGCACTTTGATTAAACTTGGCTAAGTATCTAGAACTTTCCTCATGTTCTGAATTCCCCAGAAAAAAAATATTCTTTCATCCTTTCTTCTGTATGAACCCCTGAATCTTTTTGGTTTTGAAATGATGTTTTCTCTATTATTAAAGATACGTGTTATGGATACACTCACAATATTTTACATCTGTAGCCAGTTATATCTCCCCTTTTTTTTTCTCCTTAGTAAAATATACATTTACACGTTTAGCTCTGCATTGTTTTTTAATCAGATTGGGTGTTTGAGGAAATATTTTTCTTTTTCTCATACTACTTTTTACACTGATCCCTGCAACTTGGAACTCCAGCCAATGTCAAAGTCAAAGCAGAGCCAGAGCAGCATTTCATGTACTAAGTGAAAGCATTAAGAGTTGGGTGTTAAATTCATTCATGGCAAAGCTCATGGCAAAGTTTCCACTGGCTTCAGTGAATATCAGAGTTTTCCAGGTTGTTTCAATATATGAAGAGAAAAAAGTTACAATTCAATCTACTGTAATTATACCTAACTTTAAGGAACATCCCAATTATAGGTAATTATAAATGTCAGGGGAAAACCCCTTTGTTTCTAACCCAGAAAGACAGTTTGAAATATTGGTAGATCGGATTTCTTTTTCCATTAATACAGTGACTTTCCAATTCCAGTTTTACAGATGCCATATTTACTGGCATTGTAGGAATACACCTTTTTCAGCTTCAAGAGATTATTCCAGTAACAACCAAAGAAGAACTCCCAAACTTTTAGCATCTGCCCATCATTAACATAGAGCATGAATTGGCCTATTTCCCAGACACTTCATTCAACAATAAATTCTGGTGATATTGATACATTGAGCAGTAAAGCAGAATAGACAATAGGAAAAAAAAAAAAGAATCATCAATCTGTCTCTAAGTGTTGGTGAACTGGCATTACTAATGTTTTTTTCAGTTCCATTGATGTCCACCATGCTGCACAAAACATGCAGTGCCAGCTCAGCAGCTCATGCAATTTGTCTTCTTTCTGACAAAGGTAATGGATGTACCTAACTTTCCCTCCCAGGTGAGAATGTGATCCAACATTTAGACTTCACAATGGTTTGATAAACTTGCAATATAAAGAAGATGGTGTATGACAGGCAAAAACCTCATAGTGAAGGCAGAAACAAAGACAACTGTAGTCTGTCAGCACAGGGGAAAGAAGAGGGGCTGAAGAACAGAATAATAGTGATAAGTACCAGAATTTCATTTCACTACCCAGAGAAGATCTGAGGCTTTTTGCTGGCCATTTTACAATTCTTTCACTTGACTTGTTTACTGATGGAAATGTTTGCCAAGGAACTTTGGAAAAATAGTGCCATATGAACAATCTGTTGCGGCATATTGTAGTGGTGGTGTTTGTGCTGCTAGAGTTACTAAGCTTTTAGCATTTTTGTAATCTGTCTTGAACAAGCTGGAACTCGGCATGAAGTTTTTGGGTGCCTCTATGTTCAAGTCAGATGGTTTTCATATTTTTCTATGTGGAGAAAAGCCTGAAGATAAGCTGTGTCAAGGAAAAGGAAAAAGTGTGCTCAGCTGAAGAAAGAAGCAGAAGGTGGGAAGAGAACCAAATGCATTGCAAGATTAGGAGAAACAGGTGGAGCTTCTTTTCAAGGTGAGAAGAGTATTTACAGGATACTCACAGGTCTTGTGTAACTGCAAAATTAAGCAGGTTATGCAAAAAAGGCCTTGGGACTTTTTATTTTCATTTGGTTTCTGATCTTACACTGATCTGTAGGGTGGGTTTCCACTGAGTGATAAGCCTAGACCAGAACCTCATGTTCGAGAACCTGAACTGCCTTGTGGCTCTGCTGTGGTGGGACACAGAACTATCAACACCAAATGTGGCAGAACAAGCATAGCAGACATCTGTCAGAAAGAAGTCTAGAGAGGAACAGAAGCACAGGGAAAAAGAGAAAACAGAACAAATCCCAAACAAAATTGTTGCTGAGTAATCAAACAATAGGGAGGAGAAAACACCATATAAAAATTGGTTGTGTGGTCAAAATACTGGTGTATGTTATTCCATGTGGGAACCTTTCCCATCTCTTCCTAGGGCTCTTTATATGGGTAGCTCCCATTAGTGCTATGTGCATATGAAATATTAATTTTCTGTCAGAAGAATAAGCCTCTGTCCTCCCCCTCCCTGAACCACAGCCCACACAGAAAATCCTGCCAGGCATCTTCCTAAACACAAGGAAAATCTTACCTGACACATGTTAGATTAATAAGGCATTTAGGTAGTGTTATGGAAGCCTTCACTGCTCCAACGTCATGTCTTATCATAATTCTGCAATAATTTTCTTGACACTTTGAACTTTCCACAGGTCCTTCTGAGGGAGAAGGAGGCTGAAAGAAGAGTATTACAGTGCTGTTGACGAATCTGTTAATACCATGGTTGTTCTGCACATCTCGGAGAAGAAAATGTTCACATTTTGCTTTTCACCATAGTTTAACAGGTGGAGGCATAGAGAAGTTGATTACAGCAGCTTTAAAATTAGTCAAAAACAACTGAAAAATTATGCAGCGTATGTTTAAGCAGCACAATTGATTAAAGAAAACTTAGCCAGTGCTTTGGTGTGATTAAGTGGGATTAGACATGCATATGTATCACGAGATACAACCTATCAACATTTGTATGGAAAGAATAACATCCTTTATTACATTACCTGAGATATATCTACATATGGATTATGATGAGATATAAGTGCATGTATTAGAAACAATTATTAACCAAGAGAACAGTGGCTAGCCCAGACCTCACTGAAGGTTATTGGAAAGAAAATTCCCTTCTGGGAAGTTTATTCCACAATATATCTTCTAATTTACTGTTCAGGAGCTCACAGCAGCCACAGCTGCATACTGGATATGGCCCTCCAGTACTATCCTGCAACGTGACTCCTTGGTTCTGATGTTCTCCCCATCAGTCCCTGTCCTGCTGTCTCATACGATGAAACACAAATTACCCATAAAAATGATAATTCTCTTATTAGTTTTAAAGGTCAAATCAAATGATGTGGAAAATATGCAGTGGTGTGACATATAATTTGCATAATTGCCACAAAAACACTGCACTAAAGCTGTGTGGGGGAAAAAAAAAAGTAAATCCACCATCCCACTGAGGAAAAGCAAATCAGCCAGATTTGCAGTGAGAGTAAAGGGCGGCTGCACCACCAACATATCAACACCAGAACCCAACCATCCCCACCCCAATCAGGTCTGAATTCACCAATTTTTCCTACCCCTTTCCCCCAAACACACACACAATGAGAAAGGGAAAATGAGGGATGAAACTCAACATGTAGCTTAACAAAGATTTCCTAAAAGTGCTCGTTTACAGAAGACAGATCCTGGATAAACATAGTGTGAATCCATTAAAGAAAAAAACCCCAAATCACCACCCAAAACCCAAAATCTGAGCTATTTAAAAGCAAACTTCAGATTTCTTCTAATTCCCTGATACTGCTTGATTACTTAAACTGATTGACATGCTGGCTGGGTTTGGTTCATGATTTTAGAGGCATTTTATACAAGAATTAGATAACACAAAAAATGGGTAAGAAGCTTGACATCTGCCCATTTTTCTTAAAGTTGGGGTGCATTCCTCTCCTCTGCCTGCCATGCAGTCATTACACCAGGATTTCTGCTGATGCTTCTTGGCAGCTGACACAATGATACCCATTTCTGAGATGAATTCAGCAAGTTGTCCCTATTTGTCCCTATGCAGTACCTGCCTAAATACTTGGTTACTATGGCTCAGTTTATTAGTATATCATCTTGAGTCCTTATATCTAAATCTATATGCACTGTATTAACTGTGGGTATGTTTATTCTACTTCTTTTTTAAAATTAAATATTATAAAGCCAATCCTACTCTACTTTGATTAATTATGGTTTCTCTTACCTTAAAATAATTAAGCTGACAATAGGTGCCTACACATTAGAAAAATGGAGTATGATGTTGAGGAAAAAGGTGGTTTATTACATAGTGTCTAAATTTTGGATTTATAGCTCATTTCATTTCATATCATATACATTTATCATCTAGGTTCTTAAGAGAACTTTCCAATCAGCAGAAGTGAAAGAGATTGCTTATTCATTTGACATATTACAAATTAATAAAAATGCAATGAATGAGCAAGTTCGAATGGTCTTTCACACCAGAAACCTTGCTGCTTCTGATGTGAAAAGCTCTGTTATGAAGTAGAACAGCTCAAATTCTTTTAGCTATCAACGGGCATTCATCTAATTCACTGCATATATTAAAGGAATCCCCACAAGGTAGCTATTCAAGGTCAAGTTATTTTACATTTCCATAATATTAAAAAGAGGAAAAAAGTAATACAATGACACACTGAAAGAGGGCATCAGGTAATTAGGTATGGAACATTTGTGATCTGGGCATTCAGAAAGCTTTAAATTAATTTTAGAAGTGAGCAATACTGCTCACTTTTTTTTTTTTTTTTGCAGATCAGATTAACAGAAGCCTCAAAATACAGCTGAGCTGAATTACACCAGTGTCATGATAAAAGTCAGTTTGCAAATGGCTATCAGAGACACCACAGGTGGAAAAATTTGGGCAATACTGATCAATCACTACAAAACCTTTACAATTCTGAAATATTACCAGAAATTCATAAATTTAATAATTGTGTGAACTTCCTTTTTTCCTTAGTCTTCACAACTTGACATGTATGTTGATGTGTATTAAAACTGTTAGAGCTTAGGAAATACACATATTTTTATAAAAATAAATTCATTAAAAAATTAGATTACTGCATATTCCAATGCCTCGTTTTTACTACTCCATCCCTTCTCAGCTGCAGCCTTTTGTTTCACCTGACTACTCACTTACCTTGTCTGTGACAGCAGATTTGAAGGGTGAGAGCTGTCACTCTTGTTAGTACAATACCCAGCACAACCAGGCCTGCAGATGTTAGAATAATAACAATAGATCACAGGCTGAAGGGACAGCTCAAGCCTCAAGCAAGGGAGATATTCTTGGTCATGAAACAGTTGCATCTCTAGTGGTATTTGGGCAAACTTCCCTGCACTGACCACGAGCACACCCTGACAGAGGTTTGGAGGGCCCGTGCTGGCAATGAGGAACTTGGCTTTTCTCCCAGTGCATTTCCCTGCTTTCCTTGGCTGACACTACTCAGGGGGCTTGTGTCATGCTGCAACTGTCCTATTAACATGTGACCTGAGATCAGCTATTATTTTGCACAGTACTAGATTTAAATATGTCCATTTTCTTGAATTGGAGAGGAATACATATATTTGTTACTAACTTTCTGTAACAGCCTGTTCTCAGGCACTGAGGCCAACTTACAGGGTGTCAATTAGTCATGCTTTTTAAACACCTGTTATATGGCTGAAATGGCATAAAGCAGCTCTAGTAGGAGTCTTGATCACAGTATACTCCATTAACTGTGATAATCTGATGTCGTTCCAATGCAATCAAGGAATGGGAGGTGTGGGAAAAAGGTTTCACCATGGCTAGTCTGGGGGATAGAGCTGCATCCAGGAATTGGCAACACTGATCCTGTCACCTTACACTCAGTCTCTGTGAGTGTCACGCTATTAAGAACTGTTCCTGGGTTCCATACACTGATTTTTCTCACTATTGTGGGGGTGACAAAGATCTAGAAGGCAGATTTATAAGGTCAAACGTTGGCTTTTGGTTTCTACTGTGACTATGAACTAAGAGACACCTATAATATTTTACTCCCATTGACTTTTTCTTCTCTGGTATATGGACTTTAGGGTTTTAGGGGCAGACATTGTCTTCATGTGCTGTGCCAAACAATATGGCTTTAATCATTGTTAGGCATTATTAAATACTAGTGCAAAAATAAACACACACTTCTGGACAACAGATGAAAAGGCTGAAAATTGCGAGGTCCAGCTTTAGATTTGTGAATGCAACATGACACAGACCCCAATTGCTGAGGGGTCTGTCTGTGAGTTCTCACTCACAGCTGCAGAGCAGGGAGCCACACAAGCCCAGTTGAAAGCTGTACAAATTTCACACTCGTTGTCACTTTCTTCTTCGTGTTTTTGAGACAAATAGTGTGGGAAGTTATAAACTGGATAGAGAGAATGCACTTAAGTAAAAGTTGTGGCTTAAGACAGTTGGGAATAGTTACACTTCTCCCAGACCTCAAGATCAGGCAAGATTTATTTTTTCATTTGGAGCTTGGTTCAGTATGGGAGCACACAAACACTGTAATCTGTCTATCAAATAACAGCTCCAGACTGGATTTAGATGAGTGAGACATTTCTGAGAAATGTCAGATGAGAAAACAAACTGAAAGATGACAGACTGCAAAAGGGGAAGATTACGTACACACCAGCTTATACATCATTACTGATTGCTGCCCTCAGATCAGAACAAGATTTTACCTGAAAAGCTAATATTGAGCAAAGAGAAAGAAAAGAAATTAAAAAGTTGTAAACTTCTTTTACAGCAATTTGTTCAGAGTGTAAGGATCAGATTTCCACACTGAAATAACCACCACTGGCTGATTACAACTGACATCAGTGTTTTCTCAGTGACAGAAGAAAACAGTAGTGGTATAACCCTGCCAATTTCGTAGTACATAAAATCATTAAAAGTTTAATGTGTATTCATAATCAGTCTTTTCTAACACAGTATTTTAAAGTTGTTTTCTCAATTGCTCTACATCTTGCTTCATGCAGTGTTCCTCTGCATTATAGAGGCAACCAAGAGGGGAACATGGTTATCTCCCTCCAAGGCTGATGGGCCAGTGCAGTTCTCCTTGTCCCTCTTGAAGTTAAATTGCCCACACCAAACTAAATTATCTCCTTCTCCTGAACCCCACACTTTCCTGCATGACTACAGGCAACTAAGTAGTTTCCAACATGATGAGCTGTTGGGTTTCTCTGCCATAAGCACTTATGATGGGAATGACTGGGATATTTGGAACGATGGCCTGTCAGTAGCTCTTCCCACTCTGTGACAGGGAGAGTAAGGAGCCTACACTGGGACTTGAGGTTGTGACAGGTGGGGATTTCCTTTAGCTCTAGATCTGATTTGGATGAGAGAAAAGATTTTTCTGAGAAATACCAGATTGGAAATGTAGAAGAGAAATCCAGCTGCCATTATGCAACCACTGAAATGTTCCTAAATGAACATTTCCATGTGGACATAGTGAATTTAGGTCTGAGGAAGACCTGGTTCTGTCTAGCCATGGACTCTCCTGAAAAGCAACAACTAAATGCTCCTAAATGCAAATTCCCTACTCAGCCATCATCACTGCTGACACTGAGTATCATCATCTGGAGGCTGTGGCTGTAATACTGGTGTTGCTTGAACTGGTTTCAATGGCACAACAGCAGTGATTTGTCTACCTCAGGCTGGTCTTGACAGTAGCCTCTGAGGCACCAGAGTCAGGCCAAGAAAAACATAATTATGGATTATCCTGACAGCCAGTTTGCCAGCAAATTATTGCCTAACCTACAACTACACATGGTCCATTCCCAGAAAACAAGTAAGACTCAAAACAGATTATAACCAAATGTCCTCCAGTGCAAGAAAAGCAAATTTATTGACCCTTCACCCACCTGCAGAATACACCTGATGTAACTTATGCTAGAACAGACTGACAGCAGGAAGGAGGAAGAACTTCAGATCTGTCAGAAACAGCAGCTCATCTCAAAAGTTTCAACTGTTTGTCTAGAAGATGTCAAGTCCTGAAATGAGCTCTGTGAGATGTTTATCTTCTAAGGGCAATGTTGCATTTAATTTTTTTTTGTGACTAAACCTCTCAGTGGTTTGGAAACATTACATTTTTTTTCTCTTTTTCCAAAAAGGAGCCAAACAAAAAGATCCCAGACTAAGCCAATGAATGGAACAGATCTTTGTGAAGAAGCCATATTTCAAGAGCTGTTGTCTAGATTTTTCTAAGAGGTTTGGAAGCATTTCCCTCAAATAAGCCCTGTGTGAACCAAGGTACAAATGAATAGATAAAGCAGATCAAATGACACCATGCTGATTTGGTGAGGTTTCATCATGCACTCCCTAGGGTTAACATGGGAGGCTGTTCTGAGCCTTCTGTCACTATGTTTTATAAGCAAGCTGCAGCAGGACTTCTGTCAGCAGAAGTTAAATGTACCAATTGAGGGCAGTATATCATCTGGACAAGAACTTGCTTAGAAATGAAGTGTGCATTTGTTCAGTAACATTTTTTTCAGCCAACTAACTTCTTCCTCATCATAATTTTTTTTTTCTAGCAGATTTTTCCAGGCTGTTATAAAATGGATGTTATGACACACAGAAAAAAATCCAGTCTGCTCTTGTCTGTACAGAACAGAGTATTGTTCTCTGGCTTAGCCTTTCAGTGCTCACCAAACAGAGTAGCAAATTATTGCTGCAGGAGGTCTGAAGCAATTTATGCAATATTTTTCTCATGAAAACCTACTGTTATTTCTTAGCACTCACAATAGAAAAATATATATTGAATACCTTATTGCTTTTTAGCATTCATAGAATTTTGTGACAAACATGTTAGGAGTTGCCAAATGCAGTAGCCAGATGGAGGCGAGGCTGCTGCAGCTCCATGTTCCAAGTTCAGTGAGTGGTGAGTTTGGGCACCTATTCCTAACAGATACCCATAAGAACACAGGTATACAACAAATAATGCACAGACACGTGGTCAGCTACAGGACTCATGGACAGAAACATTAAGCACTCACACAAAGAGCAACAGCCTCCTCTCATTCTCTCCTTTGGCTGAGCAGGATAACAACCTTTTAGTGGAAAATATACCTACACACACACATATAAACATATATATCTCCACACACCAAGTAACTGGTCGCAGACACACCAGCTTGCCCTCAACCCTTGCTGTCCCCAGCTGCAGGCACCTCAGGGCCAGCAGCCCCACTCCAGCTGCTGGTCTACAAACACTCTCACCTGCACACTTGACATCCTTCCAGTAACTGGCCTTAAGCACCGAGCCTGTCAAGTATCTGGCCCTGGATCCTTTCACCTCCACCTCCCTCACACAGACACACACACATGCAAATGGATCCCCCTCAGCTGACCCCTCCAGACTTACAGATCTTGTGGTCTCCCTAACCTTGGCCTTCTGGGACCCTATCACAGCCAACCCGCAGACCCCTCTGGGCTCGCTGCTATCTGGTTCACACTCACAGTTGCCTTGACACCTGGCTCACAGACCTCTCTTCCTCTACCCTCTGGTAGTCCAGTTTTGTGCTTGCTAGCACTCACACAGGGTTACACACAGCTGCTCCTTCTGCTGGCACCACAGGCACACGAGCCCCTGTTCTGTGCTCCAGCTGCTGACTGGAGACCCCCATGCACACACACGTGCACTCAGAGCAGGGAGTCCCTCACCCAGCACGTCCTTCAGAAACTGAGATCACTGAGGATACAGGACAAACTACGTGATCCATAGGCCAGTAACTTTTACCCCCTTTCTTTTTCTCCACGCTTGTTCCTTCCCAAAGCACCTTGATCCATCCCGCTCCTTTCCTCTGTCTCCTCCACTCAGACAATAACTAGCAGATCCAAGACTACTAGTGCTCTGTTTTTCCTGTGGAATGAAGCATTCCACAGTTCCTCAGAGGCACAGTGAATTAAGAAGTTATATTGTACTGCAGAAACAAAAATATGTGTAGTGCTCAGCAATACATTTTCTATGCAAGCAATTTAATCTACAAGTTAATACAAAATGTTTCTGTTCTGCAGTCTGATTTCATTGTTACATGCTAATGCTTTCCTGTAAGCATTATAAAAAACTACAAAGGAATCAGTATATTTCTATACTTTTGTGTGATATTTTTAAAAAAGAAGCAAATATTGTGCCATGCTCTAACTTTATATATTACGTATAGAACATAGATATTTCTGCCTATATGAAAACAGAAGTACACACAAATACAGTTGAAACTCAAAGATCTTTAGATTATTTGGAGCTGACAATTTATGAGGTGCTGAAGCTGGGCTAGTACCAGTATGCCAGTTTTGTGGCTTACTGTACAGAAAAGGTTGATTTCCAACTCAGATCCTGTAGTACCCATGCAGATCTATTCCTTTCCAACCACTTCCTGATGATTTACTGTAAAGGAACAACCTGGCATGAAAAATGGATCACTCAAGGTATGAGGCAACAGCTTAACAGCTGAAAGACATCAAAGCAATAACTCTACTGCTTAAATGGCCAAACATCTTGGTATTAATGTGGTAACAAAATCAACAGGGCGGTTTGATAAGGAGCCTCTATCCTTGACTAATGGGAACAGAAACTCTCTGATGACCCCTAAAGGGAATCTTGCTGTCTGCAGCACTGAAGGAAATATTTACCAGTTGAAAAGCTCAGAAGGAAAGAGGAAAAAACCCCCAGACCCTCAACAACCACCTAGAAATCCATGTACTTCCTAGCCTTGGGGCAGGAGGGGGTTTTATTTAAAAGGGTCAAGGGACCTGCACAGACCATACAGTCCCACACTATGGGACATCATAGGATAGGAATTCCCAGAGCAGCATGCATTCTTTCTTATTTCCACAGTTTTTAAGAGATACATGGCGGCCTGCACACGTCTTTGTGGCAAGTCCTTTATTTCTGGGAATTCCTGCATCAGTCCTCTACCTTTTTCATTTGGGATCTGTGTACCGTTTTGAAACAAATCTCCCAACTGTCCCCACACGCTTTCCTTTGTGACACAAGGTTGTCTCAGAGTGCACGTATTGGATCTCTTTTGGATGAACAGGCCCAAGAAAGTGCCCAATGCACTCCAGGACATGGCAATGGGCAGTTCACAGGAGTCATGTAAACATAACTCCAATGCAACAAACACTTTCAGAGAGTAACCTCAGCACAAGTGGTTTCCCTCTGCACGTCCCAGCCCTGCTTGGCTCCCTCATGCCTTAGTGTGGATAGCTGGCAGCCATGTGGCTGCTTTGTAAAGGGAAATGAATGGAAAATAGAGGCATGGTGTGGGCAAGGCTGAATTATTCCTTGCACTTCCAGGCACAGAGAGAATGTAAAGTGAACAAGCCACACAAATCCCAGCACTGCTGGGCAGTAAATGCCTGTAGCTCCAGAACAGTGGTTTCCATGCGGGGGCATCAGAGAACTGAGCTCTGTCCACACCAACACATCCTTTCTTGTGTGCTGATCACAACCAGCATTGTGCTTGCACAGCAGAATTTTGTGAGTACCACTGACTACACAGCATTGCAAGGAAGCTGAGAACCTTCAGCTCCTGTAAGGCTAACACACAGAGTCAAAGCTATCCTGCTGCAGAAACTAAGCACCTCTGAGTTTCTCAAACAGAGCCATTTGAAAACTCACCCACCATCAACTTCTCTCTACCAGAATCAGAGAGATGTCAGATGTACTAAGCCATGTCCTGGTGAAGGTTGGGGTGGTGACCCATGTGAATCCATCCCCTGAGAGCCAGTCCAGGACAGATCTTAGAGGAGAGGACAGTTTGTGGGAAAGAGCAGCAGCTCCAAAGCAGAGAAAAGCAGCTTCAAGAAGTGTCAGTGAAAGGAAGACCTAAGAGTTCAGACCTTCTACGGTGTGTAACAGTGTTGACACAAGAAAGAGATACAAATGAAGACTGAAAACTGAAATGACATTTTTAAAGGTCTGAACAGGTACTCTTGACATTGAAGTAAATCAGTGGAGATTCATCCTGCTTAGAAGTGCAGACATGGACCCTAAACTTGGCATTAAAAATGTGTTAGCACTGTTCTGATGTTTTTGCCTAGCCCATGTCTGAGAGCACAGGTGGGAAAGGAGCAGCATGTGCATCAAATGCCAAAGGGGAAACCAGAAAGGTGGTAGAAAGCAGGGTTAGGAAAAGCAGTGTATTGCAGACCAGGCTGCAAACACCTTTTTTCCTCCTCTTAGGAAAGGGACTTTCTCAGGTGCAGTTGAACAGCCAGCTGTTCCCCGATGTCAGACAAAGATTTGCCATCTCATGCACAGAGAGTAGGGTCACTATAATTCAGCCAGGCTGAGCTGCAGTCCTGGCTGTAATCTGGGCATCTGTTCAAGTGCCCTTTTGCCTTCTAACATGCAACTCAATTGTAGGACCCAGGACACTTGGCATGTCACTCTGTGTTAGCAAATGCTCTGTTCTTGGACAAATTCTGACTGTGGTGCTCTTGGCACTCACCATGGACACCAAGAGTCATGGATAAGCACACAAATGAGTGGCCTGATCTTCACAAGTACAGAGTGCCCGGTGCTCTAAAAGCTCAGGGGATTAAGTGTTACAGTTTCGAGTCAGTACGTTGTAAAGAAAACAGATGCAAATTTGTATTCAGCTGAACATCCCAAAAGTTTGATATGGCTTAGTACAACTATAATTTGCACCCATACCTTCTTTGAAGACAAGAGATGAATCATCTGCAAAATTAGTTGCAGATGGAGGCTTAGGTCTTGGGAGGCTTGAAAGATTTCAGGCTGTTTGGAAAGGTTTCAATTAGCATCCACAGCCAGTTCAAAATGAAAGATGAACCAAACCAGCTAATACACATTGCAGTAGACTGTGAGGATCTACTTTGTCTGTTCCTTGGAGGAAAATTCTGGCTTAATAAAAGGCTGCTGAAAAGAAATATAATATTTCTTCTCATATATTTTGCCTACATTGTAAAAATCTCTTTATTGTTTTCCTGTACTGCTGTTGTGTGCCTGCCATAATTGAACGGCCTAATGCAAAAAGAAATATTATACAATCTGAACACAAACACAGTGGATACTGAAAAAAATCCCTGGCAACAGACAGAAGTTAAACAAACAAATACAAAAATTACCTTGCCTAGGCACAGCATTTCTATTAAAGAAGGCAAAGAGATGAAATGTCTCGCTTTCAAACACAGAGGCATTTCTATATATACTCAAATATATTCAACTCTAGCTAACTGTACATTTTTTGATACAAAAACATTTGTGAGTTTGGAGCTTGGACATCTACCTCTGCTGTGTCCTGGACAGAAACCTTTGCTACTCAAACCTGTCACAAAGGAAAGGAGAGAAAGAAATGGAGTGAACCAAATTGGAAGTTGGAGTTTCTGCTGACCAACATGGTCTTGCAAGGAGGATTTTTATATTTTTTCATGTTAATGCATGTTTTTTTTCATGTTAATTGCACAAGGAGATCAAACTTACATGGTACAGTGCTTAGAAGAGTAACTAAGGGGTTGAGATGGAGAGCCATCCAAAACAAAGAGACGGTTCCACCAGTGTTCCTAAATGTGGTAGTGTTGTTTGTTTTCAAATCTACTCATATCAAACAATATTAAAGAAGCTTTATGTTGTTTTGTCTTCCCTTTTACTTATATAGGCACAACAACAAATTAAGTGGTTTTGACAGCAGTTGTGAGAACAAGCTGATGAGGAACAAGCTGTAAATCATGTAGGGATTTTTAATTAAAAAACCACATGTTGAAAAACAGAGAAGTGATCACTGATTGGAAGTTCCAAACTAATAAGGAACCACAAGATTAAAAATGCTATTAGCACACAAACCTGTATCTTCTAACAGTTTAGATAGCAGTAATAGCATGAAATCTGGAATTTTTTTTTCTATTGTAACTCCAAACTCTGGCAAACAATATTAGTACCTTTTGCTCTAGGTGACTGTCAGCCTCCTATTGTTCCTGTTAAAGGTTTTATGTATTTCTTTTATATATAAAAAATAATATGGAAATATATAAACATATATATATATGAAACCTATGCATTTTTTCTTTCTGCCCCCTCCAGGCTACAGCAGATGTGTACTTTGCTGGCTTTACAAGCATGGCATCCCTCAACATTTACTAGAAATGAGAGAGATTCAATTTTATGTGATCATGGTATCAGTTCTAAACATGTCAGGGCTTTAGGCACTTAGCTATATGAATCTTTTGGAATATTCAGATATGCCCTTTTCAAAACATGCTGGAGAATAATGCTAATTAAAAACATTTTTCTTTGGGCACTAAAACATTCCCATATTTCTTAATTGGCACATATATTTCTCGCAAGAGTCCACTTGACACGGTACAAGTTTTGGGAACTGAAAATGTTCTCTTTACCCTCTATTTTTCACTATTTCTTCTGTTATTTTGGGATATTTTAGCAGATATTATGAAATTCATTTCTGGTAGGTAGGATAGTATGGAAACTAATTAATGCAGCCTATCAACACATGCATATCTTAACCTACTTCTCTACATAAAAAGGTCTTTCCCAGCCATGGCCAGGCCACCTTGTCCAACATAAGCCATGTGGAAACAAGATCCCCCGTTGGATCGGCTAATGAGAACTGAAAATCCACACTAATGAGGCTTCTGCTAAATTGGAAAGTTCATTCGTACAAGTCACGTTTGTTTAAATTCCTAAAACACGTGAAAGGCTCTGTGATACTGTCACTACATAAGAACTGGACAAAAGAGTGGAGGCACATCCAAGAGAACTATTCAGGCAGGAGTAGGTAGAGTTAATAAATAGGAAACACACAGCCAGTTGTGCTGGAATGCTAATGGCAGTTCAGGGGGAACCACCTTTTCAACAGTACCAGCACGAGTATCTGTGTTCATGCATTTTTCATCTGCTGAATGGGAGCTGGAGTAATTCAGAATCCTGCTGTGACACCACAGGACAGAAGTTCTCATGCCTGTTAGGGAACATCCACAGCAGCAAGAGTCCTTCCCCTTTCTGAAAGGCACAGCTCTCACTCACATCAGAAGCACTGTTGACTTCCTTCTACACTAGGATGTCAAACTATTGACATAAATGAACGCTTCTTAAAGCTCTACCACACACACCTGAGGACTCTGACCCATGCAGAAGTCCTTCTAGAGAGAAAATTTTATGTCCCAAGTTAGGAAAAAAATCAAGATGTGTCCTGAAGTCTCGCTGATGGCTTTTACAAAGAAATGGCTCCAGTATAAGATGATTTATTCTGATCAACGCTGATAAATACAGCTGCCCCAAAACCACCTTAGAACAGCCAGTCCCTTAAGCAAAAAGGGCCCAAGCGACATTTTGTACTGAGTCAGGCTTCAATTTGGCACCGAATTTCTGTAAGTCTGTGCATTCTTAATACATCAAAATGAAAGTCTTATCCTTCCTGCCTTATGAAAATCAATATCTAAGTGTATTACACTGTCCATTGTGCTGGAAGCACAGTGCTGACTCTTAGAGAAAACAACAGAGTATTGCTCCAGCTCAGCATGTCACCTATGATGGGTTTTGCTTGACAGTGCTTGATTAGTGTCCAAGAACCTATTCCTTATTTCTATCCCAAATCCATAGCCAAGTTGGTTGCAGACTAGGAATGCAGTCTTTGGAAATGCTGGCCAGGTGACTGGAATAGCAAAGATTTATTAGCTGTAGCCTCTGTTCCCTTTGGGTTGTGATATGTATTTGTTATGGTAAGTGAGGGTTACTCTTACACCTCAGTCATGTCACTCCAAAGCTGTTGTTAAGATGATGTAGGGCCATGTTGGCACAGGACAGAAAGGAACATTTGAAATGTTGCTATAAAGACAAAGGTATGAAGTCTGTTGATCAAATATCCCTTTAACATGGAGACCTCCAGGTGCCTCTAGGAAATATCCAACCACGTGCCAAGATTCAGAGCACTTTGGATGAAGTCTCCTTTAAAACTCCTTCATCTAAGTCCAAGCAGTCATGAAGAAGCAGCCAAAAGAGTATTCCAGTCAGAAATCCACTGCTCTCGGTGGCCACCTGTGACATGGATTGATCACCTCTATTCATATTAGAATAGAGAACCTGGCAAATGGGTCCTTGAGGATGGAAGTGGGTGCACTGGCAGAAGGAATAAAGGTTGATTGATCCATGAATGATGGATGGAGGGAAGACTGTTCAGGAAAACAGCCTATTCAGGAAATTCTCCTAGAAGCACCTATACATTGGTCACTGGAGAGTCGAACCCACACTGGTATCTACCTGCCCACATTTTAACTTTTTGCATGGATTATTTGAACATTCTGAGTGATCCCTGTGGACCATAAGAACTTGGAATACAGTGAAGGAAAGGAATTACTCCCAGGGTGGTAGTTCAATGCACAGGAGTCATTTGTAGTACCATGGCATCCTTTTTGTTCAAGCAATGACATACCATGAATCTAATCTATTTAGAGACTCTACAAAGGTAGCCTGTGATGATCCCAAAGATGCAGGGGACTGGACAAACACAGGACTGAGTGGAGGGCCAAAATGAATGTGTTTTCCTTCTCCCTGTCCACTGCTCTTCACAAAACAAGCTGTTTTCTCCTTTCCTCTGCAGAAGTAGATGATATGGTGGAGAAAGTATCAGGAATAAGAAGAAATTCTGCAGAATAAGTAGTAAATCCCTACAGAATATGTAATCCTCTATGAAGAACTCTTTTGGAAATATCTGTTTATTTATTGGGGGGAGGGGGGCACAGATCATAAGCTTCCTATCAGTCAGAAACACTCAGCATGAACAAGCTTTAATGTGCTCTGAGACTTGGAGGAAAAAAAAATTCCTTTCATTCAGGGCACTAACACCTCATCTATACACACAATATGTTTTTGCTTATGAAGTATTAATGTTAATATGATTTCACCCCTGAGTAAATAGGATAATAGATCTATTTCTATACATGTGCTTTTAAGAACCTGTTTGAAGGAGCTAGTTTTAGCCCATCCATTGGATAATAAAGTAAACCCTAAATGAGAAGAAAAAAAATACCAACAGCTTGAATTCAGAGTTAATCCTTTCAAGCTCCACAAATCTTCAGTGCCCATCAAGGCATATGCAAGACATACCTGTATCTGAGCAGCAAAGATTAAGGTATAAGATCAATATGTGTAATCAAAATGTGGTTCATTTTTTCCCCCTTTCTTAAATGGTAGCTAATAAGACCTGGAAAGAATTGAGACTAGCTCTGCAAAAAGCAAATAAACTCCAGAGATACAATCTGTTCAAGTAAAAGTCTGGTTAAATGTGTTACTGTTTGGTAGCAGGCACTGGAACATTTCCAGTTCTCTGCAATTTGGGAAAAAAATTAAGAATCATTAAGACCTGTTATACATATAACTTATCTGTGTATCTATGTACATATGTACAGGAAAAACCATACAGGGCCTGATCTAGAGTTCACTGGAGACACAGGGTTGTAGTGATTTAGACTCAGAAAGCAAAGAGCTTCTTTTACAATTTTCCTCCTATATTTATCCCCAACTGTGTCACAAGCATCATCCTCTGCCAGAAAAGCATCCAATTTTTGTATTTTTCATGGATAATTCCATCCAGGGTGGATGGAAATAAGAAAGATGCAACGTATCACACAGAAAGTGACAAGTTTGCACATCCAGGTCCATGGGAGTAACACAGCAGCGTTCCCTGCCTACAGTGCCAGCCTTTAAAGTCCAACACACACCTCCAGAGAGCACCATGGCAGTGCCAGGCTGTACCAGCTCAGTATGCTCAGCCTGAGCAGAGCTTTCCAAGAGTGCAGCTCAGTAACCTAAATAGGTGCCAAGTTTTTGGGTTCTGATGCATGAAAAAGACCCAGTGCCTGTTAAAGTTATGAACCTGTTAGAGAGCACCATGAAGAGCTTGATGGAAGCACAGAGTCTGGGCTGTGGCAGCAACGAACAGAGATTAAATTACTTTATGCCAGAAGGATAAGCATTAGCAGAGTATTGTCCACATGATAGTCTAAGTATGTCCCAATATCTGTAAGGTTCAATGATATTTTCTGGCAGATAATATCCCAAGAACCAATATCTAACAATGAGGAAGAAGAGTTAATTAAACAATAGCTTGAAAAGAGACAGATTGCCCGGGCCACATCTTTCCAATTCTGTCTTTAGCAATAAAACCAGGAGAACTGTGGGGTGCAATTAGCTGCTTCAACCACGAGGAACCCTACAGCAGCTGCAATCTAACATTAAAAAAAAATGCTTGTTGTTTTAAAAATAACTTTCCACATTTGCAAAGCTATGTTTTGAAGGTAAACCTATTAATTTATCCTTCATCTCGTCTAGCGAAAAATCTGACATTAAGTAACCTGACATGCATGAAGCATTCTGTACTTTTGTGGGTGGCAAATCTGTTCACTGACAAACTTCTAGAAAACCTGTCACACAGAGGCTCTGGAGGTCCCAAAAAGCAGCAGGACAATCTGCTACAGACCTGCCTGGGCCTGAGCTCTAGGTGGATAATGCACATGGCCATATTGCGGGGCGTCGTTCTCTCTTGGCAAGCAGTGGCTAAGCAGCTTTGGCAAATGGCAAGGAAGCAGGGAAGAAAATCAGAGGTCATGAGGAGCACCATCAAAATGGACTTCTTGGCAAATGCCTGTTGCAAGACAAATAACTATAGAGAGGCAGGAGCTTCAGAAACACCTGCGTTCACCAACTGTCTTGCCAATCATCACAAACTGCCCATTTCCATGCCCACACTTCTTCACTGGAACATACAAAGCTTTTTCTTTGATACATTGAGCATTTGTTGTCCTTGTGTATTTTATAGCTTACACCAGTAATAATAAAATCAGGATGTACAACTTAAATATGTAAAAACAGGCCTCTTTTAGTTTGGGAAAAAAATATAAATGGGCTTAGTTTTCTGTCAAAGCTCTAATTTTTCTCTGCCAATCAATCAGTTTTGGCTAGAAACTACTTAAAACTTACCTCTGGGTTACAAGCAGGTTGATTAAATCCACAAAAAACAAGGCTATTGATGATAAATATGGCAGCAGTAAAATGATGCTAAATTATCAAATTACATGAAAACTAGGAAAGTTCTTGTAGTCTAAGGAACAATGAAAAGGGTTCACCACAAGAAAGAGACACATACACTGTATATTTCAAGCTGTCTGCACAATTTTGATTTAGTAGTGAAGGTTAATCCATCCTAAACTACTATCAAACAGTAGTGACACCATTCATCATTCTTTTAACTGGAAGTAATGACAGCATGTCTGGTGCTGTGTGGGAAACAGGAACTCTTGTTCCTCAAAAGATACAGAGATTTGGAACATGACTTCAGTCCAAATTGGAGAGGAAAAAGAAAAAAAAAATACATCTAATAGGGACATTTAAAAAAGCTGGTTTAATTCTTCAGACATTCAGGTTATTTTGACTTTTATCTTTTACTATGTCAAAAATTCACAGTTGAAATGAACCTAAGACATCAAAATCCCAAAACAAAACAAATGGCAACATCAACAACAAAATTATAAATATTAAGCAAATCAAAATATTTAATTTGGAAAAAAGTCAAATATATGGTTTTCAAAAATGTCTTCCTCCTCTTCCTTCTTCCCCAGAAGCCCCACCTGTTAATTTTGAAATGAATTTTGCTTTGGATAGAACTCCAATCAAATGGCTCCCTCAGCATTTCCCCCACCCATTGTATTTCTGATGACTAACACCAAACTATAGATAAAGCACCTCAGGTTTCACAGGGGACAGAAGCACCTACAGAGCTTAAAGAACCTGCAATCCCCTTCTGCCTTGAGAGTCTCATACCAATCACATTTCTTTACCACATCAAGTCAGCCAGTCCCTGCCCATTCCCACTCCTATCACTGCCAACCTGCAACAAAGACTGTAAAGCAGGAGAAAAGGGTGGCAAATTTCCCTTTGATCTGTTCTTTACAGGGACAGAGTTACAGCTGCAGCAGCACAGAAGGCAGAAGCAGAGACTTTGCTCCTACCTGCATGAAGCACTGCTTGACTTCATTTGCTCTTTCATTATTCCAAGCTTATGCAGGAGAAAGTTTATCTCCTCTGCTCCTCTCCCAAGAGGCTTATTTGTTCATCAGGCATTTGTTTTTTTAAAAAAAAGCTCTGCTAATTTCCATGCACGTTGCAGGGAAAAGTAGATGCCTTTTATAGATTTCTTTAATTCACAGGTGCTATTTTAATTGGTCTCCCATACAATTGTCTCTCACTGGGAATCTGGATGGCTCTGAGGAATTGGCAGCGACTTTCAGAGCTTTTCCAGGTCAGCGATTCAGATGTAACCAGAGTCACTGGTGGCTTAGAATTAATGTGGAGAAAACTATTTGACGGCCTGCGTGAAATAAAGCAATGATTTCAGTCCAGTTGTGGTTTGACAGATTACCAGCAAAACCAATCAGTGCTTTTATGGGTCTTTTTGGAAAAGGAGCCAGAAAATCAGCTTCTGCAAATGATCTTTCACATTAGGGCTGAAGGCAGGCATCAGACTTGCAAGAGTGAAGCCTTTATTATCACTTCGCCTTTTTCCACAGATAGTTATGAACATTTCATGTTTTTTCCAAATTCAGTATTCTGGGGAATGCTTGCCATGCTCTGCTTTAGACTAAGGTTAATCTCTTTCAGCTGCATCTACTGTCCAGGGGAAGGGGAAGGTAGAGAGAAGAGGGAGGAGATGCTTGTCCTGCTTTATTCTTTACAGAACCTAACTTAGAGAATGTGGAGCACCTCTCTGCAGTGATGGAGACACTGCCTTAGGCATGTGACCTTTGGAAGGATAAAATTTGCTTTTCTAATCTTGTCCTTCATGTCCCTGCAAACATGCTGAAAGTATTAGGCTAGATTGTCAGAAAATGTGTCAGGCCACTGAACTTGGATTAAAACACTTTAGCACAGCAGTAAGGACTTTATCCCTCACCACACTTTCAATCCAGTAAACCCTAACTGGCTATAATTTCTGGCAAAAATACACAGTTCTCCACCTCACACTCCTGTTTTATTAGCACATGCTTGTTTTCTAAACTCTCATTCATCATATTGACAAGACTTCAAGGACTGGCTTTTAAAACAGCAGCACCATTAAAAGACATAGCTCAGGTCTTGCTTCTCTTTTTCCAACAAAAAGGGGAAGTTACAAAGCAAAGGTGTGTCTGTAGTGAAATACTGTTCTCATAGGCCCCAAGATCCTGCAGTCTTCAAGGAATGGACGCAGATTCAGCTAAAATTAATGTATAGAACTAGGCTGAACAGAAGATGCATACTTTCCTCAAATTCTTATAAAACATTTTCCATTATCTCATTAATTTCTATTAAAAAAAAAACAACAAAAAACAAATCAACAAACCAAAACCCAAAAAATAGCCAAGGAGATTAGTTTCTCTCCATTACTTTGTCTGCCTCTCAGTGGTGTATCAAAAGGGATATTTGGGTTGCTTTCCTTGGGATGTTTTTAATGATTTGCCACTGGTAACAAGCTAATGAGGTTGTCAAAAGCTGCAACAAAACAGTTCTGCAATTTACAGGAACAGGATAGGGTCTATTCAAAATACACAAAAAGGTATACAAAATTCAGCCTTCCTCAGCATTATACAGAGAAGAAAAGGCACAAACATCTTTGTTTAGTATCATGTAAGGAAAAAGGCAGAATGAGAAATGAAAGATTTCCCTGGAGAAAAAAGAAAAGATGCAAAAAGCAACCTAATGACCCATTTTGCCCATGGCAATGGAATTGGGAAGCAATACACAACTAAAGCCCAGTTAGCAAGTACTTGTCTGTTTCTAAGAGAAAGAAATTTTCCCCTTTCTTGTCATAACTTATTCAATAGTGCTTTGTGCCAGGAAAGAAAAATATTCTATGCAGAAAAAGATTTCTTCTCTGCTTCACATACTACAGAGATCTGGAGTTAAGAAGTTCAAATTCTATTTACAGTTTATGGCACCCGTGAGAAGTTTAGAAATTCAAACCCACTAAAAGAGAGGAAAAAACCAAACTTCTGTTACTTCACATTTAATGGCAAAGGGATGCTGGGGTACCTTCTGTGCAACAGTGACAGCTTATTTTCTACCTTTTTTTCCTCCTGCTATTCAATGGTCAATTTGCAGTCAGTTTTATTAACTTCTGAATGGCTGGAAACAGCTGTTTGAAATCCATGGCAGTCCCCAGTCCCATAGAAGAATTTAAATAGGTAAACTGCCGTGCAGTAATCCAGAAATTAGTAGGTGTAATACATCAGCTACTATAGCTGTCAGTTCTGGAGGGTCTTGGTTCAGTGCCAAAAGGCAGGCAGGCTGTACAGGAGGCTGCACACCACAGAGCCTTCTGACAGCACAGCTCTGGAAACCTGGGAAACGCTCCCCAGGCTTCAAGGATGTGCCTGAGCACAGAAAAAAGCAGCAGAAAAGAGCAGTTGCTCTGTTGAGGGGTCATTCTAATTACCAACAATGAAGTAGCATAGGTAGGTAATTCCCAGTCACAGGAACTGATATTACATTGATAACCAGGATGCAATAAGATCAGGAGCTGGTGAAAATTATCGTGAACAGGTAAGGGTACAGTTATTTAGGCTAACACAGTACCCAGCCTTCTTCTGTTAACCTACTGAACAACATCTATGCCTTGTCACTCTGCCATGGAAGCAGATCTGACTGCAGAATAATTCTGTGCCAAGGTACACAGACACATAGCCCTCAATCCACACTTATCCTGAAGTGTGGAAGAACCTCTGGTCAAATGTGTGCCAGTTCTGGCATGCTGAAGCTGTCTACTTGCTCCTGGGGAGACTGGATGTAAAAGCATGCAGGTGATAGAGGTTACAGAGTTATCCACAGTGTACCTGGGAATCCCTAAGGTAGCATATGGCAAAATATTTTAAGAGCAGAGGGATCAGATCAATAGAAATCGAGTTCTGAAAGCAGGTTGGAAGCAGCCCAAGGAAGAGAAGGTAGGACAACACTTGGCCTAAACACCTCAGCAGTGTGATTTGCAAGTGGAGACAGCTTATCTTAAGACTGAGGTACTCATTCCTGACCTCTCCCGTCTCCAAGCTCCCTGATCCATCAGCACTAGACCACAGTCAGAACTAGATCTGAGGAAAAGCAGCCCAGGCAGTTCCTGGTGTTGCTTAACCATGTGACCCTGAGCAGCAGCTCAGGTCATCCAGCATTCAGCTGGGAAATGGCACTAGACCTGGGGATCTGTTGCTGCATCTTCCACAGCAATGGTTTCCACAGCTATTGATTTCCACTTACATAAACCCAGCAGTCCCACTGTTAACCAGCACAGAGGCAGGTAGTGGAAAGAATAACTTATCTCTAGCAACCTGAGTTTTCAGTGTGCTGCAGTCAAACAGACTTTGCTGAATGAATGCTACTCTCAAGGAGAGGTAGAGGTAGCAAGGAAGGAATAGATTCAAGTTCCCACATGCTGAAAGAAAAAGCTCAGAGTAATGACAGGAATTGGGGTTACTGAGCAATTGAAATAATTATGCAGTTGCCTGACTGCTTATCTGCAATCTCTGCCAAATATCCACTTTCTGGCTAGAAGAAGCATTAGGCTGGATTTCATAGGGAGTGGAAAGCACAGGGAAGATGGAATGAAAAACATTAAGAGTTATCAGCCCATAAGTCTAAAGGAATTATGTACCTATCTGTTGCTTTCCATGGTGCACATGAGCACAAAGACAAATTGTGATTGCTCTCCCATGGAGGTGCTAAGGGGTGCATCAGGCCATGTGTACCCACAGAAAATTTGGACACTCAGGTCTGCCTCACAGCAATGTGCCCATGTACCTCTTTCAGAGCACTGAGACATACAGTGTGTGTGTGTCACCATGACTTACTCTTGCACAAGATCTGCTTTACTGTGTGTGGCTTTGGGGACTTGACCAAATGCTCTTGTTGAACAGAGGCAACAAACATTTAGTCGGCAGGAATTTCATGGATATTGAGCTATTCAGGTAATTTGATTTATGTTTTTTTATGCTATAATAAAGTATTAACCTATGTTTTAGAGAACCTGTTTGTACTGTGTCTTACTGCCACCAAATCTGTGCACTTTCCAAGAAGTGGGAAACAGGCTGTTGCTGAACGTTTGTGGCCTTCACTGTGGAGAGTTTTGTGTTCACAGAAGAAATTTCGAGAGGCAGCTGGAAAAGTCCAATGCCTGACAGTGTTATCTCCCTGTCACAGTCCAGGGGGTCTCAAGGCAAAGAGAGGGAGCAACATGGTCTCAGGAGGATCCTCAGGGGGTGAACCCTGAGGGCGCTTTATTAATGCATTTTGGTGAAATATTTTTCTGTGTTTCTAGTAATTTCTTGTACTGTTTTGCAAGATACTGAATTATTCATTGTAAAAATAAGGAGTGCTCTGTAAGTAAGTTTTTGAGATTACAGAGCTTTCAAATGTTCACTTTTGTGCTTACAAGCATGACAGGCTCTTGACTTCTTTCTTGGCAAGAGGGTAGAAGTTGACTTTAACCTGAGACGGAAGCCAACCTCTAGCTGGCTGTTTGAACTGCTGTGCTGAAGAACGAGTGTGCATTTAACTTGCAATAAAAAGTATTCTGGCCAAAACCTCAGTTTCCTATAACAGCAGCAGCAAGGTGAAGCAACTCGGTTTTAGCCCTTGGCTTTAAAGCTTTCTGATTGTCAAGGGAAAAATGGATTCGGCTGTACTGTATTTGATTATTCTCATGGTCAAGCACAACCTTAACTTCTAAGGACCCCTTGTAACAGCAGGAAAGAGGCAAGCACTTCCAGAGGGGATTTAATTCCATAACAGTGTGGAATGCATCATTCTCTGGCAGAGTTTAGCTCTCTGTGTAAAGCAGTTTAAACTAGCTCCTAACTTTAGGGTTGCCAAAACTAAGTAAAATTAATATCACACTAAGTTTTCATATTCCTTATATAGATCATGCTTTGCTGGACAACCTCAAATCATGATCACAACTGCTGAATATCTCAGTCCTAACACGTGTTAAAGACAATTTCTCATGGGTCAGCAGATTAAGAGGATTTGAAATATACACTTGGTGAGGTATAGATTCTAGTAGGTATAAATTAAAAAACTTGTAGATTATGCTTGTAAAATATTTAGTGGGTTTGTAGTTGTTGTTTGGTTGGGATTTTTTTAATGGCTCATTCAATCCTCTGTAAATTTTCTCTTAAGTGCGTGCAAGCTCTATTTGATTACCCCTGTTGCTCTTCATTTAAAGGAAATATTACTCAAAGTATTAATATTTGCAGTGTCACTAAAGCAATTTAGGGTAGCAACACTACCCAGCACAGAGCTTACAGTTAATTCTTTGGGAAAATATTCATCTAAAACAACTAAAGCATTGAACAGATGAAGCAGGCACACATTTTTGGGACAGATGTTCCCTGTACTACAGAGGGCCCTAGGAGGCTGTTGTTAGCTAACGAAAATAGGCATCATTTGTACTATTGCAGGAGAAAGCAATGAATACTTTACATGTAGGTGCTTTGGAAACGTGCCTGAGTGACACACAAGAAGACCAACTCGAGTCCCAGCAGACAGGAAAAATTAAATATGAACAGATGGGCTAATTCAGCATTTTCAAGGAGTGAAATTCAAAAGTGAAAGAAACCTAGCCAGCTACAGATGACAAGGCCTGTCTCAGTTCAATATTCAAGATATAATAGCAGGCTCTTGATTTTTTTTTTCCCCTCCATCAAATTAATCTTCTTCAGGAAACTGGCATTTCAGTGGGTCTGAAGCAGTCAAATAACCTTCCCACTCCTGGGGATTCAGTTTCAAATTAAAATTCAATGTACCACTCACTAGACTTGTTGCTCTCAGTCTACTCAAGAAAAACCAAGCCCATCTGCACAGTTTGCTGTTTATGTGCCAACACCATCATCTGTTTGGAAAAGGTCAGGGCAGAAGAAAAACTTTTCATAGGTCAGCCTTGAAGTGCCCTACCAGAGGTATATGCAGATACTGAAATAACTTTTCAACATTGCCAGTTTCCAGCATAAGTTGATGATCCCCTACTTTTCTAAGCATTACATTTGGAAAAATTACTAAAAAAGCTTAACTGAAAACAGAGAAAATGAGCAAGAACACTCACCAAGCTCACTCTCACTTGCCAAAATCCCCAAACAGTTATTTGTAAATTATCAGTAGCATAGTGAACCATATAAGGCGAGTTATGGCACTGGATAACAGTAAGAATGTGGAAAAAATGTGATTTCTTTGACTGTGATTTTTATGGGGATTTTTATTATACCATTAAGGTATAATGGTTTGGGTTTTCCTAAGGAAAAAAAAAAGTTCTTTCAGATCTGAAGCACCTTACTATTTCTACTTGAGTTAAGTAAGAAAGTGAAAAAAACCCCCCACTAACAAAAAAACCTTTTCAATGTTATAACTTGTAATATTTTGAGAGTTCTCATAACTTAAAATTTCAAATCTAAAAAAAATTGTTTTTTTAGAAAACAAATTGGCTTAGCCACCCTCAAATAGATAGCAATTCTCCTGTTAAATTTTTAGTTCTCTTAAAAACACAAAAGACTCTGAATTTTGAGACAGAACAATTTTTTTTTTTCTTTCAGCTTTCAGCAGTAGGACTAAACTAAAACCTACACAAAAAGTTTGGGAAAAGTCAGGCTGGCAATGCAAGAAAAGAAGAACGTGCATTAGAGGTGGTGACATTTTCAGGTTGTGACAGAACTTGTAATTAAACTTAGATTACCTGAATCCCAACAAGCATCTTCCAGCTTACTGTCTTTTCAGCAGGATAAATTAGTTCTAAATGTCATAACATTGTATTTCATCTGAAGTTGATAATCTATTCATACGGGCCTTGTTGCCATTGTGAAGTATTAACACAACCTAAAGAGGCCAAGGATCCATATTTGTTTACACATAATGCAGTTGTTAATTATTTACATCTCTTTCCAACAATACATTTGGTTCTGTACTTTTTCCTTTGTTTTTGATCATTTACAGAACCCAAACAGTTTGCACACAGATTTCTTCCCCTCACAACTGCTGAAATAATACTGAGATTATTAAACTGTTGGGGGGCAGCCTGAGTGCAGCTCAGGCTCTTGAACAATTTTCTGTCTAGAAACCTCTTCTACGTACTGTGGTCTGCAGTGAGCAGTGNCATTTACAGAACCCAAACAGTTTGCACACACATTTCTTCCCCTCACAACTGCTGAAATAATACTGAGAATATCAAACTGTTGGGGGGCAGCTCAGGCTCTAGACAGAAACTTGTTCAAGAAACCTCTTCTACATACTGTGGTCTGCAGTGAGCAGTGTCTAAGGCAATTAGGGATCTCATTTACTTCCCTCACTCCACTTCCATGTTTTTCTAACAGCTATCAGAAGAAATTTTTAATTGACCAGAAACAGAAATCTATGATACATGACCTGCGTGGGAGACTAATCTGTGTTTTAGATTCTACACTCAACAAATTGTGTGCAGGTTTGTCANACCTTTATTGTGAAATGGATCCCAATTTAGCAACTGCATTGTAATTGTTGCCAATAAAATTTAAATTGAATCACAGATGAGACACTAGTTGAAGACTAAATCCAAGTATTGCAAATGGGGAAAATGCCATGGTAAAATGACAAACTTNGGAGCTGAGAACCCTGGGAGCTGCTCTGCTGAGCTTCTTGTTATCCTGCCTGGTATGTAAACCAGATAAATTTCACCAAAATGTCAGATTTTCCTTCATACACTACAGAGTGAAGCTGAACTCCTTCCAAGAAGACAAGTATATTGTTATATCAAGGGATAAAAAAAAAAAATCTGGGAACTATTGGCAACACTACAGACATATAACAAAACTGTTGAGCATAACATAAACACGTGAAATAAAAAAACGTGAGACAGAACAGCAATAAAATAGAAGATGCTGATAGGAACCAATACTTACCTTTAGTAGGAAATGCAAAACATAAGTTGTGACGGTGCTTCTTAGGGTTTTATACATTTATCAGGGTTTGATGTATAGTTTTGTTAACTTTTATATATACTCTCTGTAGAGAATAGACTGTTCTAGTCTCTCCCCCCCCTCCCTTTCCCACTTGGTTACTCACCTTTATTGTGAAATGGATCCCAATTTAGCAACTGCATTGTAATTGTTGCCAATAAAATTTAAATTGAATCACAGATGAGACACTAGTTGAAGACTAAATCCAAGTATTGCAAATGGGGAAAATGCCATGGTAAAATGACAAACTTGGTCAAATGCCTCTGGTCAAAGAACTCTGTAGGATCCCTCTACTGAGCTCAAGTCCTCAATTTCAGAGTAACAGAATTAGTCCTAGAGAGGTGTCATTTTAACTGCATGAATAAACCACTAACCACCATTATATCCCCATGTTTCCAGCATCTAGAAAATCTGGAAATGCAAGAAAAAGCAAAAAGCACCAAAATTAAAAAAATAACCACCAAAAACTCCTGAAACATTGTATATCTGACCATTATTTAAGATATTTTACATTTAGATTGGTTTTCAGGCAAGTGATACAAAGGAAATCATAGCACAAGTATTTGCCATTTAGATAAGCAGTCTTTAAATTCCTCTCACTCTGGTCTTCCCATTGTAAACTGTCCTGTGTTACTGGAGTCAGTGATACAGCACTTATCCAACAGGGGCAAGCTCCTTCCTCATCAGCACAGAAGATTTCACTAGAGCAAGGAGGGAGGGGAATTTTTCTCCAGAGAAGCTTCAAATTGGCTTTAGTCAAGGTACTACAACTTAGCAACAATACAGATTTTTGGAGTTCCAGTTCTGTGTAAGCCAGAGATGGGACAAGCCCTTCAAAATTATTCCCTGGCTTTGTTTCTTTCACTGTCAAAACACTATTTCCTCACTGCTGCATCCCAATTCAACCTTCCTCCACATTTGCCCTTGGCTGTTCTGCTGTTCATAGTTCCCTGTAAGGAATGTGGCTGAGCAGAATAAAAGAAGAGAGGACAATGAACTAACTCCTTTCTGGTACTAAATTAACCTCTAAAGAAAGGAGACACCAAGTGAGATGGATTGGCTAAAATAAATTTTGACTTAGCTTTCAAAACTAGGAGCACTTATGCTTTCAGTAACCTTTCAGTCCTATTGATTCAGGTCTGCTTATCTTAGATCCCTCTCTTTCACTACTTGCATAAGAAAACTGCTTCTGCTGACAAGAGTTGTGTTTATCTTTAATAAAATATTAGTAAGTGGAAAATTAAAAGCTGGAAAAGGGGTAAGAGTCTGCCCTTCCTTTGCTGGAACCCTGCAGTAATTGTATTTGCTTATGTTAGTTTTGATTATGTAGCAATGAGCGTGGCTGCAAGATAAATTTGCTTTGCAAGCAAGGGAGCAAATACAGCAGTGAGGTCTGTTGTGAGGGCAGGACCACATCTCTCCACAGGTAAAGTGGTCTCAGGTATCCCACTCACACAGGTGGCCTCAGCTCCCACTAAACTTCATACTGCAAATAAAACCCACATCATTTAAGATGGGTTCTTGTTCAGTAGATTTAATTGGAAGATGGTGCATTTTTTTTGTGGTGATCTGCATGTTTCTTTAGAAGTAGCAGTATGAGGGAAAAAAGCCAAGCACAACAATGATGTCTACATAGGTATTAAAAAGGAAGCAGTTGTCTGGTTTTCTGATAGTTCTTTAGTTTTCTGTGCCACACATTGTCCCACTGAATTAAAGACCTCCTGAAGACTAAGAAGAGAGACAGAAGATCCAGCCTGTGCTTGTGCACAGAGAACTTACACCAGAGCTGTCATTAACTAAGGCTTAGGTGAGGCTTTAGTGCAATTGATGGTGCAAATAGAAAGACAATTAGGCTAAACTCAAAGGCCACCCACATTAGTGTAAAAGGTACTTAGTTGGGACAAAGGAGAGACGAGTTGTAACTCTGGATCAGCCTGTGAAGTGTCATGAATCTGTTTGTCACCTCCGTGGTGCAATGATGACACAATTAATGACAGTTAATCCTGAGCAGTTTTGCAGTATTGATCTGATCAGCTTACTCGACAATGTTTGGGGTTTCATGAGCAGGCGGGTAGAGTTTTGTAATGAGGAATTATTTGATTTGTCCAAAAATACTTTAGTTTACTGTGCATGGAACGGCAGAGAAATCTGATTTACCTAACACAAAGGAAAAACCCTTATGGTGATAAGGAAAAGTAAAATTTGCAAAATTAGATTTAAATAAATATTAGTTCTAAATGGAGCACTTCATTACAATTCTAAAGTCCTCGCCTGATTAAAGAAAATCTTCAAAAAAGCTAGTGCAGCCAAAATAAACCCAAGCATTTCTTGAAAATAAAAACTAAAACTATTTAGACTATTAATGTACTTTTTTCTCTTGCTTCCTTCCCTAAAATAAAGCAAGCAGTGGAATGACAACTACATTTGCCAAAAACACTGCTGTCACCAGATTAGGTACTTCAAGACATTCTGATCAAAAATGTCCCTGATCTTTAATTTGCTTTATTCTACTCACTGCCACCTTTCATTGGGTCGTAGAGAAAGTCCTGCTGCCTGGGACATGCCAGCTACAGTCACTCAGATATTTATGCTTTCATTAAGAACATATCACTACAGATATATTTCAAACCACTACTAACAAAGTAGTTAAAGATACATCAGTAGAGCTATAAAACCCAAGGGAGTTAAAATTGCTAAGCTCACAAATAGTAGATTACATTCCCTAAAATCACAATCAAACATCACTCTGCTTCTGATTTCAAAGTCCTGTTCCAGCTGTGCTCATTACTCACTATTCAACACTGGTTCCTTTTTTTGAAGATTTTAGGAACTGAAATTCCTGCCCTGGTATTCACAACATCCATAAGGAATACTAGGGAGAACGGGTTCCCTCACATGGGATCCTGGTGCTGTTAGGCCAAAATCCACGTAATGAAGCATTTCTTCCTACACATCATTCTGTTAATACATTATTGAAGATAACAGCACAAAAAAATTGCCAAGCTTCAGGAGCTTCTACTCATTGAACACCACTACCTAATATCCTATATCCTCATCAATCATTTTCTATATTGCTTCCAAAGGAGACTTCACCATGCTTATTTGTAGATGAACCGTAAGAACTGCACTATGAGGCCTTTGGCTCAGACTCATGAGGGACACACAAGTCCAGTTAGGTGTCTAATAACCCTGTCCAAAGTACAGTGAGACTTGAACACCTGAAAATGGATTAGCAAGGCAGTACACTGGAGGAGAGAGAGATGGCTGGTAGCTGCCTAAGCTATCTAATAAATTCAAAAAGAAATGAATGCTTACAATTCAATGACACTGTTCCCCCTGCACCCCAAGCCCAATATCCTTAGATGTAGCCTGAAGATGATGTTGGACAGGGACCCACAGATCCCTTTTGCACTGAACTGCTCCAGGCAGTCCTTTCTCTCTTCTAAGTAGCATTTACTGTGATGCACTTGGATTTTCCCAGAGTAATGCTGTGTTCACTCCTACTCCTTCCACCTCCACGCCTGCAGGTGACTCTGACCACCTGGGTATAAGCTGAAATGGGACGTGTCCCTGGGAACCAAGAAATGTAAGTTTGAACCTCTTTCAGCTGAAAAGGCCTCCTAGTTCATGATCACCAAGTGTACTGGTCTGATATAACATGCAAGGTAGGTGACCTGTCCTTTACTCCAACCCCTTTTATTTCTTAAAGTAAATGCCAACAGCCTTGGCCCTCCTTACAGAAACCAGTATTCCACCATTGCCTTTCTGGGGCAGAGGGACAACTAATTTTGTGACCATCAAACTAGTTTGAATGTAAGGTGTCTAACCTGGTCACACTGCCTGTGGATTTTTACAGGATTCAAATTTAGGTACAAAGCACAGCAGGAAATCATAATTCTACCTGAACTACATTATCATAACCAATGCACTCTTTTTTTTTTATCACTTTAATCCTTTAAAACAAACAGACCAAAACCAAATTGCAGACGTACAAAATCTTATTTCTGACTCTCAGCTGGATTCCAAATTACCTTATAGAAAATTAGACTGATGGATAGTAGCCATTAATCCTTCTTAGCACAGAAACTACTTTTCTCATATTGTCATGAAAAATTAACCATATTCTTTGAAAGAAGAAAGGACCTGAATAACAATTTGCTGTCAATCAGTTATGGGTATTAAGGAAGTAGCAGCAGCTACTCCTCCCTGTGCTTGAACTCTGTCTGTTGGACATTTTTGCCCAGTGTGTGCATTGACAGACCTTCACTGGGTAACTTGTTTTTGGAAACTAATATCTACATAGCAGCCTTCTATTCTATAATGATAAATGTGAAGTAACTGGTCAGGTACCAGCTCTTAAAGCATCTCCATATGCTGTCACAACCTGAGGAAAAGAGCAGAGGGACTAACCTAACCTAACAAGAGCTCCTCAGTGGTTCATCTGGTTCTGAAAATGAAGTTTGTTAAGTGCTTTCAGATGGATGTTATAACCAGTAACAGTCCAGAAGACAACAGGCTGTGTGACAGCAGAATCTTGACAAAAAAGAGGGATCACCATCTAAATTAGGATTACCCAGTTGCAGTTCAGATTTCTGTGAAAGGACTTCAGAGAGAATCCAGTAACTCATTCACCAGGACTCCTGTGAGCCTGGGAATTGCTTATATATTGTGCAATATGAGTGAAGAATCTGTGATTCACCACAACACAGGCCTGGAAGCAATTTTTGCCCTTTGAGCCATTTAAAAAAGAATAAAAAAAAAAAAAAAAAGAAAGAAAAGGGGTAACAGGATGACCAAGTTTCTGCCAGGAATAAGAGACTTGTTTAATCCTGTTTCTGGGCAGAGAATGCATGAAATGACCCTCTGAGGCCCTGATGAACATGTTTCCTATGGCAAAAGTGACCATTTTCTGACCTGGCCAGTAGACAAAGGAAATTCATGCTTTCCCTTCTCAATTTTCTTTGAGGCAGAGCAGGCTGCTGTTTAGATAAATATACCTGGAGAAACTGACCCTGTACACAGTTTGCCATCTAGAGAGAGTGGAGATTAGGAAGGAGGTATTACCTTTCCCATTTTGTACACTGCCTTTTAGATGGAAAGAACAGAAGCCTCAGGGAGGAAAAAATTTAATCTCTTATTTACAGCTGAAGCCTTGATACCCTCTTGACCCTACCTGCCTGAAGGTAGGCACTGGCTTAAATGTGTTCTTGAACCAGGAGCTGACAGAACAAATGACTCATTTAACTCAAGGGAATCTATGGTACAGCCAGAATTAGAAACTATGTACACAAGTTGTTGGACTGTGAATCAGTGACAAATTTATCCTTTGCCTCTCTGCAGTACTGCAACAGGGAAGCACTTGATGTTTATCTGATTTAACACAAGCCATGCTAAATACTGTATCTAAAATGGAACACTTAAATGGTGGATGGGGAAGAGGAGGCAGAGAAAAAGGCTGGGAGGGAGAAGAATTAGGGATGACATTTTATGTCTTTTAAAAGTCTGACCTTTTGGAAATATCACTGTGTACATTTTAAATATTAATAAAGGCAGTAGCTGTTAGGAGACACGGGGCTGTTGTCGGGGGGTGACCTTTTATTGAAGTAAAAGAAAATTGACAGTTTTATTAGCCACAGAATACTGCAAACAGAAGCTACAGGAAAAAAATGAAGCACAAAAGCTGTCATTATAATTAGCTACATCCAATAAATTAATCTGAGGATGGGGCTATGCCTAAACATTGCTGCAGGTCCCTCTGTATCTTAGCTCAGACTTACTAAACAGCTTCAGAGTTAAAAAGAATAGCATTTTCCATTTCAGTTCTTCAAAGAGATGTTGTTTCCAGAGAAAGCAACCATGTCATGGAATCCTCATGACTCCCTGATCACCATTTCTATGTGCCACCACATGCACCCCGCCTTAGCAGCTCTGAGTGAGGCTGAGCAAGAACCCCTTTTTAAGCATCACCAACAGAAAGACTAGAACAAGGATCAGACAGCTCCTACCTCAGAACTATTTGTGCTTCTCAGGACTAATTCATTAAAATATCCTTGTTCAAATTACCTAGACTTACTCAGACTAGAACTTTGATTCTACATGGCTGGAAGAAGCAATCGCTCTGCTGCTTCATCCCAAACCATTTGGATTTTTTATCAGAAGTAAGCTGAATTAACTTCTTGTTTGTAGCAATCTCAAGGGTTCAGCTGCCTGTGATCCAAGGGCAGCTGATACAGCACAGCTGTGTAACCTTGACTCAGACTTCTGAGAAAATTGCAAAGTTGTGAGAATGAGCTGTGAAAAACAAATAGAGTAGGCCAGTCCAAGATAAGGAAAGTAAAATTGTAGACAAAGGTAAGATTGCTCAGATAGCAGAGTTAGAAGCTCAAGCACTTGAGAGAAAAAAAAACCAACAAACCCACCAACATGAAAATGTATAAAGCCCTGCAGAGAAAAAAAATACACCAAAAAGAGACTTGGAAGTTGAGGGTACATCATCAAGGATCTCTGTTCCAAAGGGGAACAGAGGTCATTCCTTCCCCACCTGACTCGTGACTGTTTAGCCACTTTCTTTTACCCAGGCAAGGGTAACAAGTTTATGAAGAGTTCATCAGACTCTTCAGCTCCTAGGGGGAATGGAGGATCAGAGAAGGAAAGAGAAAGAAAGACAAGACAGCCCTTGCCCTTCAGATACTCTTTACTGACAAACAAGGTGCTACATAACATTTTTGCACTTCACTACCATTAACTTAATGTGATAAAGTCTTTCATACATTCGGCTCCATTTAGTGGTTTTTTTTTATTACTTAAGCTATAGTTGACACCACACAAAAAGCTAGGTTTACCCAGGATGCACACAGAGGGCAAAATCTGCCCTCCTTTGTCTCCTTCTGTATAAGGCACTTCATTGCATAGGATTTAGAGTTGATGTGCACCCATTTCATAAAGCTGAACCTGTTCTTGAACAGTTTCACCACTACGGCTACTGGGAATGAACAAGAAAGAACTAGTGAGAAGTATGGGATTCACTCTAGAGGGAAATAAGCCCATCTTCCCTCTGCTCTGGTGCAGCAGTGCTGCAGCTCTAGGGTCCCCAGTAAGGACACAGACCTGTTGGAGCAGGTCCAGAGGCCACCAAGTTGATCAGATGGATGGAGAACCTCTGCTGTGAGGAAAGGCTGAGACAACTGTGATTGAACAGCCTGGAGAAGAGAAGCTTTGGGGTGAACTAATTGTGGCCTCCAGTACCTGAAGGGACTCGACAAGAAAGATGGAGAGGGACTATTTCCCAGGGGCTGGAGTGACAGGACAAGAGGGGATGGCTTCAATCTGACAGAGATCAGCCTAGATTGGATATTAGGAAAAAATTCTTCCCTGTGAGGGTGGTGAGTCACTGGCACAGGTTGCCCAGAGAAGCTGTGGCTGCCCCATCCCTGGAGGTGTTCTAGGCCAGGTTGGATGGAGCTCTGGGCAATCTGGTCTAGTGGAAGGTGTCCCTTCCCTGGTCCCCATGTCCAGGGGATTGGAACTGCCCCTTCCAACGGTCCCTTCCATGATTCTATGGTGATTAATCTCTTACTCCCAGGACAGCTACTACTGTGTGACCAGCCCACTCACCACAAAGCAGTGGCTGGAATAAGCAACAAGTCACGGTTAATTTGTAGATCCTGGGTTTTCCTTTCTCTTTTTTTCCTCTCTTTTGGAATTATGTTCTTTAGCTGGTAAGACACAGGCTACATTTGTTTGCACAAACAGGCAGGATGGGAAAAGGTAAGCCTAAAACAAATATTTATTCTGGATGCCAGAATTTAATAAGGTAATTCACAGGGAGGCATCAATATGAGCTTGTGAACAAGCTAAAAATATGGTCAGAAAGTCATGGGTAAATCAAATAGGAGAAAAAAAGACAGTAAAGTAATTGTAAGGAGATTTATGAGCCTACTGCCTGGAAAAATATTCCAGCATTTTTTATTTTAAAGTACAGCAAGGTACTTTAGCCACAAAGAATGTTAACAGTAACATAGAAACACTAAAAAAGCATGCATCTCTCCTCTTACTGTTTAGTTCTATTTAGAGGTGCCCATTTCTCCTTCCTCTTCTCTCTTCATACTGACAAAGTTTAGGATGCCTCGAGGGCGTTGTTGTATTACAACGTTATGGAACACCCAGGAAAGAGACAAGTCACTCTGCTGAAACAGGGCACAACCAGTCCATCCCAAGGAAAGCAGACCTGGCACATGCCACTGAAATGCAGCTCTTTAGCAGCACACAGAAGGTCATACAACCCTCTGGGACAAAAGCTTCAGCTGAAAGCAGAATTAATGATTGTGATGCCTTCTGGCACCAAGGGAAACCACTCCCTTTGACTTTAGGCTGTAGATATACCACCCCTTCCTCCTCACACACCCACCAGCATCCACCCCTGAATGATCCAGAACCTGCAGGTCAGCACAGCATTGACACATCTCATATAAAAGAAAAAAAAAACATATAATCCCCCCCAATTGCCAGCTAGAATTTAGTATGTCATTTTGTGGTGGTATCACTAAACTTCTGCTGAATAAAATCTTTGTCCTCTCCCAAGGCAGAATAGTAAATACTCAAAAAGTTTCTGAATTGGAAAAACTCCAATACGAATGACAGAAGTTATTTAGGGATGCAAGGGAAAAACAGACTAAAGAGGAAACTGCTACAGTACATTTTGTGACAAGAGGAACGAAAACCTTCACAATTTGCTAGAACAAGTTTCCTTGATTAACTTATGGGACCTCAAAAAGAAAGATGTCTCATCCTCAGAGGTCTTGAAGACACTGAGTAGGCTACGGAACATCCTTTTGCAAAAGGGATTAAACTGATTTGAAATTGATTGAACTGTAGCTGTTCTGAATGAACAAAATTCCCACTGTCTATCAGGAGCTAAGACTCTTCACTCTGAGCTATGGACAGGGAATCTTCACTTCTGGGCACCTTCTATCTCAGTCTATGTAATTATACTAAAGTAACAATAGCAAAACACAAATTAATGCTCTTTTATACTGCATTTTGCCTTGGTATCAGGAAAATGATTCAGTGTTGTGGTTTCCTGTCAGAGAGATGTGGGGAAATGAGCAGAGGACAGAAATATAATGGGTACATCAATTTTTTCCCTTTGCCTTCAAGAAATATTTCACTTCTCCCAAATCCCTGGCATTTGTAGCTGTCTTGAAGTTGAAAAGCACATTTCTGCTGAACCAGAGCCTGAGGAAACTCCTTGGTGTACATGAAAAGTGAGTTACTCTCCAGGGAAATGGCTAGAGATTTCAGCTTTTTGTCCAGAGATTTGAAGAGATGAAACATCAAATAGATATGAAACATTCAGATACAGCAAAGAATAAGAAAGCCTTATACTCAGTCTATGAGTAGTACCTTTTTAATGCACTCTGTTCTACAAAATCACTTCTTGTTACTCTATTCATACCTGGTCAGAGACCCTGCACTAGTCCTATACACCACTAAACCCTCAGAACTCCTTAGATGATCCAAACTCAGAAAATTTTACTTCTGGGATGCTCAGCAGCTAGTATAAATCAGAATTAGAATTTCAATCAAAGTGAAAATCCGGACCAAAACACATCATCCATCAAAGCTACACCCAGGATACCTAAGGTGTGTGACAGGAAAATATGCACATGCCTAATGATACTCAACAGAAGACCACAATTATCTGCTGAAACAAGATGTTCTTTTGGAAAAAGGAGTAGCTGGTATATAGTCCCACATCTGTTTGTGTTTGCAGCTCAGCACACCAAAGGGCAAAGATCTTTTTTAATCCTCTGCTTCTGAGGTATTGCTCACACTACAAAAAGAAAGCTTATTTTCTTTAAAAACCAGTATTAAAATAGATTTGCACAGTAATGTCTTCGTGTTGCTGTTTCAGCTCAAATATTATCTGGTTTCAACAGAAGTATTAATATTTGAATTACCTATCGTTTTCCTTTTCAAAGACAAGGAAGTACATGATACCAAACAACTGTCGCAGGGGACAGAATAAAGCAGTCCAGATAAACAGGAAGAGCATAGAAAGCCTGGAGATGAGAGAAAGGGAAGGATAAGTCTTTTTTATTAGTTTTAAAGAAATCACACAGTTAATATTTACAGAGCATGTTACATCTGGAGGGATGTGCAGGTGTTTTGGCATAGCCTGGAGATACCAGAAATATCCAGGCCAACGTTTTGGTGTTTTAATCAACAGTCTGTTCTCTCTGCACATACATTTCCTGGGGGTGTTTCCTACCTTTACCAGACCATGGCGCAAGCAGCTTGTGCTTGTACCAGAGAGATGAGTGGGAAAAGGCATTTTAAAGCATATGGTAGGATGGGTTGGCTCCATGACAAATAAACTGTATGTTATCAGCTAAAGGCAAGGATGAAGAAGAAACAGAGAAGATGCTCAGGTCTGTTGGTTCAAAGAGTTACAGCCAGCTGTTACCAGTCAAGGTTCATTTCTTTATTTATCACTAAATTTTCGGCAATTCTGTGTGCAGTGAAAACAAGCCTGAAATCCCCAGTGCTTTCAGTACAGTGCCTTCCATTTTAATGAGAATTCCTAGTCCTGGCCAGAGAGCACATTAGCAGTTTCTTATCTCCCAATACATAAGTCTCCATTGAGATTAAGAGGCTCTGCAATATTTAGCAGAACTACCATGCAACTCATTTTCTTGTCTTTCAGCATCAGATCCCTTTCAATTTCTATAGCCATTTTGTGGAGCACCACTATGTACAAAGGTTATTGCCTAAATTCACAGGTCTCTCTGATTTAGAGGAAGAAGATAGTCCAGTGACTTGGGCTACAGATTTTCCATATGATTGAGGTGTTGAGCACCTGGAGCCCTCATTTATTTTAATTTTTCTTTAAGACAGCAGCAGGCACACCTCAGCTAAGTCTGTAATTCTTTGAGACTCCTCTTACATGCAACAGAGAGAAGGCTGAACTCTCTTAAGGTAAGGTAGTGGTCTCTCCCCCAGTAATTCTGGAAACTGACTTTGGTATCTTTAAAGTTAAATAAGCAGATGAAGCTTCACTTCTGAAGGTATAAAGGTACTTTTCCAACTCTGAGAATATTACTTTAGAGATCACAACATACTCAGACACTGTGGTCTTACAGGAATGCTGATGATGGTAAAACAAGCCTTACAAACACCATTCAGCATCATATATACCTACATGAAACTTTGCACTTAATTGCAGACATCCTGGTTTGGAAACTTTGGAGTAAGACCACCCTGGGACAATGTAGGTCCTTCTCACTGAAAAGCTGTTAGACAAATGCACCAGTTTTACCCATGCAGTGATTTAAATCTCTGCATAGATAGAACTCTCATTTAAAGATTTTTTGAAACCAGTCCCTCACAGAGTCTTGGCAGCTTCAGTTTCAAATACCACAGTTGTGGGTTTGTTTACCTGTAGGTGTGTACATCTCAACTGAAGAGAGTGCAGAGGAGAATCAGAGAAATAATCAAGAGACCTAGAAAACAGGAGCTACAGAACTGGATTTGATGATCCTCAAGAAAAAAATGATAGTACCTCTCAAGCATTCAAAGGACAGGACTCCAGACTGATGCATCAGAGAAAAAGGAAGAGACTTGAATTATAACAGAGAAGATTCCTTTCCAAAATCCAAGATGCCCATTCCTCCTATCAACTAATTAGAAACACATTCTTCTTCTTCCTCATTTTTTCACTACTCAAACACTATAAAATTATGTAAGTCCTTCATTAGGTTAGCTTTTGTATTTTATCAAAAGTATTTTTATTTTTTCATGGATGTAATTGAAGAGAGAGTTACAAACCCAAACCATGTCTAGTGAGTACACTGAGAACTCAAATTTTCCCAGAGAGCAAGAAGCAATTTCAAACCAAGATTGTGTAAGGAGTGTGCTATAATGGGGAGCCTTTTCAAAGGGAGTTTGGAGGGTCTCATCATTTTCCTGAATTCAAGAAAAGATTAAACAAGACTGAAAAAAAATTGCCTCCCATGAGTTTATTTCAAGTGTTTGAAGGATAGTTGACAGTGTTTCCTGCAGATACATTTCTCCTTGGGAGCCCAAGATGTTGTTTCTAGTCCAAATTTTTTTCTCTCCATCATCTGTCTTGTAACACCTTCAACAAGTGCTTACATAGAACAATATATGCACGAAACACGTCTCTGTGTAACCACATCCATCGACCCCGAGTGCCAGGCACCTGTCAGTGCAGAAGCAGCTGCCTGAGACTTCTCCTTTTTCTTCCCAATCACACTGAGTAGCTCCAAAAAGAAGAACTGATGTCACAAGCGCTTAATTGGTTGCAAGTTTGACTCTGAACTACTGGCAAGTAGTTTCTCTTCAAGGAAGAGACCCTTCTCTGAAGCCAATCCCAAGCCATTGCTTAATCTAGTATTACCCAGACTTTGCCCAGTGCTGCAAATTCCAGCAGCCATCCAAAAGTTAATGTGCTTGCTGAAAAGTCAAAGAAATGGGGAGTAGGAAAATGCAGACACCAATACGGCTTTTTACTTTCTCTCCAGAGCTACTTAATGGTGTTTTCAAAGCAATATTGCCAGGAACTGATTAAAAACAAGCTGCAAGTTTATGGAGAGTCATTTGTATAAAGATGTAACAAGGGGAAAATCAGAATTAACCAAGTTCATTTTTTCCTGCTAGATAAAGAGGCTGGAGGGCAGCACTCAGCAATCCTGTGCAATCCCAAAGGCCCCAAACTTCAAACCAGCTAACTCCTGTGTATGATGGTTATCTGGTGAATTAAGAACTGTCTAGAGGCTCCATGTATAAACCTGCAATCAGCTGTTATAAGGAACAGTATTTCACTTCATTATAAATAAAACATACATCTGGATTTCTGCTGGACCCTTTGTTCCCACTGCCATGCTATGATTGCTCCTGAGCGGTTTTCTCTTTCCCCAGGAGGTGTAAGAAAGTAGCTCAGCTAAGCTAAACAAGAGAGTTTATTTTATAAAAAGACTGGCTGGCTGTCTCTCTGCCCAAATACTTTACCTGTGGTCTACTGGAACAGACACACTTCAGTGAAATCCTGAGGACAGGACTGCATCTACAGAGCACTGATCTACTGACAAAGCCCAGGCACTGGGAATGGATGTTTGGTTCCCAGTTCAATAATAGAGTTGCCAATTTGTTAATATGTGACCAGTGGCATATCCCAGACAGCTGCAAATGAGGGGGTGTGGAACAGTCTGAAACCTGTGCTAGTGCAGAGCTGCTCTCCTGTAAGCAACACCTACTGAAAGATACGGGAACATGCATTTGGATTTGGCTTTTGGGGCCAAACTGGGTCATCAGACAAAGCATGGAGCTGCCACTATGCAATACATGGGTATTTCCTCCCTTCCCAGAGCCCTGTGTCAGCCTTTACAAAACAATGAGAATACCCTTGCAAACTTTTTGGCCTCTTTAGGCAGTAAACGTGATAAATATGTCCTGCAGTTAGTCATAATGTAATTGCACCTATCCATTAGGTTCCAGCTTTAGTTGTACCACCACAAATAGTAACATAATAATTATTAACAGTCCTGCCAAACCAGATTTCTGGAGCCTTTATTTACACAAGTGCTATAGCTCCCAAAATTCTCTATTCCTGGTCTCTGACAGAGTGCTGCATTTGGAAATCATGAGTGGGAGTTTAAAATAGGTTCAGCATACAGCTCACACTGTTCCCATCTCTGACACCCATATGTGGCTTGGACAATCTGGAGCTTTCTTTGAAAGGCCTCACTCTGCCTATTTTGCAAAATTAAGTTCTACATTTGCTGCTATTAGGCTCTACAAGTTGCAGTGTTTTAAGATGTCACTAGCATGATAAACAATGATGTTTGTAAAACAGCCTGACGGCTAAATAGACACATACAGGATCAAATATTTGCTACACAAGCAATCAAACAAATTGATAAACACGAAGAAAGTGATTATAGAACTATAACTGTTCTATTATTAACCAGCAATCTGCATATCTGCCTCCAATTAATGCCTAGAAAGGAGATGAGAGTCAGTTGAAACTTAATTACTGGCATAACACTTCGTTGATTAGAAATGCAGTAACAGTCATTGCTTCCACTCCATTTATACAAGGCCCATAATAATAAGCCAAAGGATGTCAGTCAGTCAGTGCTTTTCTGCCAGAAGTTTCTGCAGCAGCAGTAGCTCCTGGTGTAAATGCACTCCTCCACCCATGTCACTCAGCTCAGTAATTGCCTTGCCACTCACATAAAGAAAACAATTTCCGGCTTTGATGGGATTTTGTCGGCGATGTGAAACTGCTCCTGCAATCTCTGCAGGTAGGTGTTAGGTGGGTTACTTTGGTGGATCATAACATGAAACTAATCTTTAAGGAAGCAGGTGGAAAGCGAGAGCGACTTACGGGCTGGCAGGCGCTGGGAAAATGGTGCTGCTCGAGTGATTAACAAAAGGGAGGTGTGAGATGAGGTGGAACCGAGACAAGAAGAGGAAAGCAGAAGCAAAAGGAAGAAAGTTGATTTGCCATTTTCACACCACCAAGAACATCTCTCAGTTCAGCACATCTTTCAGAAGCTCTTACAAAACCATATACACTTATTTCATGTGGCTGGCCAGCAGTCTAATTTCAGCTTGATTTGTATTTGGGCCTCATCGCCATCACTTCATCATTCTCAGCCTGAAGCTGCAGATGCAGAGTTTTCCTTTCAGCACTTTTCTCCCTTCCCCACCTCATTCCCACAATGAGGTCACCCAGAGTTAGACTTTCATCCTGCTGTCACCCGAGGTGAGCCCAGAGTCCAGTTCAGATTTCCCTGGGACACCTGAGGCCCCTCCCAAGCTCCTCATGCACTCACACGACTCTGCACGACCCCAGCCTGACTTAGCAGAAGGACACACAGCAAGGAAAAGGCTACAGGATGGTAAACTCACCTGGTCTGCTTCCTGCCACAACCAGCACCTGCAGCAACAGGTTTTCTTCAGAAAGGCTTTCTTCTCCCCTCTGTCCCTTTAATCACCATGTGGATTTATACCAAGGCTTTCGTGGCCAGGTATAAGAAACGTATCATTTATGTCTCTCTCTCTTAATATGATTCAAAACTTAATCAGAAATAGTTTGTGGGTAGCAAGTTGAGGACAGAGCAAAGGGAAAGATTTATAGAGAAGTGCATATAGAACATAAACTCATTTCAAGACTTCTTTTGGATTGAGAGCCATAACAAGAAGAACGTAAGGAGGATTAAAATTAAATGAAAAACATAACCATCAGTATCAGAGAACATCTCTAGAACATCTCAAATCTTCCCTTGCAGGCATAAGGGACAGAATGAAACAAGCTGTCCATAAATAGACACAACTTTGCTTCTGCATTTGCAAAGGGGCCAGAGTGAAGTATTATGTTTTAATTCATGCAAGTCATTGAAATTTACAGATTTTTCCACCAGAAAAATAAAGCCCAAACTTATTGAAGACCCCAAAGATAGGAAAAACAGAAATACCAAGGATCCCTGTCAGAGTTCCCCAAGGGTCTGACCCACAGGGACACACATTCCAGCAGGGGACTTGTTATAACATCTGATAGGAAAAACAGAATGAACAAACCCATCTATTTCAGTTGCTAACAATAAAGCTTTGGGATTATTTCACATCTACTGCTTTAATGTTCAATATTGCTATCCCAAGATCCTCTGACAGGACCGAAATTAACTGTCTTCAGCATGCTTTCTATTTCTGAGTGCACTCCTGAGAGAGATGAATCATGAAGGTCTTAAATGCAGCAGGCTCCTCATCTCTTCATAGCCCTGTCTAGATCTTAACCACTTTACTTTTAGCAAGTAAAAGTATATTAAGTTAATGGATAAAAGCCCTTTCATTCTTAGCCCAAATGGTTCTACTTCAATTGCAGTATATTTCATCACAGCAATATTGCAGTTCAAAGAGGTAAAAAGGCCTATTTGTTTCGGGGTGACACCAAATCTGATCTTTTGAGTGATTACAGCACTTTTTCATATAGGAAAATTCGGTTGCACACAAACCATGGACTTAGGGTAAAATAAAGCTCACTGGTTCTCCCTCTACACCAAAAAAGGAATGGTAACTATTCTTACCTTCAGCAAAGGCATGATGGATCGTGGTGTACATCTTCAGAAGTATCCAAAGCCCCCAAAGCTGCCAGGATTTACATCCTTGAGAATTATAAAACAGGAAGAAGTAATATTTAAGAATTTTTTCTTTTTCAAACAACACTGAATAAAGTTCTTAATAGTATTACTCCTTCGTGGTTTTGATATTTAGGAAAAAAATGCCAAGACTTAAACCCAAACAAACAAAACCAAACTAAAAAGCCCCCTCTTTGGCAGGTAGCCTGACTTTGTATTGATCATTTCTTGTTTTTCACATATGGTGAAATGTTATTTTTAATGCTGACTACACAAGAAATGCAGAAGGAGATACACACAGGGTACATCCAAAACAACCCAATGCTGGCTTTACTGTGAATGAGATCACCAGCAGTACCCCAGAGTGGATTTGTGCCCTATTTTTGGTAGTTCATATTTCTTTAGCACAGCATTTCTGAAAACTAAGAAACAAGCATAAAATCTCTAAGCTTAAGATACAATCTAGGCAAAACCATTTCACAAAATACAAGGAACTGTTGAGGCAGAGTTTAAAGCATAATCACAGATTTTGGACAGTTTCCCATACACACTCCTCTCCTCAGAGTTTTCAATAGCTCTCTAACACCTTGTTCCCATCCTTCCCAGGTTTTCCCAGCTTTTGATTCTTTTCCTCCCAATCAAAAGGCACTTTTCTGTTTTCTTATTTGAAAATTGAAAAAGAAACAAATTCTGTAGAATCACTATGCAGATAGATAAGAAACTGCTGCATATTTTAAAGAGAAAGTTTCACATTCAGTACACTGAAAAACAGAATCAAATGTACACACCCCTTCTGGAAAAAGCAGAAGAGGCTTCCAAGCATATTTTTCAAGCTGTAGGGATTTTTCCAATATCTACTTCCTCTGAACAAGCTTGAAAAAAACCCCACAAAACAACAACCGTAGTTGATAAGTAAATTCAGTATGATGTTTTGCAAGATCTAACTCATACCACTTCTGATTTCAGTCTGCATACTCCGTATTGTACTTGTGTTTTTCAAGTGCACAAAATAGGGCAAGAAAATAACACATTTGGAACAAAATTACAACCCCCCCCTCTAAACCCCTCACAGTTTTATCAGAAAAAGCAAACCATAGGGTCAGCTCAAGAAGAAAAGTAGGCCATTTAAAAAAAAAAAACGGAAAAGGAAATAAATTCTATCATCAGCATAACAAAAAAGACAGCAACAAATAAAAACAATTATTACCGNAAAAAGAAACAAATTCTGTAGAATCACTATGCAGATAGATAAGAAACTGCTACATATTTTAAAGAGAAAGTTTCACATTCAGTACACTGAAAAACAGAATCAAATGTACACACCCCTTCTGGAAAAAGCAGAAGAGGCTTCCAAGCATATTTTTCAAGCTGTAGGGATTTTTCCAATATCTACTTCCTCTGAACAAGCTTGAAAAAAACCCCACAAAACAACAACCGTAGTTGATAAGTAAATTCAGTATGATGTTTTGCAAGATCTAACTCATACCACTTCTGATTTCAGTCTGCATACTCCGTATTGTACTTGAGTTTTTCAAGTGCACAAAATAGGGCAAGAAAATAACACATTTGGAACAAAATTACAACCCCCCCCTCTAAACCCCTCACAGTTTTATCAGAAAAAGCAAACCATAGGGTCAGCTCAAGAAGAAAAGTAGGCCATTTAAAAAAAAAAAACGGAAAAGGAAATAAATTCTATCATCAGCATAACAAAAAAGACAGCAACAAATAAAAACAATTATTACCGCGGGGACTTTAGCCTGCACCTCAGTAACTGTTTAACCTGTGCTTCCTATTCCGAACTCACTCGATCTCCCCTTCACGCTTTTTGCTGTTCCTGAGGCCCCTATTTGCTAATCACCTGTGTCTCGTGAACAGGTTGGCTAATTAGGCTCTGACAGCCATTAGTCGCCAGGCAACGCCCGGCTGCGGCTTTTACACAGGTGTCTGTATTTACCCAGTTATCCTTTCCCTTGTTTGGGGGACGGATCATAAAGTCAGCCCCTCCGATAAGAGAAGAGAGACCATCTCTCACACTTCATTAATATCACTTTTATGAATCTCCATAGGAGGAACATGTAGGCTAAGATGGAGAACAGTATTTTGGGGAGAAGAAACAAATGCAGCTGCTGATTAGCTTTGTAAAAGACACACACGAAGGCTGTCACAGATTGCAAGAAATGGTGTCCCATGAGTCCCCAAAGCCATTCTTAAAGCAACATAATACAGACCGTGAGACCCCTCTGGCAGAACAAACCATACTGTGACTACTGTGTAGCAATGTGGCTTGCATGGTCACTGTGAAATTGCCGTGAAAACAAAAAGTTATAAATGTTGTACCAGTAGACTTAGGGGCGTGACTAAACATTACATAAACACTTCAAAATGCAATTCAGCTCACCTTCTAAAGAGAAGAGGAAAAGCTCAGCTCGCCAGCAACCCTCTTTACAAAGCAGAGCTGTCAGGCTTCATGTTAAAGATACCTCATTAATGCTTATGTGAACATGTAATGCCCAGCCCGAGGCTGCAGGGGGGCAGGAGACCCTAAGTGAGCAAAGAAACAGAGAAGTCCTTGAGGTTTTGTTTGCGTTCAACAGCAACAAGAAAACCCTGGAGTATTGAAGTCAGTGGGAAACACCAGGATGACAACCTACTCAGAAAGCCAGCCCCATGGAGTGGGAATTTGGCTGGATTGGCCCCAGGACTTTGATAGCTGAGAGGAAAAACCTGAAGTGACAGCTAGAACAAGAAGTTGTTAGAGTCACTGTAGGTTTCTTCCATGTTTGGGGATTTTTTTGCTGTGCCTGTAAGTGCTTCCAAGTGGTAATCAAGAGCTCAATCCTTTGTTGCTATACAATCAATTTGCTTTCTTGAGTTTTATATTCTTATTTGAACTTGCCTGCCATTGTGTGACCCAGTGGTGGCTCTGGTGAGCTGAGGTGTGTAGTTTCTCCAGAGGACAACAATATCCAGTAAAAGATCCCACAGAGAATCTGCAGAATGTCCCATCCTGAAGACTGAGTGCTCTGAAAACTGGTATATCAAGTGTAGGACAGAAAAAAAAGTATATTCTGACAGATACTTCTTAGTGACCTGTAGGTAAGGGAAGAGATGGTTTAGGACATGAGGGAATCCCACAATGTCACATCTTGATGTAAGTAGAACCCAGGATCAGCGATCTGTAAGCTTATAAGAAAACATGACTTTCATCCAGCAACCTGAATTTCAAAGAGTATTTTTGTATTCTCTAATCTCTAGCTCTTCAGGCTACATTGGCTGTTGGTTTAGAGCTGCCTGATTGTTAGCAGCTGTACCTGATTATGTGCCAATTAATACAAGAGCTCCCACAGAGTTAATATGAAGGTTTTCCTTTCCTCTGCTGTTCATTTTTATCTATGACTTCGAGAAAAATCTATTCATCACTCTACGCATGTTCTCCCTGTGCTAATACAGTCATTTATTATGGATATTAGGCTGTTATAAATTCCAGGGAACTTTGACAGATTCTACTATTTTAGATAGTGGATTTGTAAGAAAAGTTGGGCCTATCATCTCTGGGAACTAAATGTCCTGTCTCTAAAACACACGGCCCCAGAAGCACCAGCCACTCGTTTCTCATTCTCCAATGTGCTACTCAAAATGTCCCTCAGCATCTCTAGTTTCCTACGTGTCCATCCTGGTGGACACTAATAACCATAGAGGTACATAACTGTGCTGACTGGCACCCACATCCAGAGACAGGTGGATCAGCTGCAGGGAGGGAAGGCTGTCTCCAGGTCACACAAGGTGACGAGAAGCTGCAACCCTTGGCAGGGCAGGACAGCCTGGCACCAGAACCAGGCAGCCACCATGGCCACCAACATTTCAGGAGATACATCTTGCACATCCCAGAGAGCAAAACAAAACCAAACCCTTTGGATGTGATTTTTCAAAAGCTCCTAAAAAGGCTCGTGATCATGAGTTGTCTTAGCTTAGGTCAGCCTGCTGCTGCTGCAAACTCTTCCTGTCTGTAGTGTACTTGGTGTAAAACATTAATGTATAAATATTCTCAGAACTGATGTTCTCTCTCTCATAGTGACTACATAATACAAAGAGAAATAGAACCTAGAAATAACCACTGATTTACAATTGTAAACTATTTATTCTTGGCCAGCTGGCTTGTGATATGAGCTGCTCTGTATTTAAAAGCATTTCTCTGTTGCTTCCCCCAGTTTGGGTGACTTTTATGGCATCTCTTTGCAAAGCTCTTTTACCAGGGCAGTGATTTGCAGTTCACATAAGCCACCAGGCTCCTGCATTATGACCTTATGTTATAGATAATACAATTTAAGATGCTGATTACAGCCTGGTTCTGTGAAATAGGATGGAAAGTTTTGCCGGTCAATGGGGCTGTTTTGCTTCTCTTGAAGCGTAAATGAGTTTGTCATTTCCTAAGGATCAGCTGTATCCTCTGCAGCACATGCACACACAGTGTATTTGCTGCTAATCCCATGGTTATTAACCTGTCTTGTGTTAGCAGCCATGGTTCAGAAGCCAAGCACAGAAATAAAAGGGCTGAACTTAATACAGTCGTGCAAGATGTTTGTTTTTACAGGTGACACACCCATGGTTGGCTGTTTCCAAATGTGGCATTAGTCCATGAAGTATAAAATACAGCCAGACTACACAAATCAAAAATAATAACCTTTTTGCAAGATGCACTGTCCCTAGAAGTGAGTATATTCCTGTTATTAATACCTCATACTAATGCAAAGCTGTGCTGTCACCTGCCACAGAACCGTATGACTCCATCAGTTATTACATTACAAGGTTGCCTGGAGCCTTATGCTGACATTAAGTAAAGCAAGTATGGGATTTAATGCATTTAACTGAGTGAAAACAAAATTTTTAAAATCATACCTTTAATTTAATACATGCATGTTCTTCACCGTGGCAATTACCCACAAGTCCACAAAGAACAGGCTGGGCTTCAGGCCATCAGACAGTTTATTCAGGATTATTCTTACGGATGACAGCACTTCATGGTTTCCAAAACAAGCTTGTTCATTACATTGCTTTCTGCTAACTGGATTTCTGCAAGACACCCCTTTCAAGTATTTCTAGGGGAGGGTCTTTGAACCATGAAAAATACCAGAAAACTGACACAAGAGTGATTTCAGCTTCATAGATGAAGCAAATATGCAAAAAGTGCATTTTCTTCTGGCACTGTCTGCAGTCCTTGAATTGAGGAAAACATTTGCTCAGCCAGGAATGAATGAAAGGGAGCTGAAGGGGAAAGAAAAAAGACCGGTTCGGAATTATTAACCCAATTTTCTAGTTTAATTTTTAACAAAAAGTCAAAATAAACTATCATCACCTCATATAAATCTGTGGACTCAGTTATTCTCACTTAAGTAGGGTTGCAGAAGTTCACACTATCAGACATTCATGCCTGTTGGGTTTATCTGACTCTCTAGCCTTCCAGAAGTCTGTTGCAGGTTTCTGAATAAGCTGTGCACCCTGGTGTACTGAGGGCATCCAAATGCTCCCCTGGGATCATCCTCAGCAATTAGCAAACAGACCCTTCGTCAGCACAGGCCAAGGCCCAGTTTCAGGTCACTATGTTGGCAACACATGAGATGGCTGAAATGCTGAGCTGAAGTAAAAAGTATAAAAATTCAAGACTAATGGCCTTTTTTATTTGCTTTATGTATCAAACCCTTGAGCAGTAAGGAATTTGGCCCCTTACTCTGTGATTTGCATGTAAATTCTGTTTTTTTTTCAGGTAGCTGCCCAAGACAGGTGGTTTGCAGGGGCCATGCCAGCAGTTAATCTTTACTGTGCAGTATGCTGAGAAGATAAGGGAATGGATCCCAAACAGCACCAGAAAAAACACAGTTAAGCACATTTGCCACCACAATCACATTACCCTTAGCTTTTCCTGTACAGTTCTGTAGGGCTCATAAAACTGTTCTTAACTATTGACCCGTTTTATTTTCCTAGTTATCCTCTAGGCTCATTTAATTCTAAAATAATCAAGGACATATTTACCTGGCAAAACATTTTCTAACTGACCATTAAAAGATCAATGTTGAAAAGTTTGTTTTCTGCATTACAACTCTAACTAATGGTTTGTTTATGCAGAACGATACAAAGAAAGGTTTGGTCTTATCTAGCCAATGTGGTTGTAAAAGATTGTGCTTTTGGAAGTTGTAATGACTCAGGAGTGTTCCAGTGAAATAAACTTATGCTGGAAAAGAGATTCTTGGAAGGAAAAGCTCTTCTCTTTCAAAAACATTTGGATTTCATTTAGGAAGTGAGATCAAAATATTTTGCTTCAGGTTAAATAAGCTGGTATTGCAATATTTGGTTTGTGAAACAGAGTCAAAATATTAGCATTGTTATAGTGATAAAATGCAACTCTCTGGCAAAACACCTCAGCCTGCAGAGGAACTACACTTCCCACAGGTCACTGTGGGAATTCAGTAACATAAGCCAGGATAAAATGTTTTAGTGTGGCTCTGCAAACAGAAATTAATTTTTCATATGAAAAACATGAAATCACTTCAGGTTAAAGTCCTGAAAGATCGTATTTGGACATTCCCATCTGAATATTTTTTTTAAACTTTAGTTCTGGATTTAAGTTTAACTTCTGTTATGTTTTAATGTGGATTTATTTTCAAACACTATAATCTTCCACAATAAAATAAATTTTACTTTTTTTTTGGATTTCTAGTATCTGAATATATTTGTCATAACCCAATAAACTAAACTAGCTTAAATACTGGTTTGTCTGTTCCTAATACATATTTCACACGGCTTTAACATACCTGAAGGAATTAAGTGCAACATTTTGTTGCTAAAGAAAAAGAAAAAAAACATCTGCACCTTGTTTTACCTGGCAAGAGTCTTCCAGTTTCTAAATAACACTGTATTCCGCAAAAGCTTCATAGCCTAGAATTTCTTCACATTTCATGGAGGATGCATGACCAGAAAGGCGAATTTATTGTTCTTGCTTCAGTGTCCTCACTGAGGTGAGAAGTGTTGTTCCATCAGTGCTTTGAACTTCCTTTTTGGCAGATCAAGGGCCCTGCTAAATAAAAATAACATATTCAAAGACATGGTTAAGGCCTGTGCAAGAATTTTTTATTGAGCACCTCAGCACTGTGATCACCCAGGGAAAGCAAGGAGATAGAATAATGTGACAATGCCCGGGCTGCCACCCCAAAGGCCTCAGTACAAGCACGTGCCATTACCTGGGATTTCTTAGTTCTTGAACACCAGGAAAAGCTGTAGTGCACAAAAATAGCAAAACTTGCTGCTTTAGCATGTGAGGGCACCACCCAAACAGGTGGTGAAGGCCCTGGAGAGGGCAAGGCACCATGAGGCGACATGAGGGAAGATGGCGGCCATTTTCTGTCTGACTGCCCTTCAGGGCATGGCGGCTTCCCCTTCTCGCCCTCCCCCCTCCCTGCTTCATCCCACTGCCAGCCCTGATACTCCAGGAGCAATGGCAGCAGGCAAAATACCTCAGAGAAGTGGCATAACCCTCCTCCTGGGCCGAGACCGTGGCAGCCGTGCTGAGGGGAGGCAGGCAGGCTGTGAGGGGAACACCAGGCCTCCCAAAGAGGGGGAGGAGACTTAGTCGTCTGACCTGAGGCACCCTGGAAAGTGCAGCCCAGCCACATCCTGAAGAAATGGCTTTACAAACACCTTCTCGAAACAGGGGCTTTGAAATTTAGGCAATCTAAGGGAAAATAGCAACAAAAGCAGCCTCTCAGGCCCAGCATCCCTGTTATATCAGCAGAAGTCTCATGTCCGTCCATGGACACCTTGTCCAGTCCAAGGCTGTCTCAGAGGCCTGCACTGGGCCCGCCCACAAACGGGAATTTATGGGACTTAATAAAAAAGACAGTTTTGATTTTAAGGGAAGTCAGCTGGGTTTCACATCAATCCTTTTGTAGATGTTCTGATCCAGAATGGAAGCTGGCGTTATTTATTTTATCTCATTCCACTCTGTTTTAATTACCAAGCTACAGCCATTGAAATTCATAATAAAAGTATGGAAAGCTGTAATTGACAGCATCAAAAAATAGAGGAAGGTCAGACATGCATGAGGTCAGATTTCTTCTATAACTTTTGTGGTTTCTTTTTTTCCTTTTTAAATCATATTTTAAATACCATTTCAACATTTCATTTCCATCCTTCCCAATGTATCTTTCCCTAATACTCTGGTATGAGATTTGCCACTCTGGTTTTGATCCCTCCTATTCCAGACCCTCAATGGTCCAAAAGGATTTCTACCTCTCCCACACTGAAGTACTGCTGGTACCAGCAACAGCCTCATCATCTACCCTGCACCAAAAGAAAAGTTCAGCCCCTGGGTGAGCTTTCTGGCTCCTCACTCCAATAACTAGTGTCACTAACACAATAAAATTTTATATCATTTTTATTGGATCCCTCCTAAAGAATTACAGCAGAGTGCTGGCTTGCAGAGCAGATGTGTGAAGCTGCAGACAGAAGTGCATCTGTTTCCTTTTGCCACAAATAGTTTTGTATAGATCCCTGTTGACTAGGAAATTTAACACACTGTCGCTGTACATCACATTTGTAATAAAGTCATTGTTAAACAAACACATTATCCCCTTCTACTCTCCTCCCTCTTTTCTTTTGCTAATAACAAACTGACTTTATTTCCTCTACATCTCCTTCCTTCTCATTCCCCAAAATAGATTTTTCTTCTGGGCCCAGTTTTCCCTGGAGCTGGGCCAACTCCAGAAATTTGATGCTGGCTTTCATAGCAGTCCTGAGAGTACAGGGAAGACAGGGAAACATCAGTAAGAATCTGCTGCTTCCCACTAAATAAAAAAATATTTGTCACTATATTTCTTGATGGGGCTTTTTTTTTATTTAACTCAAAACCTGTTGCCTAAAAGCAGAAGAGAACTAAGTCACTGTCCAGATCCAGATAAGGAATTGAAAAGAAAAGCTCTCTCTGAGCTGCAGGAAGTTTCTTGCAATGTTTAATCTGCAGTCTGGGGTGACACCCAGCTTTTGCTGCAGCTGAGAGTGCTCTGCAACCCTTGTCCTTCCTGGGTCACTGCAGCCACTCCAGTTTTCAGGCTGTGGACTAAACCAGCTCCAAGGTGGTGATTAACACAGTAAACAGACATCTGAGAGCTCAATGCCATTCACAGGCAAAAACCACCTTATTCTGCTCATATTCCTAGCAGAAGGAAAGTGATGTATGTTAACAAAACACAAATCCTCCAAGGTAACATATGTATCTTTGGGAAACACATATTTCCTGAGGGATGGAGCCACAACAGCTGCAGCTACTCTGCTTCTTGGGGTATGGCTGCACAGCAGGGTCTGTGCCTCAGAAAGCAGGAAAGCCAGACTCTGCCTTCAGCATCTCCCATAAATATGGTGCAAAACCCTACGGGACTCCTCAGTGCCATGGGTGTACATCATTCCCAAAACCAGCATCCCTTCCTGCCATCCTCACATTTGTACCAGTCAAAAATATGGGTACAGTGCCAAGCTGGCAATGCAGCTGACACAGACAATAACAAGGGGAAGCTGATGGGATTATGACTGAAAATCACACCAGTAATAAAAATTACAGAAGGAGTCACAAGCCCTTTAAGGGGCTCTGCCTTATTTGCATTTTCTTATGTTGCTTGGAAAACTTAATGAAGTTTGTCTTCTGTCATTAAGATAAACCAGCTCTGTGGTGGTGCTGTCAGAGCCTCACTAATTAAAAGTCAGCCTCCAAGTGCTTAAAGCCCGTCCACCCTTGAAAATTAATTCAGTTTGAGGTAGCATATACATTTAAATTGTAGCAGGTATATTCCACCTACATTAAGATGTTTATTTTGAAAGAAGAGTTCTTTCAAACTTGGTTCAAATTAAAACTGATGGAGCAGTTGCTTCTTTGCCCTGTCCTCAACTAAGATCTGTGAGCAAGAAAGGATTCAGGGATACCTCTTGCTAACTATCCCTATGCACAGACAAGACTTGGGATGGCTGATAGACACATCTTACCTTTGAGTGCTTCTCCCTGCCTTGTGCCTCATCAGCTGAGCTAAGGCTGCAAGCAACTGATGATACATGGCAGCAAACAATGTGCTGAAATAAACTGATATAGAGTTATCAAATTTGTAAGGACCTGTAGTACTTATGCCAGGCTGCTGTTACAGTACAAAGCTTAAATAAGAGAAATTAAACCTGGACTAACACCTTTATAAGAAAACAAAATATTTTTGTAAACAAGCAATTTTGGAATAGAGAAAAAAATACTATGAATGTTCAGGTAATTTTTCTTTATGTTGTAGGAATTGTAGGAATACATTTATCATGCAATTTAAGAAATGAATAGAAAATTAACACTAGGGAATATAAAGAAAATTCTTTTACCATCAGAGGTGGTTTTTCAATTAAATTCGAAGAGCTCACAATATTCAAGTCATTTGAAAGTGTCAGAGCACCCAAAGAGCACAAAGCAAAGTTCTCAGTCTTCCTTCCTTTCATATCCTGCTCTCCCCAGCCGTGTGCTTAAGACTGAAAGTTTTCCCAGTTCTTCCAGTGGAATAGAAAAAGCAGCATAACAACGTTGGTGCTGGGGAAACACATCCAAGACAAGGACTAGAGAGAACATGGAGCAACATAACATGCACAGCTTAACCCTTGTCATCTAACCTGGATGATGAGCACGGGGGAGAAAGATGCTGCTTGAAAGGAAAGGCTGTCCCTACTCAAAGGAACATGAATGTTTTAGGGTTGATTTGGCAGTGCTGCATTTATGGTTGGACATAGTGATCTTAGAGGTATTTTCTAAAGTAAATGATTCATAATTATGATGTAATATTCTCAAAGAGAGATACTGAATGCTAATAAACAAAGCCCTAGAAATACAACAAAAAAACTTCTTCCATATATCCTATTATTTTGCTGTGTTCTTTCCCTCCCTTTATTTATGTTTTTCTCAAGTAAGATGTTTATTACCCTGGATGGTCTTGTATGGACAGTGCCTGGGATCACTGGCATTGGTACTGCTGGACCTCTAGGAAAGGACACTTGAAAGGACACACTAGGATATCTTAGGTGTGGTTCTCCTTACTCAAAATACAGCCAAACAAGTTTCCCATGACATGAAATTAATTAGTGGGGGGAAAAGCACCACACACTATTGCCTTGAGGAAAATACACAGTATGACTCTTACATATACCAGTGCATTTGTGTGTACACATATATACAATTCCATGTGCAAACATTCACACAGAACACAACCTCACAGTTGCTTTCCAGCATAACCTGAAGGACAAAATAGGATGCAACTGGCAGTGGTCTTCCAGCTGGGATGTGTTCCTCCTGCTGGTATCCAACCACTTGCTTGAAAATGAAACGCTTGGCAGTAGAAATGCTCCACAGCTGGAAACCATGAACAAGTCAAAGCAAATAAACAATCCCAAAATTAGGTTTAAAGCAGAGGATAAAAATCAAACGTCATTTGAAAGCGTGCTAAAATTGGCTGGTGTCTAAGAGAGTGTTTAGTGGCTCAGCACTTCTCTGCTGCACTTCAGGAATTAAGGAGAGAAAGTCTCAGATGAAGCAATAAATAATGGACACTTTCAACACATAATTTGCATTTGAATTAACTAGGCTGGCTAAATTAATTCATCCATTATGAAAGGAGAATTTTACTGTCTATATTTTCAGGCTCCCTACTGTGCTAAGTTAAATGGGCACTGAGGCAGGGACTACTGGCTTCACAGAAATCGCTACTAAATTAGTTTCCTCCCAATCATTATCTAGTTCACACAGTTTGGAAGCCTGTTGCTGATCGAAACAATTGTCCCAATGCTTTATTTTTTCTCCACTGTTTGTACTGGTGAGGGTGAACAGCTTTGGCAGCAATTTGGGGTAATACAAGACTCACTCAGAGGTTTTTCTCTGAAGAATTTTTCCAGGCCTCCCATTCCGTAACAGTTAAATCACATGACCAAGATTATTGTGTGTTCAATATCAATTTAAAAGTTTGGGAGGCTGAGGGGTGATTTCTTTGCAACATTATTTGAATTTCTTCCTTGAGAAAATTTCAGATAACCTTAAAATAGATAATTGACACAATATTTGACAATAGGTTATTAATTGTATAGGTTATAGCATCAAGAACAAACTGGAGGAAGACATAAGCTCAGAAGACTTATGGAGTAATCAATATATTATATTGTTCTTAATAATGCATTAACATTGTGTTGCAGCTACACACGAGTCACATTTTCATGAACTGCACCATCAGGATTTTCAAAACTATGCTCAAAAACACCAAAAGCATTTGAAGACAGGGAAAAGAGGAGTATCGTCATCTCCTCTTTGCAAACAAAGAGTGGCAGAGAAGGAAACCAGAATTCAAACCATGTTCAGGGGTAAGGTCACAGCCCTCTGCCCACACCATGTCAGGAAAGATACACCACAGCAAGCTCAAAGTCCACCCCAGGCTTCCCACGGGACCCGCTGTGGGCTAAGGGGAGGATCTGGGCAGCAAGGCTTTGATGGTAGCAGCAAAACCCATTTAAATTACTGACACTTCTGCCAGTGTCTGGAGAAAACTCGTTCTGGTTGGGGAACAGCAACAAGCAAGTGATGGACGGGCACCTGGCAGCTCTGCCCTTTGCTAGCAAAGCTTTTAACACCTTCTCTGGAGTCAGAGAGGAGTCAGAGGAAGCTGACAGCAGCAGTTCAATTCACACAGCCAGGTCAGGAAAGGGTAGATTTTGGCACACTAGTAATACTCTTCTGGAACAGCTACACTGCAAAACAGAAGGGGTGCCTGTGGCTCACACTTTTCCAAGCTTTGTGCCCCACATCCTGGTCTAAGACTCCTTCCTTTCCTCAGGGAAACAATGCATTCCAGCATCACTTTTTTTTTCCCCTTTCCCATAATGGAGAAAAAATGACAGCAGTCCTTGCTGTGCCCGAGCATTATTCCATCAGCTCAGAGTTTCCTCACTCAACATGGACCATAACAGTGATGTGAGGAGAAGGAAGGAAAAAAACAGGAAGGCAATAAATCAATGCTACACTCCTTGCAATGGGACTACTACAATCCAGCATTGGGAGAGCCCTGGCACCAAGAGCAAAAAGTTAGAAACATTTGAGCTTTTTCTTTAGATTGCCATGATGAAACAAGCTGCATGAATCAATGCCTACGAGAGGCACCCAAATGTTTTCCACTGCCCTTCCTCACTGTCTATCGATTTCTTCCATGCAGAAAGCAAACCACATTTCAGGAGAAAACTGCATTGTTACAGAGAGTCCAAAGGGACCATCTCCTTCCCTGTCTGCTCACAACACTGAGAAGATGGAACCAAGCTTTGTGACAGCCTGTCCTCACTGCCTGTGTCACTTCAGTACTAAAGAGGATATTGTGTATACATTTTTTCAGCACTAAACATAAGAGGCAAGATGTGTTATCCTGTAAGTCACATCCTTCAAGATCTAAATCCATTTATAGAATTGCTAAGGTTTCTTCCCCTGCTCTTAGTTCCAGAGAAGATTAAAAATTTTACATCTAAACAGAGTGAATTTGGAGATCGCAACAGGATGGGACTTAAAATATTGACTTGCTTATTAGTGCAATGTTACAGCACAAAACACCCACTGCTAGCAGAGCAAGGATAGACTGACATCCTCTAAAGCAGCAAACAGCCTGGGACCTTCCAGGGTAACTGGAAAAGCATCCACTAAATGAGGAGCATAGAAATTACCTGGGTGAATACAGTTAAGCTACCTGAAATGATTGGCAAATGATTGACTCTTGCAAGGGCCATCTTTAAACCAAGAGCAAACTCTGACTGCACCTGGGCAGAAATTGCCACTAAAGGGAGCTTTGCCTTCCCAGCCAGAGGCTGATGGTGATAAAAGGGATGTTTAGACACATCATAGCTACAAGTCTGCATTTTTAAATTTTCGTGAGCTGATACAAATCAGAGAGCCTTTAGGGAAACATCCAAGTACTCAGCAATTCAATGTCAAAGATAAGAGCAAATAAAAGTATCTCACAAATCACAATTATGAGGACAGGCCTTCTCCAAGATTCATTCTAATTTTCAATGGTTCAATATATAGTATATATAAATACTATTTATACATTCCTTGAACCTTCTAGCCACGAGAAGAAATCCTGCATTTCTTAAGCTAATGTGAAAGTTTCCTTCAGTATCTGAAGCATTTCAGAAAATTAATTCCTTATCTCTGAAAAGGTCATTTATTCAAGGATGAGTGACAGGTGCCATAAACTTACTTGTATGTCACTTCAGCTCAACTGAACACAAAGCAAATCAACTCAGTCTGGTCTAGTATAATTACCTGCCAGAGCAGGATACATCACTTTGCATTTATTATTAACAATGCCACAGAAGCACTAAATTCAACAGCAATTTTGAGTAGTGCATGGTTGTACACTGCTCTTCCTTCCCAAGTGCTTCTTTCTCCTGGAGTTTACAACACGATTATTACAGAATGATAATTTTATTAGTAGTTGTACTGTGACAGTAATTACATTCCAGTTATGAATGAACAAATTATGAGGTCCAGTGCTAGATTAGCAGGATTAAGTTTTAGCTGGAGGGGAAAAAGGCTCAAGGAGAAGTGTTTCTAGCAGCTGGAAGGCTACCTGTCCTCGTAGGATTTAAATTTGGGCCTTAGCTCCTCTTTCTTTCTATTGCCTTGAAATATTTTTCTTAACATATATAGAATACACAAATTCTGTGTGGATTGTTTCCCCAACTCTGAGTACCTGTGGTTAGAAAAACCCCCAGCACTCACTGCTATGCTCTAAGTGTCATTTCAAGGACCTAAAAGTTGCACCATAACAATTTATGCATGAATAAATCTTTGACAAACAAAAACTTACTTGGGAAGCATTCTTTCATTAAACAAATTAATAGAACATTTCATATACTTCCCAATAAAATATATGCTACACTAGGAGCTCACAAATGTTATTTGAGATTTGGGTTTTCTGATATGGTATGGTTTGGGGAATAGTGGATGTTTTAATCCAGATGATTTTAATCTCTAAGATATAATGAGAACAATGAATGCTTGTAAATAGGATACACATTTAACATAAAAATGAATTCAATAAATATTTAGGGTTTTTATATTGTTTATAAAACTCTGAGTCAAAAAAGAAAGGTTTTAGATTATAAAATGGTTGATAGCAACCAGCCAAAAACTTCAGCTAAATTAGACAAATATTGTCAACACAGACACACAACAGTCACTCACCAAGTTAGGAAGGAACTGATGATTGCAGGAGAATTCAGAGCATCCCTGCACAGCTGAAGTGCCTCTGTGCTTACACAGTGATGCTTATGTCACTTTTATTTTTGTATGTGATGGCAAAAGTGTTCTGCTGTAATAAAATGAAAATTAAATTACTATTTAATAATAAGAAAAAAATATTAGAAATAAATATAAATCACAAAGACAGAAACATTGCACAACACAGTTAACAAATTAAGAGGGCTGACCTTGTTGGACTCACTGCTAAACCACCCAGCAGGCAAATCTGACAGTGTGCATCAGACTGCTATTACCCTGAAGCCCTTCCAGAGCACCAGAAACTACCAGAATTCCCAAGGAGTTCTCTAATCATGTAACTTGCCTGGATGCTATTCAGCATAAGATGCGTTTAAGGAACAAAGAATGTAATTCTATACAATGCAGAACACCATTTGTCTTATTTTGTACAGTTCCTGCTGCAGTCCTGGCTCTGGAGGTAGTGCAGTCAGAATCAATTCACACCTCCATTCATCGTGCCTCGGGGATGAATGGATGCAGTTTGTGTGTCACATCCAGGAGAGCCACTTCCATTGTTCCTCCAATCCCCCCAAAACAAGTATAATTCAATTGATTTTCTCTGTGCTTCCGAGAAGGTTATGAGGGACAAAGCTGCACAAAATGAAGGAGCAGCACCCTCCTGGTAGAGCTCCAAAAGCACCGGGAGTGGGGAGGAGCTGGAGTGAATAGAGGATGCTCATACACGGGGTCCATGGAGCCTGCGGGATACAATGATCTGTTTTCCTAAATCTCTGGCAACTGTAATGCCAAAGGAATGTGCTTTTAGTTTTGCAGTCTTGGCCCAGCTATGACAAAGCTGATATCCTGTACTTACCTATTTTTATAATCTAATTAACACAATGCATAGCAGAGTCCTTCAGGAACCACTTTCTTGTTTTACTCACCATTAGATGCTTCTAAACTACAAACAGCTCCTGCATGACCATAGAACCTTCCTTGGAAACAATGATAATTTTCTTTAATATAATTTTAGCATAAGAACTAGTGGGCTCACTAGAACATTTCAAGCTTCGAGGAAGACATCACTTTTGAGTATTTTTAGCTCTCTATCAAGAGCATCTAAATAAAATGCTTCATTTCAAAGCCTGGACTTGAAAATGTTTTGGTTTTTTTTTAGTGTAATACTACTTCTCTTTGGAGGATAAACCCCCAAACCAAAAGAAAAATTGCTCTTCTGAATCATGTTTCTCTGTTTAGACCTCAGCATTTATTGCATATGTGACAAAAGACAATTATTCTTCTGATTTACATGACAGCCTGTCATCAGAATATGAATATATCCACATGGACCTAAACTGACATTTTGTATAAGGACTACATGTTCCCAAATATTCTGCTCATCCAGTCACAATATAAAAATAGAAAATAAAAACTGATTGCCTGCCTTTCACAGAATTTAAGCTGTTACAAAATTTCTAAAGCTTTTTAAACAAATAAAGCATTTCATACATATAGTGAGCGACAGGAGGCAGAAATATGATTGACCTGGGAAGGCATAGACTGAAAAGTTTCATCAGAACAACAGTATGGACTTCATGAACTACTTGTGTGATGGATCCTTTCAGCTGTTCAGTGCCAGGATCTACAAAGGTTAAGGGATTCCACCTGCAACATCTCAAGGTAGACTTACTCTTGTATACCTTGAATTCGGGTACAAAAAGCTCCAAAAAATTTAGATCACGTAATTTGAGGTCTTATCACACCAGCTGAAGACAGTGGCCTCCAATTTAGCTTCTTCCTTTAAAAGCAGCTTTATGCTGTGGCTGAGGTTTTGGTCTGGTAAGAACCTATGTATTTATTCCAGTTTTTCCAAGCTTTGTAACCAAAGTTGGAAACCATGATATTCCTTGGGATGCAATGTTGGATTTCCTCCTTCCTTCTGAAAACATAATCAATGCAAGAACAAAATGCTTTAGAATTGCTAAGGAAAAAACCCAGCAGTAGCTCATCAGGCACAGAGGCTGATACCCCTCTGACATTTGATTCCCACCTCCCTGTTCTTCCTTTGTGAAATCAGCACCTTCACACTCTCAAATTAAATTAGAGCTGATAATCTCCCAGACTGACACGAAAGAGAACATAAATGCTCCAGGTTCACAATGCCCCTCTCCTGCTGAGGAAAGGACCTGAACAAGCATATGGAGGGTGTATGGCTGTTAGAGGCCAAACCTCAGCCACCTCATTTTCCATATTTGTTTCCAAGCTTTTCCTAATCTTTATTTCTGCAAATATTTTTTCCCCAAGAGAAACTCCAGCTTGGGGGATGTGTGAAAAGATGATATAATGTTTTGCAGGTGTTAGCAAAATAATTGTACAGATGACATGGGTAAGAAACCAAATGTTTCTTTGATGTTTTGATGAGTTCTCTCTCTGTATTTTTCCAGCAGTGGTAGGACTCATTAGTTCTGTATCACCCATCTGGATTTTAAAAACATCAACTTAAACATTTTTTAATCTTCTAAAGAAATTGATATCCTGAGCTCACCTATGAAAGAGCTCCAGTAACTCATCCAAGCCATGCAGAGGGGAGGAGAGAGGTGTTACAGGGACCCTACCTACAAATCCCCCAAACCAACTTGCAACAAATAACATGGATGAGACAAAGGTTCACAATTACTTACATATTTTACATTGAGTCATAATTAGCTGCAATATATATACACACTTCACTTTAAACCAGCTATGAATAGATGAGTAAGTGCCAGGGACTGCCATCTGCTCCCTAAGCCATAATTAACTGCCTGATTATGAAATACATATATATTTATCTAATTAGTTTTAATAGCCCTGCTTCAGCTGGCACTGCTCCCAAAATAAGGTGAAAAAGCCTGTCCTACTGCTTGACAGAGAGAGGCTGGAGAGGTGAGCAGCTCTCACCAGGAGCTGCCCCAGAAGCCAGCCTGGCTCCAGCTGGGGGTCAGCAAGAGGAACCAAAACAGGGAGCTGCTGCACAAAGTGTCACTGGACAACACCCAGGGCATCGCTAAGCCAGGCTTTTCTCTGACTGTGCCAGTGTGGGACACAGTGCAAAGCTTTTCTTGAGCCTCAAACAAAACTCCTGGTACTGTGGGTGACAACCAAACGGTGAGGAGCCAGGACAATGGGTGCACAGACAGCTGTGCCCCACTGTGAGGGGACACTAACCAAACACTGCCTCTTGAAGCAAGCTGAGATCACTGATTATTTGAGCCCATACAATTCTATTGGCAACATGGTCCAGAAAGACTTTCTACGGATAATTTGCTAATTTATTCAGGATTAAAAAAATACATCTCTTAATATCTATTTTTTCCCAGTTCTCTCTGCAGTATAACCGGTGTTGCATCCACTGTTAATTTCTGGGTGAGCAGCATTAAGGCTTTGCCACAGGACAGATTTTGTCATACATTCCATGTTTTGATTGCGACTTTGACACTTTCTGCAGCATAAATACAATTAGGGCAACGTTTTAGAAGTATTTCACATGCCAAAGGGTACATTTGACATTGATTTCCAGGGAAGCTGGGAATCCAAATGCATCAAAATCCAGTTATTCAGCCCAGCCCCACTGATTCACTCACTGAGCTTCCAAGGGATGCAGACTAGCTGAATTTTGACTTAGATTAGGAAGCCCTGACATTATGGTCAGCATGGGACTTCCCATCACAGTCTACCTGTGGAAAGTCTCCACAGAAGGAACAGGAAAGATGGCTTACAGCTTCCCCATCCCTCTTTACACACTTTGGGATTTTGCAGGACCTGTCTGTCAGGTTCTCTCCTACACACAACCAACACCAACAGCTCATATTACTACATCTGCTCTGGATGTCTGGTATTTCTCTATTTTAAAGCCTGTGCTTCCTTCCTGGAAGCAGTCAGGTCCATCCATAAGTTAGGAAATCAATGTGAAGCCCCACAAGATGCACTGCGAGGGCTCAGGGCTCCTCTGTGCAGATATCATAAGCAGGAATTTATTCCCATAGTAGAATATTATATACATTATATACCAAGGTGCTGTAGCAGCCTGCAGACTTCCCACAGCCTTCCCTGAGCGCAGCTGGGATTCCTGCTCTGCTTATTCCCCAGAGATCACAGCTGCTTTTGCACAGCCACGTTGATGCCATTGGGACCCACCACCTCCTCCCACGTCACTTACAGGAGAGAAAAGTCCATCATCCCAGGCAATGATTCCACCAAATCCATCATCAAAGCCTGGTAAATGAAGTGGGACAGACTCATTCTCACTTAATGCCCGTGGTGGTGCCAGGTGACAGCAGTCACACTGATGTGACTGTCCCACGGCAGAGCAGGTACATTAATTTAGTGACACATATGCCTGTCTCTATTTTTCAGCTACCCTCAAGGGATAACTAGTTCTGGATGCCATATATTCCAGCCTGCAGGGTTAAAAAATAACCCTGAGAAGTCCCTTTATTTCAGCAGACGGGCCGAGATCCTCTGAGCCCCAGAGAGCTGTGTCTTTGCATGTTGGTGAAGGTGGAAAAACTGACTGCAGGGGCATTTCTGGGGAGCTGAAGGCCCCTTGGCAGGTCTGGGTGAAGTATTATTGCTCTGGCACGGTGATTACATGCTACACAAAGCTGCTATATTACAAGTGACAAGTGGGAGGAGTAGGAGATCACAGCTCTTTTTTGGAGGAAATGAAGGAATGTAATTTTTCAAATGGAACCAATAAAATGAGACATCCCCCCCTTAGAGGCTCTTTCTTGAACGCTGCTCACAGGCTCTCTCAGCCTCGTAACAAGGCAACAACTGCTTGAATAACAGAATACAAATTTCTGTTGTTGCAATAAATAACCTGGAACAAGCTTAATTCTCACCTCTCCTACAGAACCCACAGACAGTCAGCTACTCAAGACGGTTTTATCCCACAAGATTAAGATATTTAGCAAAATAAAAAAAAAATTGATTACAGAAAATTCACTCCATCACCTCATGTCTCTTCTGAGATACACACAGAACCCACTCCCTTTGCCTGTAAACATCCTGCTCCCTATTGTTATTGATATTCATGACATTAGGATCCCATTCTGTAAAACCATCAGCTAAAACAGCTTTACTGCTCTATTAGAGCTTTGCTTCTGCCAGTCCCTATGCCCGACTCCTGATGGCCTCTTTCCAGAAAAGCACTTATGCATATCCCTCTGTAGCCAAAGGAACATCCTCCTTGTGTTTCCTGGGAACATCTCACACACTGGGATTCACAAGTGCATTGTCAAATCAGGACCTACCCCTTATCTGTCCAAGAAACAGCAATGGGTTCCTTAATTATAAATAAACCCAGGCAGATACTGTATGCCATTTGTTAGAGCAATTTTGCATGTTCTGTGACAACAATTACCACCATTTTCTTAAAAAAAAATATATATACACACATACATCAATTATTAAAACCACCTTCCTTAACATTTTTCTGGCCCCATGACATCAGAGGTTAACAATTTATCAGGATCAAAGATATTGGGGTCTCACCATGCACTTAGTATTAGAGAGGGATGTTGAAGTGTCATCCTGAATAAAACAGAAGCAAACGCCTCAGATGGGACAGGAAGGACCACTTTCCCCTCTGTTAATTTACATTTTATCATATATTTCAATCATGCTGGCCACTGAACCATGCAAGATTCACATGTTTCTTGCTGCTGCCTCTATAAACAAGCAGAGCCAAAGCTGTGTGTCCCCATGATCCCAACATACAAGTTTTTGTGGCAGCACAAGATACTCAGGCTCCCTCTGCATGCCCTGGCATTGAGTTGCTGTGCTTTCTGTGCCAGAGTAGATGAAGGCCTCTCTTCTTGAACTACTCATTTTGCCACATGACCTGTGAACAACCATCTGCCTTAGGAACCCACATTAACTTTAAAAAGGCCAGAAATTCCTCAGTGCTGACCAAAGTTAAGCATTTCTATTTGCCTCTTTCAAAACAGATCTGAGCATTCATTTGCTTAGGGAGGAAACATGACCCTCCCTCTTTACACACATGTCAAATGCCCAAATAAATGCCTCCTGCCTCAATGAGGTTTTTAACTAAAAAGCACCTATAAGTTTCATTTTTTTATTCTCCAGGCATCACTAAATGGAAAATCCCAAAGAGGGAAGAAGCACTGACATTTAGATGACCAGGGTAACAACAAGCTAACAAGACATTAATTACAACAAACTATGAGCTTTGCCATGCTCAGAAAGACCCTGCTGTGAGGGCAAGAGCAAACCCATTTCCCCCCTTGCTTGCTGAAGGCACAGTGCTGCTGCATCGAGCAAACGCCATCCAACACCCCCACCCTGCAGTGACTTTCAATTGGCTTTTTGTCACCTCCTTAATCCAGAAGCTGGCTTCTTGACAGTGGGCAATGAGAGCCCAAGTGCTCTCAGAGAGCTCTCCTAGCAAGGGTCTTTCCTTAGTCAAAAATGTGATGACAGTGTCATGCCTTTACCTGTGACATCCCTAACACTAACCACTTTTGTCATTGATCGAGCACTTGTCCAGCAAGACTTAACCAGGAGCCAACCAGGTCTGATCTATGTACAGGGGGTACTGCAGTAAGGCTTAGTAAAAAGCAGGAGATGTTGAATAATTTTGGAGCAGTATTTTATCCCCTAAACTCATTAATGAGCCACAGTTAAAGCTGAGAGAGTCTCTGGAGCAAAAGAGATGAACCAGGGCAGGTTCAGTCACTTGAAGCTGTGTGGACATGAGGGCATCATGCAACGTGCTACAGACAGAAAACACTTGATGGGAAGCCATGGTTATTCCTAAAACTCTGGGATAAAAGCTAAAACTAGGAATGACAGATGAAAATTAATTGCCTTTCTTCCACAGTCACAAACAGCTCTTGCCTGCACGAGGGAAATACTGGTGAGCACAGCGGCCTTGGTGCTGTTAAAGCTCAGCACCACATGAATTTGTTTTAGACCCCTTTAAAATGGCTCAAGGCTCAGTAGGAGGAAGGAGAAAGTGTATTTTATGGCTGGAGCAGAGAGGCTGGGGGGAAGATGCTCCCTACTGCTGAGCAATTCCATCAGTGCTGCCACAGCAATAAAACTGGTAGCACAGCAGCAAGAATTAGCAGAGATTTGTGTCTTAGCAAGTGAAAAGCTTTGCTGGAAGAGGAAGATTGGGCCCAATGTAAAGGAGACCCTATTTTGTAAAAATTGCAGCTCTTAGCTTTTCTTCCCTCCTCAACTGGCCTCCCTCTGTGCTGCTCCGAGTGTATTCCTTCATGCTTGGCTGTTATTAATCCTGTAAAGCTGTTGGGAACCCATTCACATGGGAAATGGTGAAAGCACATCATCATCATCATCTAAATTTAGGAACTTGAAGCAAAACCAAACCAAAAGCCAAATAAGACTGTTACAAAAAAAAAACCAAAAAAAACCCCAATAGCCAAATTTACAGGGCAAAGTACTCACTGTAACCAGTTCCACACATACCAAATTAAGAGCTATTTTACTGAAAAGTTTGAATTTTGTATTTTCACTGTCCCATAAAAGAAGAAGAAAAAAAATCAGACTATGAAGCCTCAGCACTAGGCGAGTGACAGCCTGAGAGATGTCACCTTCATTCTCAAGGCCAGTTGCCTTCTTTCATCAAAGGGAGGGAAAGTTTTGAGATCTTATTTATGAAGGACAGAGCGTGCTGCAGATATGACCTTCCAATTCACAGCAGAAAGCAGGCCAAGGAACACATGTATACCTTTGGTCCCCTGAGGTTTTCCTGCATAACAATGGAAATGAAAGGTTTTTACTCAAACGGGCTTCTTTTAATGGTTTCATCTGCAGACAGCCAAGAGAATTTACTAATTCAGTCAAAAAGCACCATTCACCCCGGCTACTTTGTGCCTAGAGTTTCTGTCTAGCTACAAACACTCCTTTCAAAAATGAAGTTATTGCAGCTATCCACCCAAAACAATATCAGCTTTCAAACACAACCTTTATTTGATATTTATGCTTGAACCACTGTAACTTGCTTATCCTAAATTCTGCTTTAATGCCAACTGCTAATAAGTCCCCAGATACAGCTGATAAAGTGATGAGCAAAACCTCCCTCCACAACTGCAACAAAGAATTTTGCTAGGCTGGGAACATCAAGGGAGGGCTTTTAATACCAGCATTTGGACAGCATTAAAGGCCAAACACCTTCCCTAAGTCAGGACGTACAGGATTCATACCCTTCCTGCTCAAAGAAGGTGCCTGTGTGTCACATGGGCAGGTTGTATATTTTAAAAGCCACGGTCCCTTTTGTTCTTGGATAATAACTAGTCTAAAGAAACAAATTTTATTATTAAAACAAGTTCTCCATAGAATTTGAACAGGGCTGGAGACAATTTCAGGAAAAGCAGAGCATTCATGCTGGGTGTAGAAAGGACACAGGGTGTAAAGCAGCCTTCTGCATTATGTTATCTCCTCATTAAATCTATAAACCGAGGGACTGTATTTTAGAAAAGAATTGTTTGAGAAAGGGTTACACCCCAGGAAACTCAACTGTGTTACTCAGAAAGAGCCAGGGTTTTTTTTTCAGAGTGGATTTTGTGCAGAAATCCTGCTGTTATAGAGAAAAAAAGGTCACATCAGTAAAAACATACAAAAATCTCTTAACAATACCAAGCGTTTAGTCTTTGAAATAGTAAAAGGAGAGAGATTCCCCATTCCTGCTGATCAGCTCTCCCATCTCAAACTCAACCCTATCCCAAACCTCAGCTGACCTCAGCTCATGGCTATGTAGGAATGCTGCTGAGCATTGCTGTAAGGGCAGCCACAGGGCTCGACACACCACGAGACAGTGCTGGGGCCTCACTGTCCTTCCACCAGACAGGACCTGGTGGGCTCTAGATCTAGTGGGAGTTTTCCAGTTACATGGGTTTCTCCTCTGAAAAACTGCACTCAACAAAAATAACCTCTGGGAAATAATCGTGGAAATTTATTTTACTGGAGTCACTTCAGTCTTAACATCAAAACAACCTGATGGAGATAAAAAGCCACAATAAATCAAAAACACAGTGAGTTTTGCCTTTGCAAAACCTCTTCATTTTCATCTTTCTTTGCCTTCCTTCAGGCCAAAAGAGAAGGTCAACATCTATGAATTTTTTCAAGGAGAGAAACTCTTTCCTCAGCCCTCTCTTAATGCTGTCACATCGCCAAAGCTACAGGTTAAATGAGTTCAGCGACCTGTCTAATCACAAGGTATAACTTACAGACTACTCCACACTGCAGCCATAAATGCAGAACCTGATTCCCCTCTGTCATAAGACAAGTACCATTTCGTGTCTCTTCTTGCCCATAAAACAGCTACATTCTCCAAGCCCCACAGAGGTGACATTCCTCCTCCCAAACCTTGTGCAAAGGTGGAGGCACCACCCCCTTGGGTCTGGAGAGGTACAACCCCAAAATACCCCTCTCCAGCCCCCACCAGCTCTGTCACTGTAGCCCAAGTTTCCTGGCTTGGCCCTAATAAAAACTTGTCCAAGGTCCCCACACAGGCCACTTTCTCACTGTACAAAAATGCTTCCCATGATATATGTAGAAAGCTGCAGGATCAAAAGCACAAAACAGGTAAGACTTGAACACGACACAGCCTCCAGTCCAGAAAGCCCTGGCTTTCCAGGAGCATGGAAAGCACACACACCTTGCTTCTCCCACCACTTCTGAACAATAGTCTTAATGTGTGGAAGAAAGGCAAGAAAAATCTAAAAGTTGGGGAAAAGCAGTTGTTTTGGGAAGCACAGCTCACATTTCACTTAGGATCATCACACTGTTCTCTGGGAACAGCTTTGCCAGAAGACAGTTGAGCCAGCTCCTAAACACTGCTTTCAATTTCTAAAGGGGCCCTCATGAGCCAGGACAGCTGAATAGTTAATTGTTCTACATAAACCATTCCCATGTACATGCATATGATGCTGCCCTGCAGTTGGAGGCCAGTAGCTGTGTATGATTTACTACTGTCCCTCAGAGGGCAAAAGCTGGCACAGGCAAACAGAGCAACCACTGCATCCAGTGTGGGCCAGGGACACTGAGCCCAGCCTGTAAACAGCTCCCTAATGCTGGACTGCTTGAAACCTCAGTTGTGGAGGATATCTTACACTGCTTCCAAAAGGAAAGAGCCCACTCAGCACCGAAATCCAGCACACAGCACCTCTGGGCTTCAGCTAGTCATGCTATAGGAGTCCAGCCAGGCTATGTATTCCTGCCCATGTGCTCCCAGATGGGATGGGGTCCTTATCATTTCTGGGCCCTTTCTGGCCTTTGAGAAAGCACCACCTCACAATGCCTCTGCAGTCAGAGAGTGCTAGCAGAGGCAGGCACATCTTTCTGCTCTCCTCCAGCTTGCAGCAAGGCAGATCAAGGGACTCAAAACCTCAGACAGAGGTTTTGCAATCTGTGTCTGCAGAACTGGAGTCAAAAGCAGCCTTTTACTTGTACAATTAGATCTGCCTGTGATGTTATCAAGCATTAAGGCTCCTCGAGAAAGCATGGAGGTGTGGTCACACACCTCTTCTATACATGCACAGACCCAATATGGTTTTTTTCACATAGAAATGGTGAAGACAAGACAGACTTGTTAATTTCCATTCTTTTAAACCAGTTTGAAGAGCAGGATGAAGCCCTACCCTTCTTTTAAAGGACAAACACATCACCTCCACAAGCACAAGCTGCAGCCCTGTGGTGATCCATACCTTGACTGGGAATTGCCCCATTGGAATGGGTGTCCCATCATGGTTTCTGTTCACAGCACATGAACACCACCCACAAACAATCCCCCCCCCCAAAAAAAAAAGTCCTGAGGTTACTAAAGCAAAATCTCAAAAAGAAATACAACACCAGAATTATGACTGGCCCAGATGGGTTTAACCTAAAGCAATAATCACTCCTCAGGGATTATATCCCAGCAAGGTCAAGCTGCCACCTCCATTCTCTGTCCCAGCTTTCCTCCCACAGGCACAGCAGGATTAGGCAATGCCACACAGGTACCACTGCTCCCTGTGTCCAGTCATTGTGGTGCTGTCCCTCTGGGCCACCCCACATTTCCATCTTGTGTGTTCACCCTCAGCCTGCTTCCTCTCCTCATCCAGGCAAGAGGAAAATAAATACCTCTTACTAGTTTACTAGATGGACAGAGGGTGCCCTTTCATCCTTATCTTGATCTTTGGAGATGTGTTTGTCTGCCATTTCTGAAGAGTAAAGACATCTCCAAAGAGCTCAGCCTGAGGCAGATTTTGGTCATGGAAAATGCCAGGTCAGACACAGAGAGCCATAAAGAGCAGTGAAGTCCAGGGAAGAGACAGGTAACTCCCATATAAGTCAGGCAATATTTAGTTTAGCTACATCTTACATGAAATAATAAATAGGGGAAGGAAATTTGCTTGTTTGCCCAAATGTTGTCATTTTGCAGTTAGTTTGAGAGCGCCAAATTGAATTTGAAAAGGCTATTACAAGAAAGGTTAAAAAAATAAATAAAAAGTGTGTAGATATAGCCTTAGGGGCTATTTTAATTTTCTCTGGGCCAGCTTGCTCACTCCTCAGAGTCAATGTAGATCAAAAGAATAATTTATAAGCTTTAATGAGAATATTGATTTGTAAGATTCCTTCTAGTGGGAAGGGGGGGGGGAACAGGGGAAGGAGCCCTGTGGGCTGTGGCCAGAGCCTTGTTGGAGGCTGTGAAAACCTGCTGAGGGCACAGAGAGCCCACGCTGTGATGGGGAAGGTGCACACCACGCAGAAGTCTCGCCTCTCACAGCCCCTGCTCCCAGCAAGGATTGACATCAGTGTTTCCAAACAACTCACCGTCTAATTTGTACTTATGCAAAAGAGCTGTCCCATAACACAACTCATCGAGCAATTAACATGCAACACTTCAGCGCGACTCTCCTTCGCTTGTTGTTGAACTCCCTTCAACGCCATTAATGAGAGCTAATTAAATCAATCAAGTCATTGCCGTAGTCAAACACGACTGTAGTTACCGAAGCGGTATGAGATGGGGAGCGATTTCTCAGCGCCGTGAATATCCCGGTGCACATTCATCACTCTGTCCTTCCAGCGTACATCTGTTCGCACCGCCGCGCCTCTCATCTGTCACACCTTGTCACCGGCCCTGCCCCCAACACATCTACGTGTCAATTAATTCTTCCCCGCGCGGCTCAAGTGCGTCGTACTGAATAATCTCTATCTTAATATCCAGCCACAAGCTGTTCCTACCAGGGACAGCACCGTCCCCCAGATCACACGACGGTGACCGCAACCTCTCTGTTTCTATATTGAGAGTTATGGAAAACCTCAAACCACCCCCACACGCTCGGATGTTTTTCTGGGGAAGTAATGGAAAGTTTGGACTCCTTTCTCCTTCCCCTCCTCCAGGCTTGACATGATATTTGCAGTCCAATTCACCAAAATAAAGTTTTCTTAGAGGAGTTTCCAGGGAAACCCTTCAAGTGGGTAATTGCTGTGGACCTTCAAAATGCTTTTTATAATTGATCAAAGTTCAAATAACAGATTTATCTCAACATTTGCAGAACAAGGCAATGGCATTTCTGCTATACCAGCAGCTCATGTGCCTACCCACCACTACCATGAGCATGCAGGGGGATGAGAGTCTTTTACTAAACAGGAGCATCGTCTCTCATTATATTATAACATTTGGTCTCTATTTATGTTTCTGCTCCGTCTGGCTAACTCTCCTTTTTATTTACAAATCAGCTATATTAATGTGCTTTAATTTCAACACTGGTTGTTTATTTTAGAGATGAATCAGTTGGCAAGGGGAAAAAAACCACTAACAGGAAGCAGCACCAGCTCTGACACCATATATACATTTGTCTTTACTCAATGGTAGACTTCAAATTAGCAGGGTTTTGACTTCACAAACATACCTGGTGGCATCTTTAATGTTTTAATTATAAAAATACTGACTCACTGTTCAGAGAGGGAACAAGTAACTAATGCATTAATTGCTTGAAGAGCCCTTGGCCACCACGGAGAAGGGAGATGGGGCAAAGTCTCTGTGTGTGTCCCAGAGAGAAGGACATGGAAGAAAAGCACAGGACCCCACATAAAAACAGGGTCCCTGGGAAGAGCCACACTGAGAATCTGGGGGAGCTGCAAAATACCCCACTTCAAAACACCAAACAAAAGCAATTAAAAAAAGAACACCTCACTAGAAGTAGCAGCAGTGAGTCTCATGCCAGAAATTTCAGCAAGGGGCATAATTACCTGGATGAAGTTACAGGTGGCTTGATCCTGACTCTGCAGCCCCACGAGGAACAATGGGCATATAAATATACCTTGTGCCTTGATTTCTCCAAATCTGATGCCCTGGGGGAAAAGCAGAGCAATGCTCCAAATAAACTGCCTTACACCGGCATGAGACAAACTTGGGCTGAACAGAGGATCAGTTCTTATATCCTTCTGTCCAAAAGGCTTTCAGAGCCTCATCTGAGGACAGCCTAGGAATAATTTGGGTCATTATTATTAATTATTATAGCTCCCAGCAGTGACAAATGCCTGGGGATTCCTTTTCCCTCATCATCCAGCTGTAGAAGGACCCAAGAGATGAAGTCAAGGATTTCTATGGCAGAATAGACAACATAATTTTTTTGCCAAACCCAAATTTTCTATTGTGAAAGTCATATGGGGAACAAAATCTCACCCCTTGGAGTGATGATCATAGAGATGTGACATCCAAAAACCAAGTCCCACATAGTGCTACATCTCACAGAGAAACTTCAGTCCTGACTCCACGGCATCGGTTTTCTCATCAAGCCCTAATACGAGCTCCCCCTGAGTCTTTGTGTCATGCTGCAGCAATTTTAAGGCCATGGCAGGCTTGTTCATCAAATAAATACATTTGACTGCACAGGCCTCTAACTTCAGAGAGGATCAATGAAATTTTTTCCTTAGAGGAAGGAGTCTGATGAAATTCTTGGTTTAATCCCCCTAATATCATTTAGTCAAGTAAATTCATGTGACTAAAAGCATTCTGTCACTTGAAGGCATTTCATCAGCCACATACACATAATTCTGGTGACAAAGTGATTTTTGTCAACAAAATAGTGCCTGGCACAAGTACAGAAGTTTGTTTAGCAGTGAGTGAGTACACAGCAAAGGCAGGAATCAGATCCTGAAGATTATGCTGGTCTAAAGAGACAAGAAGGAGAGAGAAATTATCTGTTCACTGCCAGACTGTGGGAAGTAGTTTACATGAAAGGAGAAGGAGTTTACAAGGCAGCATCAGCTTCCTATGGGCCTTTACCTTTAGCAGAAATCAAATCACCAACACAAAACCATAGTCACATTGCATGGGTGTTTCGCTTCCTACTCTGCTTTTGATCCTACAGCCAGCAGATCTGTTTAATGTGTTAATTGCAAACTCCTCTGGTCTCTATCCAGCATTTCTTCTGCTCATTGGTGTGTCTGGCATCAGAAACACGTGAATAAAGTGATGGAATTCTTTCACCTTTTGCCTAACATCACATCTTCACCTAATCTGCTTCGAAAAAGCACCAGTGGTTGAATCTCAGCCCTAAGTTTGGAACTGTGGATATTGCAAACAAAATCCCCCTCAGCCCAGTGCATGGGGCCCAACAGTCAGAGAATGGTTTGGATTGGAAGGATTTAAAGGCCATCTAGTCCAACCCCCTTCCAATAAGCAGGGACACTTTCCACTAGACCAGGTTGCTCAGAGCCCTGTCCAGCCTGGCCTTGAATGTCTCCAGGGATGCAGCATCTAAAAGAAACCAGGCTGAAGGTGTGTGGCCAGGGACAGATCAGAGAGAGCAGGGAGCTGGGTGCTGTATTATGTAATTCAGGAACACATGGAAAAGAAGAAAAAGCAAAGAGGGAGGACACAGCTGCTCAGTCCTGAGGAACTGGAGCTGCAAGGGGCAACACATGTGCAAGGAAAGGAGTTTCCTACAGCAGTGCACACCAATACAAACACACAAAAAGGAGGAGTGAAGTTCACAGCAGAGAACAGAGCCATCAAACATCATCTGTCCTCAGAGATGCTGGCAGGCAGAGGAGGAAGGAAATCTCAGAGCAGCTTTATTTATTTGGTGGAAATGTTTTTGATTTCCCCACCATGCAAGAGCAACAGCAGGAACCCCCAGGTGGGGAGAGGCTGTGCAGTGCACATTGGTGTTTGCACACCCACGTGAGGGTGAAGCAGCTCGACCTGAGCCTTCAGGGTGGTACAGGAACATTTTTCCTTCCTGCTCCCAGAGGTCAACAAAGCACCTAGGGAAAGCCTTCCAGAATGCTGACCAGCAGGAAAACGCCCTTCAGTAGATCTTAACACCTTATCTGTGACATGAAAGGACATTGAGGATTCTAGAGAAATTAGGAGCTGAGTTTTGCCTGCCCCCTGCTGAGGCTTGCTGTGCCCCCCAGCACTTGCCATTTCCTCCTATGCCTCTCAGTGCCATATGACATTTGTTAGTCACCAATCCATCTCTTCAGCATACTCCCTCTTCAGTTACTGTGTGAGGGTCTTCACTACCACAGTGATTTTGAAGCCTATGAGCTCTACTTAGGAGTTTACAGGGGGAGCTGAATTCTTCTGATAAGGAAGAGTTGAACCAAGAAGCCCTGGTTTTCACAGCTGGCAGCAGGGTTTACATACCTGGGTAATTATTGTCTAGGGGAGAAATTAGATTAGTCTCAACCTTCTCCCTTTGTGGCAACACTTCCAGCTGAAGTCATAATAAAGAAAAATCTCACAAACTAGTCACTGGCAACCAAAGTAATTTGTCTGCTATCGATCCATAGTGTGATTTAATGGTGTGGAAAAGCAGGTACAGGTCCCTCTCTTCGTTAGGGAAGCCCTTGCTCACCTCATCCTTATGGGCTTTGCTGGCCCAATCCTGCTTCCACACCATCCTCATGGGTCCCCAGCTTGGACCCTTGCACATGCCTTTTACCTGGAGAGGAAAAGCTCTGGGAGTTGTGAGAAGGGGAAACTGTTCAGTTCTGTGCTCAGCTGCTGAACCTGAGAGCCTGCAGGTTTAATCTCAGTCTGTGGCAAACCAGGAAGAGATTTAACATCCGTCAGGCAATTTTTGCAGACTTTCACACCCAAAGGCTTGCCTTGGAAAAGGTTTGCTCTCACTCGTTGGCATATGCATCTCTACACCAATAATTGAAAGCTGCAGCCTCACCACAAAACACCTTGAAATTTATCACTATTGTCATCAACAAGAACTGTGAAATCATAACCCAAGACTCTCCTTCACATCAGTTTTTCCATCCACAAGCCCAGCTCTGCCTAAATCATGCAAAAGGCATAAAAAGGAGCTGCACGCACCAACCCATAAATCCCAGCTGTCCTGTCTCCCAGCTTAATGCCAAGTGATAAAGATGCCCCAGAGTTTATATGGCTGCCAGTGCCCCCCCTTCTTGTTGATCATACACATAAATAAAACCACAATGATCTCATCTGATCCCTTAACCAGCAAAAGCGAGTGCTGGGAGCCCCAGCCAGTGTAGCTGGAGTGACTCACAGTGACTTTTGATTGAAGCTGACTATTAGCACATACAATTAAGATGCCGTTTCAGTTTAAAGATGAATTGGCCATGCAGCGACAAATTGTGAATGCTCATTGCTGCCATGCTGAGGCAGGTAATCAGGGAATGAAGTTGTAATTGTGGCACCTCTTGTTTTGCTCCTGCTGGAGCGCAGAATGTGAGATTCAATTTAACAAACAATTTGCCACACGGCTCATCCCTGCTGGGTGGGAAAGCAAAGCTTGCTGGCGAGGCTTCCTTTGAGTTCTGCTCCTTTTTAAACCCGTTACAAGCAAAACTGGCACTTGCTTTAACCTTTGCACCGAAACAGGAAGGAAGAGGAGAAGCCCGGGAGCATTGCTGGTGGTGTATGTTGGGCTTTATCCAGACACGATAAAAAAGAAACCCCACACAGTGGAAAGAATCGTCACGCTTTTGGATCTGTCTGAGCTTCTCTGCAGAAACCAGAGAGCAGCCAGGCCGTTGGAGCCAGTATGTTGGAGCAGCAAATGCTGATGTGGGCAAGTAGGGAGGGATTTATTTATATAAGCCAAGATTCGCTCTCCTGCTGCAGACTACAGTCCCTGGGTGGTCTTTGAGCCAATTGTCCCTTTTTTTCCCCTCAGGGGAGGGAAGAACAAACCGAAGCAGCAGCTATTATATGATTTAGCAGCTCTTCAGCAGCCTGCCTCTGTTCTGCTGCGAGGGAAGGAGCGAGGAGATGCTCTGCAGGTCCCAGGGAGCTGGGATTTAAAGGACTCCACGAAGGTGTCAGCACCAGACATCTCCTGGACCAGACTCACAGAGCATTTACCACTGCTTGGGATCCATCCTTGCATACAACCACTGCCTCTGAGTTTCTAGTCCAAACTTGGCTTCTCTAACAAGGCCAATTTCATGGAAGTGTTACAGCCAGCCCTTACACATCCTTCCTGCTTCACCAACTAGTGATTAATAATCAAACAAGTCACTTATTTAAAATCCTAAGTCTCAGAGATTTTTTTCTGTTTCACTGAGACTAAACATGTGCTTACACGTTTTGGAATCTCAGAGCCAATCAGGACTAATCGCTCACTACTTTGGAACCACCTTTTTGGTAAAAGGGAGGACAAAGAAAATTGTTCTCTGGTTGCTAGTCTGACCTAGCTCAGAAAATGGGGCCATCGGCTGTCACAGTTTGTGTTTGTAAGTGGCTCCATCTCTCCTCAGAAACATACAGGAATCAGAGAGTGTAGGGGAACGTTCAGTGGCTGGTAACTACAGAGATAGAAACCTTACAGAAAAGAAAAAATAAAAAAAGAAAGAGCATCTTGTTTTTTCCTTCTTCAGAGAAGACATTTTCCTGCCTCCAAGCATGAAATGGCACCCAACATCAGCTGGACCCTGCTCTTCACTCCTTATCAGTCTTGAAAAGGCCCCAAGGCAGTCAACAGCACAATTTGATGGTACCCTAGGCAGGTGCAACTCAAAGGAGAGAAAAAGTAATCTAATTAAAATTTAGTGTTTGGATGGAGGCAAGAGCTGTGTGCTCTGACAAAGCAGAAAAGAGAGAAGCACAAATGCTTTGTAATTTGTACATCAGCAGAGCTGGGTACATGAGGGAGGATGAGGATGTTTTTCTTTAAAGGGAAGGCTCTTCTCAAACACATCCAAGCCACCAGCTAGCCTGGTCTCATCACAGAGCTTTCCCTTGCCCAAACGTCTTGCAGGAGACAAAACACTGGCCAAAATGTGACATCCATTACAGGGCAACTATTCTGAGGCAAAATGAAGCCTTTTAATCAACCTTTATTCAATAGCCACCATTGCACTACAAGGTTTTAGTTTGTTGCTCTGCTGTCACAGAGATGAGGCAGATGCCCTCCACTGGAGTGGTGCAACTCACTGTACAAAAACATGATTAAACGTGATTAATTCTTAAGTAGCTCTCCTACCTGATTAATAACACACCTTACCCCTTCAGAAAAATTATCCATAGGTTTCCATTTAAAAGAGTAGAGAATGAATAGCTAAGCAGTGTTTGGACCCAACGCAGTGTATATACTGAATGTAAAGCTCTTGGGCTGGTCAAATGAGTGTTTCAGGTATGCAGATTTTGGTGTGAAGGCTGCACTTTGAGGCAGCCCCACAGCTCAAGCTCTGAGTACAAAGCATACTGCAGAAAGGGCTTCTAGTGCTATTTAGCAGCTGGATAAGGAAAGGAATAGTAGGTGCTTGGTTTGTAGCTCCTGCCTGCACCTTAACAGGAGGACTGGTCCAAACCTGGGAGCTGTGACACCAGGAAGGAAGGGGACAAATATGGTAATTCATAATGTTTCCTTCAGGCTGCCCCAGGCACCCAATGCAGATTACAAGAAAAGGAGGCATACGTGTCCCCAAAGGTACCATTTTTGATGTGCCAGGTTGGGTAGAGACAGACACTGCAGACATCTTTCCTCTCTGACACAGGTGGGTCGTGTTAACTGCTCTGCTGTACAGCGGGGTGGGGAAATGAGGCACAGCAAGGTCAAACACCTCACCTTGCAAATGCTCACGTGAATACTTAATCTCTCTCCTGTGAGCAGTCTCACCAGCTTCAATACAACTGTAGATATTTAATCAAGGACAGAAAAGCTCTCTAACCCACAGTCTGCCACTGAGGGGATTTGGGGGGGGTAGGAGACATAGAGCACAGTCCCCCACCTGAGCCAACCCTCTTTGCACCAGCCTCCTGCAGCACAACTCCAGCACCAAGCCCACCAGGAACATCACCACCACAATGCTTGGCAGAGCCGAGTCTTTCCAGTTTCAACACACAGAAGGGTTACATGCACATCTCCTGGCAAACCAGTCCTATTAGCCCAAGGCCCACACACAGCAGTTAACATCCTCCAATCCAACAACCACCAACTCTGTCGCCATAAAGACAAATCCACCCCACCAATTTAAACCAACTTCACACAATAAAAAGCACAAAAAAACATACCCCTTCAGTTTTGCTGCCCGCAACATGGGTGAGTCTCCAGGCCCTACAAAGATGCTACACTCCTCTCACCAAGGAAAAAACCCAGACACCCCAGCCCACCACCTGAGGCCACTTAAGTCACCTAACAAGGCAGATTGGGCAGCCCTGAGTCCCTCCCCAGCTCCCCCCAGCCTTGGCCAGCTGCTGGGTGATTTGGGAGCCCCTCCTGATCATCAGTGAGCAGGGGCAGACACTTGTGCAGCACTGAGAGGTACCACCCCACACCAGCCTTTGTTTCTGAAACAGCAGGTGACCTCTCTAAGGACACACCCATCTGTGTTGCCCCTTCAAGACACAGAGAGACCCCCAGGGCTGAGCCTCCAAAAGTCTGCTGAGAATCACTAAAAATGGAATTTGTGCACTGGTTGGAGCTGAGGAAAACATTTCCCAAGTTAAGCTGCTCGAGTTCCTTATGTCATGGAAACACAAGCCCTGCTGAAACATAATCCACTGGTTTTATCTTCTTGGGGCAGGGGACAAAGTTAGACAGAAAATGCTGTCTACAAACATCTCTATTTGGAAACAAATACATATGTTCTGCACTAAATTGACTCAGCTAAAGGAGATGGAAATTAGACAATTTAAAAGCAGGGAGCTCTCCAGGATTGTTTCAGCAGAATCATCTCTTTTACATAGCCAGGCAAGGGGCTCATTTTTTGGGGAAAACAAACACATCTTTTACGATTATGGCCATTTAAAGCTGTTTCTTGCATTCTAAATTGTCGCACATGAAGGATCAATGGCGTCCTCAGATGATGATTTAATTAAAATCTCCTCCTTTCTTCAAGTTGAGATCTGCAAAGCCTCTCAGAATGGCTGATGGATGATATGCCATTACCTTGCCTACTTTCTTTTTAATAATTTTTTTCCAGAATTTTAATTGCTGCCATTTGAGGATTATTGATTAACTGTAATTGCTCCTTTTCTCAGGCATCTCCCTAGTTATCTCCAGCTAAGTGATCTATGCAAAAGACAAAGGCACAGTGCTTCAATACTCTAATGGTTTTCCTTGGCTGTTAATGAAAATACAGGCAGCTTGATATCGTGTGTGTTCCACTCCTGTGCCTAGACCTTGCATTGGCTTGAACTTTGAAAGTGGATCAGCCTGAAAATTCCTTTTCCTTAAGAAAAGACACTAAAAGCACCAAACCCCCTTTTTACACTCCAGTCACATTAGATAGAAACTTGACCAATGAACTCTTTACAGACTGCCTCCCAGAGCAGGCAAAGGGAGGAAAGTTATTCCTCCTCCTGTTTCTTTGCATTTCAGGTACATTTGAGCTCATATGTTTGAAAATATGGGTCGAATATGATGTTACACAGGGAGGAACAACTGTAACAAGCATGAAGCTGCTCTTTGCTGCAGGCTTAAGGTGATGTTTTCATTTTAGTCTGAGGATTATGATCTCAGACTACAGCAAAAGGTTCTGTTAGAGTTGATCTGATAATTCTGGTGTACCTTGGTATAAAGATACTGTGATTAAACAAAAAACTCACCCCGCATCATTAATTCCAAAGCAATTATTTTTGGAAACAGATCATTAGCCAAGTGGGAGTTCATTACCAGATTTTGTCTAGAAATAAGTTTTAGATACTGAGTGGCTTCCCACAAGACTTAAACAACGAAAATTATGAAACACAGTAGTAGAAATTAGAGAAAATGATTTCCTTCAGTTTTTTCCCCCAGGGATGCCTGTGCCCTGACACTGACCTGCAGCCCAGGGGGGAAGGCAACACCACACTCAGCTCTGCCCTGGCTCCACCACTGTGACCAGGCTGTGCCATGGGAAATCCCTCTCATCCACAGCCTGCACGAGCATCCCTCAGCCCTAGGAAAACTGGAGACAAGAAGTTAGGGAAGTTTTGATCCTGCACCCTGCAATGGGCTCCCTGACCCAGCAAACCTCTCCATGGTATAACCAGGTGGCAGACCACTTGTAGAGGATACTGCTGGAAATGTAAATTAAAGTGTAGCAGGCAACAGGAAGACATGAAGGGAATCTTGGACATCTGATCTGGTTGGAAAAGACAGCTTGGGCAGGCAGCTAATTGGGAGTCTTGGGAAACAGCTTCCCTGGCTGCACTCAGCAAGCAGCTCGGGCAGAAAGGAGCTACAGGTTTCTGCATGAAGAAGCTGACTGTTAAATTGAGCATAGTACTGATGGTAAATGCATTTCATCACCAACTTGTATATCCATAAAAAAAATACAGCAGAGGAAAAGGAAAAGAAAGTATGTGTCAAATTTTCTGTGCCTTTTTTCACTTTTCCAGGGAAAATTTTCTTCCAGTACACTGGCAAAGACAGCATAGGTGGGAATGTTTTCAGTTAAATAAATGTCAGTAGGCTGAAGCAATTAATTTTCTTATGTTTTGTGCAATTAATTTTCTTATGTTTTGTTCAATGAAAAATTAAATACTAAGACTTACTTAGTAAAAGTGATGGTCAGGACAATGGTTTTGTTTTCTAACATTGTGATTTTTTTATTTAATACCCATGAAAACAATTCTTATAGTTCTACATTTTGAAGAAGGTTCACGTATACTGTAGAAAAAGGTTAAGATTAATCATTAATTTCTGGGGTGACCCTCCTTATTAAATCTCTGCTCTGCAATGAGCAGTGAACACTCTCCAGTAACATGCTGGGAACTTCAGGTCTCTTTACTCTTGTGTTCTTCACAACATTCTTCACAAAGCAATAGGACAATCAAAACAAAGGAAAAAAGATCATGAAAGCAATCAAGAGGTTTTTGGGGTGTAGAAGTCAATGTAAAGAATTAGACCATCCAGTCAATGCAAGTGATGCATCGAAGGACTACAGGGAATTAAGTGGGGACAGATCCTACTTCTTTGGGTAATAATGCAACTTTTGGAAAGTTGCAACAAACCAAAACATGGCATAGAAATAGAGGGGTGAAGAGCAAGGTTGGAAGGAAGCAACAGAGGATTTCACAGCAAACTCAGTCTGGAAGGTTTACCATAAATGTTATGCCTGTCCAATTGTAGGAAGTTTCTTGCAGTGTTTTATTAAGTCCTCTTTCTTCTTGTTGTCATCAAAATGGATTTTTATTTTTTTTCATATGAGTCCAACTCAAACTTTTGGCCTGAACCCTGGCCCTTTGGAAGGCAATGACAGTTTTACTTTTGGCTTCAGTCAGGCCAGTGTTGGGCTGATGGTGAAGTGCATGGACCGTGTTTAGCGGAGAAGGTAAAAGTCAGTCCTGGGACTGCCCTTAGAGACTATGGGGAACTTGAGCTGGTCCCACAAGCAGGAACAGGGAAGGGCTTATTCACATTATCTCATGTGCCCAGACTGAGGCAGATACAAACAGGGTGGTTGTCTGTGTCTTTTCCCAAGTAACAAGCAATAGGACAAGAGGAAATGCCTTCAAGTTGCATCAGGGGAGGTTTAGATTGGATATTAAGAACAATTTCTTCACTGAAATGGTTGTCAAGCATTGGAACAGGCCGCCCACGGAAGGAGAGGAGTCACCATCCCTGGAGGTATTTAAAAGCTGTGCAGATGTGGCACCTGGGGACATGGTTTAATGGAGGGCTTGGCAGTGTTGGGGGACCAGTTAGACCTGATCAACTTAAAGGTCTTTTCTAACTCAAATGATTCCATGACTCTGTAAGTAAGAAGAGTGATGCAGGGTACTCACACTGCCAAGCTGGCTGTATTAGACAGGAATCCATATTTGATGTACAAATTTAGATGATGTGAATACCCATCCCTGGTGTAAGGCACTTAAGGCAAGGCCATGCATTTTGACCACCTGACTAAGCAATGTGAAAGCACATTCACTGCTAACTGAGGTAATACAGCAAGCCTTGACTCTTTTCACTGATATCATGGAAAAAAAAACATCTTGTGGGAAGAGAGAGCAGCCACTAGGTGGGATAACAGCCTAGCAGGCAGTGTGCCTGGGAGATGCCTGCACCCAGCCTCGGGCCAACATTGCTCACAAGGGATGGGCAAGTAAAGCCCTGCAGCTACATGTCAAACCTGCCTTGATCAGGGAGCAGGTGTAGGAGACCACAACATCTCTTGAAATATTCATACATGTTCTCTGTAATTGCTCTGTTCACATCCAAGTGTTTTTATAGCTTGACTATTGCACAGTTCCAGAACTGAACTCGCCACATTTGTGAACAAGAGGGCTGGTTCAGAGCTCTTGCAGAAACTCTAACACTATAGTAAAGAAAACAGGCAAAACACTTGAAATCAAAGGATCCGGCTTAATTTGCATCAGAAGTAATTTGACCTGGTGATTTTTGTGCTGTTTTATGGAATAGGAAAAAAACCCAAAACCACAGGAGTGATAGTTCTGCTTTAATATTTACAACACATCTTCCATGCATCTTTATTGGCATTCTTTATAAAAAATGCATTAACAGTTCTGTTTTGCTTCAGGCAGGGGAGATCCTTTACAGGATAGACAGCTTAATTTGGACCTTAATAATGACAATGTTCCACTTCCGTTTCATGAATTAATGTATCTGGGAGACAAACTCCAGAACAAAGATGTAAGAGTGGGAGCTTGGCTTTTCCACATGAATATTCTTAAGGAAAAATGAAGAGCTTTTTCTCCTTACAGTTTAAAGTAGCTCAGGGCTTTTCCCAAAAGAACAGGAGGGAAGCCAACTGGTAAGTAGGGCACGTAGTGATAGAACAAGGGGGAATGGCTTCCAACTCACAGAGGGCAGGGTTAGATTGGATATTAGGAAGGAATTCTTCCCTGTGAGAATGATGAGTCACTGGCACAGGTTACTCAGAGAAACTGTGGATGCCCCATCCCTGAAAGTGTTCAAGGCCAGGCTGGATGGGGCTTGGAACAACCCCATGTCCCAGCCCATGGCAGCAGGATTGGAATGAGATGATCTATAAAGTCCCTTCCAACCCAATCCATTCTACACTAGAGATAAAATAAGGCTTAATACATAACACCATCTTTCACACACACACAGTTTTTCTATGCATTAGTTTTCTTCTCTCTGGTTATTATACATGGAATTGTTGCATTCCCCTTATTTCTCTTTGCACAAGTACACCTCTTATAAGAGGGCAGGGACTGGGTTCTCCCAAAGCCACGTGCAACCAAATATCAATTCCCATCACCTCTAGTCTCTCCCAGGAGCCTTTACAGCACTGCAAACCTTGCTTCCATTGATAGGTTGCTATAGAAAAAATCCATATTGGCAATTAGAGTCCCAATATGAAAAGGCTTTGCAGAAGCTTCCACTTGATTTTGACAGGTAACAGAAACTGATTTCCATGGGTTAACAATTTAGTGATAAGCTGGGCATATATGTATGTAATATAGATTTATGCACATATAGATACTACTTTGAAAACAGTAAAGATGCTCATTTGGCAGGAGGAGGCTGAAAACACCTCTCACATGAGTTAAAGATCAGGAATCTGTAATCCTAAAGAAAACGTAGGAGTGAAATATTAATGAATCCCAGACAAATCCCAAACAACAAGTACAATACCAAGACTAGCACGTTTCTTCAACCCACAATCCTCTTCTGCAAAAGGAGTCTGAGGATATAGGGTTGTTTAAAAAGTCACGCTGATGTGAATAGAGGACTCTTACAACTAAATTAAGGATGAAAAATATTTTGGGGCATCACAGCATTGATTTCCCTTCCAAAGAGAGCTTGACCTGCCTCTGAAACCATAATAACAAAGATTATGGATCATCATGGAAAGAATATTCTAGATGATTTGATGTACCTTTCAGTGTCCAGAAGAATGAATTTGATTTCGTAGCATTTTTAAAAGGATTTAGAATTGTAAAACTAAATCAGAATTATTTTTATGCATGAAGTGATAAAGATGAGAAATACCCTTCTGCTCCTGGACTGCCAATGTCCTCACTAGCAAACAACCACATATTAACAATTTTCAAATACACAGCCACAACAAGCTAAAGCAACAGGAAGGAATCGTCATCACATTTCAGAAACTGCTGCTGGCACTGGCTGCTGTAATTTCTCACTTGTAACAATCAGGCATTATAAGGGAGCTTGTACTTTGGGAAGTACCAGCTCTGTCTCTTACACTGTGACAAGTCAGGCTCAGCTAAAAATAACAACCAGCAAGGAAAAGAAAATAAATGAATTCCATGCCACCCTTTTAAAAGTCCTTTGCCTTCTGCTAATTTCAGCTGAAAATCCACACAGAGCAGTGCACTGCCAGACACCATGAAGGGGCTCCATGTCCCCAGGCTCACGTGGGCTCTTAATGAAAAGAAATGCTGCAGTTCCTGCTGAGCAATGGACACAACTCAGCCTCTCTGTGCCTCCTCCTCAGCACCACTTCTGCTCCTCCTTCCACTTTGAACCTCATTTTCTTCGAGGTGCTCAGGCTGAGAGCTCAGATCTTTGGGTTTAGGAGGTCTAACAGCAAAGTGTGGCAGTGAGAACCTCTGACAGGCTGAGAAGTGACTTGCAGGTCTTGCAGGAAATCAGCCTCTGACATGAGATCTGAGCCCTGTTTTTTTGGCATTCTGCTCACACCACAAGTGCATCTATTATTCTTCTGTGGGCACTGAAAGAGATGTCAGTCACACGGCTAAAGGACAGAGGAGAGCCATGGGAATGAGAACCCTCTAGAGTGGCACAGTTTCATGCTGTTTCTTTAATTTTTTGTCTGGCAAGTGAAATATATTTCACCAGAAGGTGGGAAAGGACTTGGAACAAAATTGATCTTGGCTGAGCAAACATTTGACAACGTTCTGTGGGAAACAACCATCTGTCTTGGGAGATATCAACTCCAGGAGATATTGATGGCACTAAAAATATCTGCCTTAGTCCACAGTCCCACGACATTCAGTTTTCAAGCGTGGAGAGCCTCAATTCTTCAGCAGTAAACCTTTTTACTTATTTTTATTTTTGGAGCATTGACTTACCAGGTGTGGAGTGAAAGGCTCTGGTTTGTTCAAGATGCAGCCACATAAGTTTTTGATGCCCGGGCTGAGCGGAAAGTACAGAGTAGCTGCAGAGAGATAATTAATATGGATTAAATGGAAGAAGGGCTTTGTGCTCTGCTTCACAAGTACAGACCGTACACAGAGATGGATGTCTCTATCTCAGAAGAGCTTCCTGGAGCAGTTTGGCAGGCTGGTTTCTTCTGAGATACATGAGAAGAGAGAAAAAAAAAAGTAATCTTTGAAAGAAACTTTGAAGATGTACCAAGAATTCTAAACAGCTCTTTACTCCTCACTGACAAAGAGGCTAGTGGATTTATTGAAACTGAAAAACAGTCCCCATCCCATGAATCACTAAGATTTAGACCGTTTCACCTTCCATGTGTGAATAGAAGTCAAGATAATCCAAAGTTTAACCAGGGAAAAGTGAAGATGGGGCAGCCTAAATTCACCGATGGATGTTCTGCACGGAAGTTGGTGTATCCACTTTCATGTGTGTGATGTGCTGGTCTCCTGCTGCCCAGGCAGCTGCATTTCCGTGGGCCAGGGAAGCAAGTAATAGGTTTTTTAACCATGAAATGGGGATCTTACTTCAGGACATATTCCTATTTGGAAAAGGTAATTTCTTGGCCATCAGGAGTCTCTGTGGGATATCAGAGATGAGATGATTCCAGGCCAAAGTCTTGACCTGTTGTCTCATACTTGCTGCAGTGTCTCCTGCTCTCTCCATCTGTGGTCGGTGCAAATCCCCCACCAGAAGCACACCAACATCCACATCTCACAAGAGCTCCAGCTGCAGCAAGAACAAGATACTCACTCATTCCACAGGAACGATCTGCACTTTGCTCTTTTGAGCCCTGCTTCATCATATTTCCACTTCTTGAGATATTAAGTAGGGGTTTTTTTCCCCCTCTCCTTTTCCAGTGGTTTTCTCTGTTTGGGGAGGTTTTTTAAGTTGTGTTAGAGAAGGGCTTATGCTAGTTGCCCAGGAGAGCCAATAACAAGTGCCACATGCTTGTGCCAAGAGCAAGAACAAGTGATCCTTCCTGCTGACATCCCCCTGCCACCAGTGAATCCCAGAGCTGTATTCACTTTCCCAATCATTAGTCTCTGCCACAGAGGACTTCTGTGGCCAACGTGACAATCCCATGGGAATCCCTGCAGCATGCCTTGCAGAAGAGTGGCTGTTCAGCGTGGCCAAATCATCAAAAGGCAGGGACATGAAAAAGGGCAGGCTCACCATAGCATAGCTTTTTGGCGTGATGAAGAAGGGTAAGATAAGCAATCATATTTGAATAATAATTAAAAAAACCCAACAAATCAATGCATGCTGAAAGCCTGCGGTTGAATCTTCCTCAAAAACTTACTCAGATGATATAAAAGAGAGCAAGAAATTATATTAAACCCAGTCAGATACCGCAGTGATGGAGATGGAAGAAGCAATGACTGCTTTATCCAGATACACTCAGGTGCACGAGGAAAGGGGGTGTCACAGCAGTACAGAGTCAGATTTTACAGAAACAGAGAATTCCCACTTTTGAAGTAGTTTAGGAAAAAAAAAACCCACATTAAAATGCTTTAGAAAACAGCAGCTTCATGGAATAGTGAATACTGCACATGTGGAGGGAAAGGAAGTAAGGGTTTGTTCCCTGGGCAACTGGGGCAGACCAGAGCACCCTGGGCAACCAAAGAGGTACTGGATCACAGCTAGGAAAGAAGTGAAAACACCTGAAAGAGGAGGGCAAGCAGGAGCAGGGATCTCTCCCTGTACATAGAGTGAGAGAAGGAGCTGAGACAGAAGGCTTATAGGATGCACAGTTTTTAATGATTATTTTTTTTTTTAAGTTGGGTTTGTTTGCATGACAGCTCTGAAACAGGACAAAGTACAGAGAAGGGCAATGCTGCATAATGTGATTGAGAAAAAAAGCTTTTTCATTTAAATGCATGAAAATCTCTGTGAGGTCTCTGTATGTTGAGGGGAGGGGTATGAATTTAAAAAAAAATTTATGCTGAAGTAAACAATTATTCTGATGAGAGAACAAACTCAATCTGAAGGCTCATAAGCACAGCTGAAATTAGGAATTGTGCTAATAGTCCCAGGCTGTGTTTCAGGCTGCTGAGTGGGGCACTGACTCAACAAACACATCAACAAACAGACTTTAACACCAGAAACCCCTGTGTAGCTCTCTGTAAATGTACCACTGTGGCCATAGGGACCTGGCTGCAGGGATGGGATGGATGCTACTGCTGCAGCACAGATTTGCCCATCCACAGGGAGCTCCCACCCAAGTGGGTGTCCATGGGTGTTGACATTGACATGTGACTCTGTAAGAGTCACATCCTACTCATCCTCTCTGCCTCCTCCATCTCACTGTTTTTCCCAGGTACCAGCACTGCAAACTCACCTCATGGGGAAAGATGAGAGGAATGGAAAACCCAATAGATTCAGCCCAGACATACCCACAGAGGGGACAGGCACCCCAAAGTGAAGGGACTTGGAGACTTGGTGGTGGGAGTGAAGAGCACATGCTTGGCTTCCTGCCTGGTGGTGGCACAAACCCCTCAATCTGTCACACCCCAGCAGGGACAGCTCCCACCCATGCTCTGGCTGCCACCCTCCACAATTCATTAAGCAGGGGCCATCTGTGTGCTAAGGAGACCTCAGAGGGTGAGGAAGAAAACACTTGAGAGACACTGGACTGCTGTTCAGCACCAGAAGATATTCATGGTGCCTTACCAACAAGACAGCTTGCTGGCTTTGTGTCGTCTTTCCCAGATGTCCAAACACAAACCAGTCTCCTTTTGGCATCTAAGGGATCAAAACTCATGAAGCACAGGCTGGCCTGGAAACTAAGGAAATTAAAATCATAGAATTATAGAATGGCCTGGGTTGGAAGCTACCTTAAAGATCATCCAGATCTAACACCCCTGCTGTGGGCAGGGACTCCTTCCACTAGACCAGGTAGCTCAGAGCTCCATCCAGCCTGGCCTTGAACACTTACAGGGATGGGGCATCCACAGCTTCTCTGGGCAACCTAGGCCTTACCACCCCCATAGTAAAGAATTTTTTTCCTAATATCTTAATTCTTAGATTACTCCTTATTCCCAGATCTCCAAAATCCAAATCCAGATGAAGCCAATTAATGTAAAGAACCATGTATGGTCACTATTAACACATAAATTTCAGTTGTTCTGGTCAAAACATTTCTGCCACATCATCAAATACATTATATCTGTGCAGTCTTTATGCAGTAATGATTTGTTTATACACTTCTATGGTGCACCCTGAAACATGTAGCTTACTAATTAACTCATAACCACCTGGGATGGTAATTAGCACAACAAAACCTGGAGCACACCCATAAGAGTGATCATGGGATGTACATACTTGAATCAGTGAAAACAGGCAGCCTCAATGGTTTTAACCCATACTAAGGAGAAAACACGCATTCCAAGTTGAGTGCCAGGAGGCTGTTCAGTGCTAGCAACAGGTATGAGAATTCAGGCTCTGGTTGGGCAGGCTCCAGGTTCCTGGCCTTCAGGCTGGATCAGTGCAGCCCAGGGATCTGCCTTTCCATACTGTACCCAAGAGCTGGAACAAGAGCAAGTGCTGAAACTCTTTTATCCCATGGAAGAGTGGCTGCCCAGTGTTGTCCCTCAAAGTTATCCTGCCAACAGATCAGGGACTGGAGGTCTTGTGATGAAGAACTGCAGACTTACATGGGACCATTGTACAGAAAAGAGACAAGCTAAATTTGGGCAAATGGCTTCGTGGTTCTGTGTACACATGCAAAAGGGCTGCTGAGGTGATACAAAGCCTTCTGACATTGCACCTGCTGGGTTTGAGGCTCTCAGGGTTTCAGGACTTACTGCCTTGCCTCTTTTGCTTCCCTGAAGAATTGCAATGACCGGGCACTGCTTGTGCAGCTCCGCCCTGTGCATTTGCTGCTGATCAGTGAATTTAATCCTGCTGGAAATGCAGATGTGGGCCACAAAGGATGAACAGTTTCCTATCAGCATTTAAGCTGCTTTGTGCCTGCTAAAGGGCTTTGCCTAAAATCAGTGACAACCTGCCCACTTCTATACCTAATTGTCATAAACATCTCAAAACAGAACACAGCACAGTCAGCAATTATCCCTTCATTATGCCCATGTGCTTGTGATAGCATAATCACAATCAGCAGACACGTGATTCTCCTCTCACCATTTTCTGTTTGCAAATTTAGCTTCTTTTTCTGCTAATAAGGATTAAAAATAAAAAAAGAAATAAGAGGCCTGAGCCTGTCCATGCAGCAGTTGGTGACAACATCCCCTGACCTGTAGAATCGGTCCCTGCAGTAGCCAACAGCAACCCAAATAAAAGGCACATGGTTTGAAAGAAAATTTAATGCCTATCACAGGCTGCTCAGAAGTTTGCACATCATCAAGGGCCAATTTTTGTTAGGATTAGTTCACCAGCAATTTCTTTCTTCATTGGTTTTTAACCATTTATTGTTTACAGTGCAGCCTGGGAAGCTCTGCAACAGACACTAAAGCATTTAGGAGAGGCAGCAGGAGTCACCCCATGGGAGCAAGTTAAAGCTCAGCATGTGCCCTTCAGCTGGAAATCACAAAGCATCCCTGGAAACACTTAGCTGAGCCCTGAGATGCAAGACAGAAAACAAGAGGGCACCTTTCCTGCTCCCTATGGAGGAGGCTTCCAACTTCCAGCCAACACTTATTCATTACAGGCAATGTAAATTCAGATATTTTCACTAAACTTATGGTAAGTTTGAACCCAAACGCTGCTTGTGCCTTGCATAGCTTTTATATTCACCTGTCTCTAAGGTTTGCCTCACCTTGGGAGGCTCTTCCTCCTTTCACTATCCAAAAATGTTCACATTCTTCCTCATAACTGTGCTGATAGAGTCTTCTGTCCCATCATCTCCAGTCATTGCATGCTTTTTGAGAAGTAAAAATAAATAAAGTTCAAGACATTAATAAAACTTATGATCCTGAGAAAATACTTGCTTTGGATGTTGCACAGAGAACTGAGGAAGCTGGAATCTCCCAGTTTTAGGAACTAGGGAACTCTTTTACTGAGTAAGCTGCCTTTTTTGTGCAGAACTGATCTGAAAACGCTGGTCTGAAGTCTGGACTACTTATTCCAGAACTAGTGAGTACCAGCTGTGCCTGAGATTTTGAAACAAAGGATGCTTCTCATTTGTGTCCACCTTATTCAGTAAGGCAGCTTAGGGTCTAGGAATGAGCCCAGAAGGATTTGTGCCATGTGCCACTTTACAGGACAGCAAAGCCAGTGGCTGACTGTCACCTTGGGGGGACAGAGCAGTGACTCCTGTGCCAGAGAGCACCAGTGCTGCTGGTGGAGGTGAGAGCAGCTCCTGGTTGCAGGACTGCCCACCTCTCATGCCAAGCACCACACTGATTTTCAAAGTTCCTCATTCCTCTGGCAAACTGAGTAGATTTTCAAAACAATTAAATTATTTGTGCCTCCATCTGGTCTGTTCAATGCTGTTAAATTCCATCACAAAATGAGTCTGTTTTGGAACAGCAGCATTGATAATAAACAGCACAGCTCCTGCAATGAGATCCTCTCATCTCATAAATGAGTTAACAGTGAGCAATCACAAGTCAGCAATGCAGATAAAGTCTAATTCCTGACACCTGACCTGGCAGAAGGGCATGGGGCTCCCACATCAGAGTTGAAGTTCCAGGCTCTCTCAAAACTGAAGTTGACCCCTTCCTGCACAAGGATTAGCAGTCCAAAAATAAGTGTCACATTTGCACCCAGAAAAATCTCACTTTGGACAATCACTCTGCAATTGAGTGTGAATCCAAGCCCAAAGCTCTCACACAGCAATTTCTAGAAGTAACTCTTCTGCTCATCCTCTGCCATAGCAAGGGCTGCTGATGTGTTCTGAGGGGCAGTCCCTGACTTGTGGCTGCAACTTCACTTGCTGTGATCTAGCAATAAACAAAGCTGCTCTTGGCTTTCAGCAAAGTCCAGATCTGCTTCTCTTCCACAAAGAATCCCACTATGATCAGCAATTCCTCCAGATTAGTGTGAGAAAGGTGGATAACACCCAGCTCCCCTTTACAAAGATTTCTATGTGCCATTCCAAGTATGTTTCTTCCATCTTGCCTTTTCTCATTGAAATTCAGAATGCATTTTTCGTAAAAAAAAGAAAAAAGAAAAAAAGAAAAAAGACAAGAAAAGAAAAAAAAAACCCCAGCTCACAGATCTCATAGAGAGAAACCTGACCAAAACAGGCCATGCCACTGCATATGCATTTTCCCCAGAGGAGAGGATGGAAAAGCAAATAAAACATGGCAGATGTTGGTCGTGGTGTTTAACATGCTGCTGGAAGGGGCTCAGATCCTATTGTGATGAGAGCTCAGAAGTCTGCAGTGCAGAACCCAAACACTTCAAGATGAGCTTTTTGTGTTGTTCTGTTTTGAAATACTTCCAGATGATGTGTCCCAGAAATAATTTAGACAAGAACAGATTTTACTAAGCACGATGGAATTATAAAGCATCACATTTTGTGATAGAAGCTGAAATTGCACTACCTGAAAAGCCAATACCTCATCTGAAACACTATCAAAATAATTCGTTTTTTTCATCAAAATGAGAAGATGAACATTACAACAAAATTTCTTCAGATGGAGATACAGGCTATCCTGCATATACAGATCTTTGGAAATCACAGGTTGTCTTAATATTTTCCAATAATTTTGAATTAACTAAGGAACTGCCTTAGCTTGTTTCTAAATCGCAGTGAGAGACATGGTTAAATTCACAGATGTATTAAAAATACCCTGTGTGAATGAAAAGAAAAAAAACCCCAGCTCACAGTTTGTACATGTTGCATTATATCATCATTTGACTTTAGGATGTTGGAATTTGTTTTATCAGAACTTGACACTATCTGCTTGACTCAAACACACAAAAAATGTAATAAAACCACCAAAAATGTCATGTCTGTGAGCTTCAAAGCAGCACAAAGCTTGACTGTTTTAACACCTTTTTTTAGTCTTAAAGGAACTGCTTACCCACTGATTCAGCCTGTTCACCCAGGATCGTCCTGCCACTGTTGCTCAGAGCTGTAGTGCATTTCTCTGTGCAGGAAAAGACAAAATGTTTCATGGCTTCTGCTTAGGGCTTCAGAGCTTCCTTGTGGTCTTTGCAGAAGACCTCATTAAAAATGCCTCATGCTAACGAGGGAGCAACAGCCAGTCTGCCAGACTGGCTCTGCCGTTGTTTGGGGCAGCTCAAGGAGAGAAAAGTGCTCTCCTAGAGAAAGCAGTGACAGAAACTGCTCCACACCTCTGGACTCATGGTTTTGATTCAAGGACGATGTGACAACCAATCTCCATCCAACTGCTCTTCCCAGTGAGGGTTGTTGTGTCCCCAGGGAGGGAATTCTCACCTTGCACAGTAGGCAGGGGTTGTCTGGTGCCAGCTTGCACAGTGCCCTGCTAGAAAAAACACACCAGACTCCTTGGCAAATGTGGAGCTGTGTCTAACTTGTGATGGGAATATCCTGAAACTGTGTCTGGGACAACAGGGACATGACCAGAGTGGGCATCCCCACAGCTCACTTCCCTGCAATAATGACATGAGCTGGGGGAGAATTTTCCCTAAGGAGAGAGCCTTTATCATCTTGAAATCCCATTCCTGTTGTTGCAACAAATCTCACACCAAAGTGTAACTCCAGAATAACATTCAGTGCCAAAACAACAAAACTCAACACATTATGAAACAAGTCATCAAAGCCCACAATGTTACTTAGATACAATAAGACTTTAAAAAATTTGCTCATTATGCATCTTCTCTTACTGAAGCCATCAGCTTTTGAATGTTCCAGCTTTTCTCTGGAAGCAGGGAGGCAAGAAAACTTGCCCTTTTTTCCTTTCTCTTTCTTTTATGGGAGGAAGTGTTCCTTCTCTCCAAGTCATACATTGCAGAAGATATTTTGGAAATCAACAAGCAGATTTGCAGTAGCATTCAGGTTCCTCCTGCATGTTGAATTTAGGATTACAGGGATCCCAGCGTAACTTCATAGAAGAAATTTAAAGGGAGCAGAGATAAGCAGTCAAAATTAGCATGCAAAGTGGCAGCTGTATTTTTTTTTCTGGGCAAATATTAATTCTACAGAAAAGAAGTAGAACTCTTAATAGTACAGTTTTTCCTTTTAATCAAAGACTACTAAAACAAAAAGCTCTTTGAAAAAATCCTCAGCCAATATATCTGACAAATACCTGACTCTTTCTTCTTTCCTTGCTTTGCCTTTTTTGGGTTGTTTTTTTGTTGTTGTTGTGTTTTTCTTTTGTTTGGTTTGTTTTTTCCCCTCTCTGAGGGAATTCTTTCTTTTTCTATTATTTTATTGTCACAACTTGGAAGACATTTATGTTGTTTCTTTCAATTTTCATTCAGGTAACCTGGTAGCACACGAATTGTAAATCAAATTAAGCTCCAGGCAGGCAAGAAGGCCTAAAAAAAGTTACTGCAAATCCGGGAAGATTTGGGAGAGAAGATTTGGGGCAGCTCTGAGTGCAAGGTGGGGTCTTTTCCAGTCCCTTACTTTCATTGGGTCAGTTTTGTCATCCTCTGCATCGTGAGCAGCTCTGTGCCCCCACCCTGTCACCCATCCAGGGCCTCCAGGTTTGGAGGGAAGAGCAGCACATACCCCTATGCTAATTCAGTAGGAACAGCTCCTTAACGTGAGACTGGTTAAAATAAGCACTTCTGTGTCTGTTCTCTGGAGACCAAATATAGTTTAGGAATGCACAATAAGGACAGGTATGGCTGAGGTGTGTGAAAGCATCAGCTTCTCGGTCTGCAGTGCCCAAATGTCGGGCTGGAGAGGATTAACACATCGGGAGCAAAGTGTAGCAAAAAAGCTTCCTGCCCCTCCCCGCCCATGCTGCCTTCCCAAGCACCGGGAGGGGGGAACGCGTCAGAGACACTGCATTGTACCAAGTGTCGTGGGGCATCATCACATTTCAGATGTGCCAGCAGATAATTTAGATAAAGACCAAGAGGCACAAGGACGCACAAGCGTTATCAGCCACGACTCCAAGGATGACAGGTTGTTACCACAATTTCCTAAGAGGCTGCAGCTGTGAACTCCCAACTCCCTTCTTTTATATTTCTCCCTCCCACTCGGCAACCTGCAGAAACGGGAGTTTAAGTCTCTTTTAAGTTGATGTGCTACAAAGGAACCAAAAGAAAACCTCAAGGGGAAGTTATGGGCTTTAGCTATTTGATCCAGGTTTTTACATTGCTATTCTATGCCCAATTCTGAGAAAAATAAATCCCTTTATCCTCTGATTCCCTACCTAATCAGAACTAGGCTATTTTATCCAAATAGCCAAGCCATGCTGCTTAACACCCACACTGATTTCAGCCCCTGGAGAGCCAGATCTGAGAGACTTTCCTTGAAGGACTAGTCAGAAAGGAAAGTAATTCTGCTGCTGCGACAAAGCTCTGCCTTAGTCACAAAATGTTACTCTTCCCATAGGTGAAACAAATGATGAAGCAGCGTGAGGGGGGACCGTGGGGATCCAGGCACCCTAACCCAGCCTGCCCCCAAGGATGGAGGCACTGGGCTGTGGACAGTTTTCCATGGCTCACACATGCTAAACATCTTAAAAGGGTTTCAGGGTTCAGGTACCACCTCCACAGGTAGATAGAAAAAAGGTGTAGAGAAGGGAAGGGAGGGTTATCAGCAGAAAAAAATATCACTGAAGATCCCTCTCTTGAGGAAAGGTGGCTTTACAAAATGCTGCAGGAAACTCCAGAACAACTATTTAGTATCTCATTCCTGGAGATTTGCAGCAGGAGCATAAATACAATTCCCCTTTAAAATGAAACTTATCTGACAGGCAGGAAAGTTCAAACGCTGCATCTCTTCCAGGGATCACTATTACATGGAGAAAACAATTATTAAATCAATGGATAAATCAAAAGCTACAACTTGTTTTTCTTTTGCAGGTGACAACTCCAGAGCAGAGCACAGCCTGGGAAGCTGATTTTGGAATACAAATGAAGCACTTTTTGTAGACATCCTACCAGTAACAAGTTGTGAGGAACACAATCCCTTTGACTCCCAAAATCACGCAGACGAAACCCAGCCATCTTTACCCAGCTGGGCCCCTTGCAGCAGCACAGAGGAAGAGGGTGGATTCCAAAATACTTTCAATTACAAGATAAAGTTGTTCGCACAGAAAATGATTTGGAGGATTCACTGTGCAAATGAAATACTGTGTCTGGGTTTTGTTTCTTTGTTTTCCAATAGCTTTTTTTCTAAAAATATATTTCTAGCATTTCCTCACATGCTGCTACATCTTGCTCCTTAGTAAAGGAAAACACCACGCAGAAGTTCAAGCCAACAAAAAGTCAAAACCATTCTTAACCTCATCCCTGCAAACTCAAATACTCAGTAACACCAAATGTATCTCAATGTAAAGGTCTCAGCACAGGTGCTGCTACAGCCAATATACAGTTCCAAGAGAAGCCAGACCCAGACCTGGAGCACTGGTCTCCATGGATTCCATATTCAACTCAGACTGATCCCTTACCCTGAGCCCTGCCTTCACTCTTAGGACTCCCAATACCCATGAAATGAAATGTATCCCTGCCAGTCCCCCACACAGGGAAGAAACCTCTCCACGAAGGAGAGCTCACCTGCTTCTGCCTTCTCTGCAATCTCCACTTAAATTTTAACCTGATCTTTGCCCCAATACCTCAAGGTTAACTGCAATGTGTTCTCACTGGTGAGCCAACTGCTGCTGAACACCAACCTATCCTTATGTGCTGACAACAAATGAAGCAGAAATACTGGATTTTTTTCCCCCCTTTTTTTTGCAGCATAGCACCCCAAAAGACCTCACACAAGGTCCGTGGCCCATGATGATGGAGGTGGCCTATGAAGGCCCAGAGATGACATTGCCATCCCCTAGTTGCTGTACTCATGCTTTAGTAAAGGCAGGCAGATCCTGAGGTTTTCTCTAAACAGAGATGCAAAGATAAATTTAGTGCTTCCAAAAACAGAACTGGTGGTGCAGAAAGTCAAAAATTACTGGGTTATGATTTGCTTTGGAGCTCTGCTGACCAAGCCTTCCACAAAAGCATTGATAATTTGGCTTTTCTCTTTTTTTCTTTTGGGTGCATTTTTTTAGTTGGCTGGGGTTTTATTATTTGTTTGTTTATTAAAAGGCCATATAGTCCTGTCTCCCATTTTCTTATCTGAAATTTCATTTCAAGTAATTATCTCCTTTTTGCCCTTAGTTAAGCCCAAAGGAATAAGAAGATTCTCATAGTATAATGAAAAACTCTGGCAGTCGAAACATGGACTATTGGTCAAATTTTAGGCAAAAATGCATCAGGCCTGTTTTGACAGTAATTTTTATAAGCTGTGTTTTCTCAGTTTCAGCTGGCTCTCTGTCCTTCTAGGTGTCTATCCAGAGCTCTGGGCATCATGGTGTTGGTTACCAAGCCCAGGAGCTTTTGGATCTGGCATGCTTTGCTCCAAAAGACTGCTGCAAATCCACCAGCCCAGCTGCTAACCCACCCCAGTGCTGCAGTCACATACAGCCTTGGAACAGCTCCAAAGTCTCCCAGGAAAGCAGATAAGGATGTTTTGGGGTACCTGCATAAATGGTGGTGAAACCTCAGCTGATCTCAAAGGGAGCACGACGAGACCTGAGGGTGGATGTGGGAAGTGATATGCAATTCCCTGCTTTCCTGCATATTTTTATTTCTTGACTTTAGCATTTCCAAGCTGGCTATTAAACTGTAAGGCTGGAATATTGTTCAGTGTTCTCCATGTCCCTCAGTGCCCTTACACAGAGGCACAGCTCCCCACAGCTGAGCCAGAAGAGTGGGACACCTGCAGGAGGAAGGTCTGTGTTCTCAGGGTGAGTGAATCACTCCAGTACCTTGACCAGCAGCCAGGTTAACTCCAAGCCAGGGTAGCTCAGGATCTGCTGCTGAAGCTCAGGTTGCTCTCAGCCCAACCCTGTGTGCCCTGACACTTCACGAAGCAGCAACGTATTGTGACTTTTGCAACAGCATTTCTGTGAAAGACCAAAAAGAGGTCAGCCAAAAGGTGAGGGATTCCTCACTTGCCTCCAAACACACTCATCTTGAGGAGGAAACTAAGTCACTGGTTGCAAATTCTGTAGCCAGCCCAGGCAAACATCCAGCAGCCTTTTGGTCTGGATCACCACAACCCCAGGATGACCTCCCTTAAAGGAAACATGGATCCACTCTCAGCTTTGGTTGTTTTTGGCAGTCCTAACAATGTCTTTGTGAAACATTAAGCTAAAAATATCTTCCAGCACCTGCAACTGTATTTTTTTATTTCTCGAGACTTTTTTTCCTAAGACAAAAGAAAACAAACCCAACAGGGGAAACCAAAGTATTACTACAGATGATTACAAAGAAATCTTAGTTAATGAGCTGGTAGCATACCTTGTTTTCTCTGTTTGGCATCTCATTAATACACAGACACTTTTTGCTTTAAAACACCAACAATGTCCTAACTTCATGTTAAAGTGTGCATCTCCTGGAAGGTGCTTTGTACCTGAGCAGAAGAGTCATCACTGGGGTTGCTGTGGCAAACAAGCTGTTTTATCAGTCAGGAAAAGAAAGTGCTTTATAAATACTGAGTAATTACTCAGAGAGCTAACAATGCCAGAGCAAGGTGAAAACCTGAAGTAGCTTTACCCAGTGTAATGCAGCCAACCCCCCTTTCTACAGTTAATGGAGATTAACTTACATTAATAATCAAATTTATTCTTTTATCCATGAGCTACTCTTCTAGGTTAAAATGCAAATTGTACTTTCACTCACATTGGAGTACAGGTCAAGAGAGGGGATTCTGCCAAATAATCTTTTTACCCCACTCTAATAAAGCCATTCCAGAGTTTTCAAGACACTCAACTTTCCAGCCACCCACTTAGATGACCTTCCTGAAACTTTTATTCCAATAAGTGGCTCCTAACAGCATGGCATAAAAGGAGGCTATTGAACAGAATCACTTTTCTGCTCTGTATTTGGGAGGTTTTTGTTCATCATACCTTATCTGAACGGAATAACTGTATGTCATGCAAATACTCTGCCTGTGGGTTCCCAGGGCAGAATCAAATCACTGTGCTGCACTTTACAACCAAAATAACTAAAGTGGTGAGAGCTGCCATCCTCATCCACAAGAATACTTCTGACATGTCCCTGAGGGCTGTATATTGGGCCCATGCTCATCACCACTGCCCATGATTTAGGGAATAAACAAGAAAAGATCAAAATAACCACTAGTAATGTGTGACACACATGCCCACAGCAACACAGCAATTAGTAGGACAGAAAATAACAACAATGCCCAGTCAAGTAAATCCAGCAAGAGGCAGCTGTTGGTGGAGACACTTTTTAAGTTGCTACAATAAATTCACGGTTAAAGGGAGCTACTCAAGATTTCCAGTCAGACAGTTGAGAAGAGACTCTCCTGCTTCTCCCATCTACTGGTTATTTTCATCAAAGCTGTCCATTGCTGTGCTGTTCTTAACTCCTTTCCCATGGCCTGCAGACACCAAACCCAAGTGAGAACTTCAGAGCACCCAGCTGGGAGAAGGAGATCAAGTGAAGAGATAGGTAGGTGGTAGATAGAAGAGAAGATACTCTGGGAAGAAGGGAGAGACTTTTCATAGCTCTATCACAAGGTCGGAGAAATGTCTTAATATACTGCTGAAAATGGAAATACCAGATTAAGGTTTTTATAAACCAGTATTCATGAACAAAAGAAAGCAGAATTTCTCCTATAATTAAAAGTATGATTACTTTTAAGTTTTTCTATTGCTGAGAAAACATTTGAAATTCATTTCATTATTCCATTTCTGGATGACAGAAGTCCCTTCTGATGGATGTGCCCGTTTAAAAGCTGCATCCAACCATTACAGTACCCAGCTTATTCCATGAAATCTTCCATATAAACCTCCCAGTCTTGTGTTGACTATTTGACAGGCAAAAACAAACTCTCTTGACCTTCATGAACTGACAGGCACATCCTCACTAAAGTTACACGAAAAGTTTATTTTTATCTTCCTACTGACTGTCATTTCTCACCATAGAATGAATGATGCCTCAGCTTCTTAAAAAAACAGATGCATTTCTGATACTGTTCCCATACACCTTAACTGTTAAAGTAGGAAAGAATTTATTAAACCAAAGTTTCATAGTCTTGTTACCTCATTACAGTTGTAGCTCAGCACCATACAGACACTAAGGTATTTCTCATCACTACATAATTTTCAGGCTACTTCTCCCAATTTCATAGATGACAAAGCAGAGAGCTGAAGAGCTTATGTAGCTGCATAAATCACTGTACACCTAATATCCCACAAAAAGTTTGCTGCTGAATCAGGAATCAAATACCATCCCTACCAAATCCCACTTTCTCCCTGCCTGATGTGTGGTGGGGAAACACAATCACAGAATTGTTGGGGTAGGAAGGGACCTTTGTGGACCATTCAGTCCAAACTCCCTGTCAGGGCAGGGGCACCTGGAACAGGTGATACTAGGATGTGGATTTGGAATGTCTCCAGAAAGGGAGACTCCACACCCTCCCTGGGCAGCTCCCTGTTCCAGTGCTCTCCCACCCTCCACATAAAGAAGTTCTTCCTTATGTTGAGGTGGAAATTCTTGTGGTTTAGTTCATGGCCATAAACTAACCATAACAGGAAGGTATGTCCATCTATCTGCTCACAGACATTTCTCCTCTTTCTCTTTTCTGAGCACACCAAACAGCTACAAATCAGGGGTCCTTTTATGACCCATTTCTGGAGTCAGCAATGCAAGTGCAGACCTTTCATAATTCAGACAGGGAGAGCACACACATGAGCAAGCCAACATGTACACGTCTGGAGTAATAATGCCCAGACTCCCAGAACCAAAATTAACCATATTTACTAGATACAACTCCCAATTCTGTTCATCCTACTAATTCTGTTTGTGTTTGCAGAGGTGTTTGTTCAGGGAAACAGGAGCTGTTTTATGGAAGAAGGAAGACAGCTGTAAACCTCCAGGATGCCTGGACTGGTCTTTCCACAGCTGACAAGAGGTGGGCAGAGCATTCAAGTCGTGCAAACTCTTACAGTGTGGCTTACAGAGATGTCCCATGTGGCACAAGAGAGGGCTGAGTCCTCACTCCCAAACTGAGCCTGGGTTCACCTCCTTGCCCTGACTTAGGGAGAGCACCCTCGAGTCCTCTGTCCTGAACAGCACAAGGCCTCTTTTGGCTTCCCAATGGCCAATACCAACAAAATTCAGTCTGTCCAAATTAAAGTTCCATTGTTTTCTCATTCTCCAGGCACACTTGGAGCTTTCCACCCCATTTTCCAGGTGTTCTCCTCTCCAGCTCTTTAAGCCTTGCAGCTACAAGGACAAAACTTCCAAAACACTTCCCTGCATGTCTTTCCACTGGTCTTAAATGCTAATGTATTGTATAACCCTGCTGTGTGCCAAGGGACCCTTTACATTATTTAAAAGCTGTCAGTCAGGTGTGAACCTTTCCATTGATTTACCATTCACTTCTCATCCTCTCCTGGATGCATTAGGCAGCTGCAAGCCACGACTGGTATTGAAGAATAACAATTCCATTTGTTTGAACCTGACTTAGAGCTGCTCACTTTTGCAGCCCATATAATTCTCCTTACTGTGGTTTGTGTGACATTAATGACAAAATAAATAATTCAGCACAGTTTTCACCCAAATGTAGCCTTGTCAGAGACTAATATACAATCTTTGCTAGCTTATTTAACAAAACAAGCCACTGAATGGTACTTTTAAAGGTTGAAACTCTCATTTTAATGGAATTTGGTGGCAAAACTCCCCTGAGACCCAATGGCAGCTAACAGTCACAATCTTCCCGCTCCTGTTCCTGCCAACCCACCTTCTCACTCAGCCCTTGCACCCAACCCAGCAGGTCTGTGCCTTCTTACCCTGCACATCTTAGGCTGGTTTTTTATGAAACTGCACTTAGATGGAAGGGCCCATAAACTGAAGCTGAACAGCACTGGGGATGTCTGCTCTGGGTAATTAGGAGAAAAGAGAACACTTACTTCACTAATGAGACCCGGCAGTGAGGCTTTGGGAATGAAATCACTCCTGTTCTTGCTCTCAGAGTGGTGGGTTTAGTGATGAACCAAGCCACTCAGAGCATTTGAGGAAGGCTGCTTAGCTACAGAAGCACTTCAACTACATCACAATTTATTACAAAAAAAAAAAGAGAAGAAAAAAAATCACTTTTTTTTGACATTCATAACAATATTTCCAGTAACTTCAATGAGAACAGGGTATGCCTCTCAATACCTACTCCTCCAGTCCCTCTACAGGGTATTTTTTCATTTCTCATACACTCATTCCTACATGCCCTGTGCTCATTAATGCTGTCCCTGAGCTGCCATGCTAAAATGGTGTCAATAGCTGTAAAATTTCTGCATAAAGGAACTCTCCTACCAAGAAAAACTCTGCATCTTTCCCTTAAAGCAGTGCTGCTTTCCCTTAGAAGTGCATTGGCTCCAAAATGATCTCAGCATTGCACTGGAGTCAAGACCCTTATTTTCTTGTGACTTTATGTTCACCTGCTGTTCTTTTTTCCCAGGCAAACCACTTAGTTGGTCTGTTAGCAATACATTCAGAGACAGCAAATGCATCATGGCAAATTATTCTCCCCTGGAGCAAGGTCAATTTGATATTCAGATTGGCTGTTCATTCATCCTGAGTCTGCAAAGTGATTTTGCTTTTTTTCAGCTTCAGTTTACCTAAACTATTGGGATCTGATTTTTGATTTTGCAGGATTCAACTGACTAGGCAACTATCCAGAGTGGTTTTTTAGCTCATGTCCACAGAGTCTGCTTTTCCCATTAGGCAATTTCAGCTGCTGCTTGCAAAGATCATAGCATGTATTAAGTAATTGATGAAATAAAGCCTAATGTAGTCCTGTGGAGACAGAAATCATTAAAGCTTGTGATTTCAAAATCATGAAAGACCTATTTCCTTCAAAATAAGATAACAATGAATAGATGATACACTTCAAAATATACTCTTAAGTAAAATTGCTAATGGTTTCCTTAGAGCTGAAAATTATGCACCAGGAAAGGGATATATCTGGCCCCAAAATCCACAGTGACTGAAAGGGAGTGAGAGACAAGCAAAGTAATTCCCCACTATGACACACCCACCAGAAAGTTTCTCACAGCTTAGGTCCCTTGGTAGCCCACACTTGCCTTGGGAATCCCTTCATGGCCCCCCTCCACCATCCTTTAGCCTTTTCCTTGTTCTCTCAGCATGAACCCTCCTTAAAAATAACCATAACTGTACAGTAACTCCTGTATGATCTTGACAAGGGACATGTCCAAAAAACATTGACTCCTTCACAGAAATAGTGTGGTTTAAAGTCCTGGTTGGCTAAACAATGGGATTACTTGAGATGCTGTTGATTTATTAAGCCAAAGCCTAGAATCTAACATGAAAAGCCTTACTTCTGAATGACATTAAGGTTAGTTGCTAAATATAGACTTAAGTCACATCAATGACATCAGCACAAGCAGAATAAGCAGACAGAGGGTCCCAGAAAATTTTCCTTAAAATAATCAGCCTTATTGGTTGAAGTCACTTTAGTCAAACAGCATTAACAAAGTGAAATGTAAATATCAAAATGGAGGATAACTTGTTAAATGAGGTGCAGATCAGGTAGTGGGAGACAGCTCTGCTCTGTTCCTTCAGCACATTTATTTACCAAAGCTAAAAACTCCAAGCAACCCCCAGATTTTTAAGGCACACACAGTTAACTTATTCACATCCTCCTCCTTGTAAACAAGCTCACACAATTCTGGGGTTCAAAGCTCATTTTCCTGCATATTGCTCTAAACCAAGCAAACTCACAGACTGCATGAACCCCCATAGGAGAGGCTGTCATCAAGGAGATGACAATGGCTGACACAGCAATGCTCATGATACGAGTCTGCAACATGTTCCCCATCCAGAGGAGATGGGCATCCCAGAAACATCAGACTTGGCTGCCCAGCTCCATCTCTGGTAACCATTACCCCACATGTTTAAGCTCACAGCAAACACCCTTAAATTTCATTGCTGGAGTCTGCACTGCATGTCCCAGCTCCAGGTATCCTTCCTGCAGGGCAAATATACCAGCCCAATGTCTCAGCTGGAGGAGGCACCACCGTGGGGACATCAGCACTGATCTCAATGTGTCATATGTGAAAACAAAAATCCAAGTGGCCTTTTTGAGTGAAAGATCCAAGAAAAACACTGCATCCAGCAGAGAACACCTGATGGCACAGTGGAGCTCTTGCAAAGGGTTCTATTCCTGCACATACACGCAGTTTTCAGCCTGATTTGCTCAGTACCAGCTTTAGTTTAACTGTTCATTTAGTCTGAATTGCATGCAGTACTTATGGAAGCATACGTGGGATTGACACGAACACAAATTAATTACTTAGGTTTGGAGTTATGACAATGACACCAGGAAATGAGTTCTCGGGGGCTTTAAAAGAAGAGAAAAAGAAATTAAAAGAAAATCACTGTTCTCTTTTATTTGAGTTCCTCATCTTCAGCTTCTGAAAACATTACCTCAGTTAACTCTCTGCACTAAACTTTTTTATGATAGGAATAAAGTTCTTTTCATTACAAATAAAAAGCATACTCCCTGGCATAGCAGCCCTCACCGTATGTTTAAGGCACCTCCCGGGGTAGAGCTATTCCAGATTAGAGAGAATTTTCATTGGAACCAGAGGCTGGATTGCACTTCTCATTTCCGTGCACCACAGCAGGCAGGAGCAGCTGGCTGGGATCCTTCAGAAGCAGTGCTGTGCTGGTAAGTGGATTGACTGCACTCAGCAACGTAGCAATTCCCACTGACCCCATAAATTGCAGCCTGGAAAACACTGACCAGTGCCTGGTCTCGTTTATCACAAACTGTGGGAGCTGGTGACTTCCTTTTGCACCTCATTCCTCCTGAGGAAAGGGCCATGACAAAGGGAGGGAAAGGTGGAGCTCACTGCAGGCGCCAGCTCCTCACAGCAATGACTATTTTGCTCCTCTGAAACAATTGCTGTGGGATTTTGAAGGCTGAAATCTGCTGTGCCTTCAGCCTGACAACGAGAAGCGTTTTGTTGGTCTGCTATTGACGACTCTTTTCAAGCCCTTGGGGCAGCTCGATCACAAGGTGAGCCAGGTGCCTCGTGGAAAGGTTTGGCTCCTTTGAGAAGATGCTCTTCAAAACCAGCATCCCTGGTTTTGATCCCAGGTTCGTCCCTGCTCAATGAAAAGCTCCCGACCCAACCCAGCACTGCTGTCCTGCAGCACTGCCATGGTGAGCAGGGCACAGCCTCCACACTCCCCAGCAGGGCACAGCCTCCACGCTCCCCAGCAGAGCCACCAGTCTCACTGCCAAGCCCACGCACAGCCTCCTCCCACAGCTCCCAGATACTCTGGAGGTTCTGTCAGCACAGCAGAATGGCAGCGTGGATACACGCAGATACCGGCAAGGACAGCAAAGAGCAATCAGCACAGCCAGCCCTGCTCTAAATGCTGCCAGAATATTTATAACCTGAGTGTTCTGCCCAGGGAGCTGCAGCCTAATTTAGGCTCCTGTTTCCTGCTTACCTTCCTCTCCCCAAACACATGATTGTTTTCCATCATTAATCTCCAGAGTCTCATACTTCCAGTGTCCTTCCCACAGACACAAGCTTTCCTCCTACCTCACGGAGGAGCTGACCCAGTCACCTTTCCTGGCAACACTCACAGCTTCACAGGATCAGGCCCATGACAAGGAATAAATCATTTCCAGGTGCCTGTGCACGCACTTGAACAAGATTAGTAAAAGTGGTTTCACCCAAAATACCCAGCCCCAGCTGCATCCTCCCATCTTTGTTTCAGAGTGACTGCTTTTGGATTTATTCCCTGCTCTTTCAATCATTTTCAGAAGTCAGTCCTGCTCAGCACAAGGGATTGTGCTGCCCCTTCCATCCTCCCCAAGCTCTACCACTGCAGTTCTGTGCACTGGCACAGGTATCAAATGCAAGGGGAATTTAGGAAATCAACTGGCAGCTGTGAGGCTACGGATAAGGATTTTTCAGCAAAATCATAACCAGATTTCAAGCAACATCAAAGTCCTGACAGGAGCAGGCACAGCCACACAATTTCATCATTTCACTCGATGCAGCCTCTGCCCAAGTTACCACAAGGTGAGGGTGGGAAGGACACACAACCTGACCACCCGCCCCTGCCTGTGGCACCTTGCTCAGCCTGGATGAAGGATGTCCCAAAACCAGCCCATATCTCTCTGATACAACCTCTGACCTTCTGACTATGCAGCCTCTGTGCATTTTGAAACTCGTGTCCCCTCCAGAAGGTCTTCTTATGCTCTGTCCTTGCCACAGCCTCAAGAAACATTGTGTCTGCCTGACCCCAAAAGTGCCCTATTGTATGGGAAACATCTATTTCAAGCATGCTCTTTTGGACAGATCTTGAGCACTAAACAGAGATAAGTGAAATGCTGCAGGATGGTAATTTGTTCATGGGGAAAAAAAAAAAGCAGAGTTTACTGACTGAAACTAGTGACCCTCACTGGAACAGGAAAAATTATCAAAATGTTTTCATTTTGTATTTCAAATTATAACTCGAGCCTAAGCAAAAGTCCCTCAACACTACCAAGAAAAATCAAGGACTTTTACTTTTGCCAGCTGACAAATAATTCATTTACTCACCCAGCACTAATGTGAGGGCAGAGAACCAGAGCATTCCCTGCCATCAGTGTGGGGAAGATTTAGGAGGGTGATTCCAGTAGCACTGTAGAAGTCCCTTCACATAAGTCTTTGTGGCATTAATGAGGAAACAAGTCATCACTAACACAAATAATTTGGTTCCTTAGCTCCACTTCTGGATCTCAAGCAAGGATATGTCATGTTTCCCATCTCTGCTTGTACATCCCTAAATCTTCACATAGGCTCATGGCTTGGGATCTACTACAGTGGTTTTCAGGTCTCACAGTGGCCCTGGAAGAAGGGAAATGTAAACCCTCGCAAGTTACCAGAAACACAAGCGCCATTTCCTCAGCATTCATGAATTTGGATGCTCTTAAAAGCTGTGCATTAAATGACACAGTCGAGGAAGAGAAGGAGTTAACCACTCAGGAGTGAGCAGATTTGCTCCGCGCAGCAAAGGCACAAAGCACTTGACTCTGCAACATCCTCACCAAGTAATTGTGTGAAGGCTCCCGGTGTCGCAGCTATTGTTTCATCTCCTTATCGGCACCGCACATTGCCGCCGGCTCTGAAGCTCTTCCCACAGAGGGCTCCCCCCGGGACGGTCGGGATGTTCACACAGAGCCCCATTATGATGAAAGTGCTCCCAGCCTCTGCCCATCTTCCTGAACACTCTGTGCAGACTCGCACGATGAGCAGCAAAGGAACAGGTTTTGCTTTTAAGTTAGAAAAGTAGCACTGCTGCTAGGGAAAAAAAAGAAAAAAAACTGGCTGCTATTCCAGTGGTGGTTCTTCCCAGGAAAGTTCAGTCTCTTGGCCTGCTAAACGTGGAGATGGGACCTGAGAGATAAACCACTTCATGCTTCCTAGCAGCTGCTGCTACATAAGCACTCCAAGCTTGTTTACAATTAACATCTCGAGTTATTCCAAGTATGGGTCTTTTTTAAATAAGACCACCTCTCCTGGTCTTTTTTTGCCTAAAAGGGTGCAAATAGCAATTCCCTGGAGGACAAGACACTAATTTTCCTGAAATTTCTATGTGGCAAGGCCACAAGAACACCTCCTGTGGGAAGACAGGAGCTCACTGGACTGCAGATGGAGAAAAGGACAGGGATGTGCTCGAACACGTTCTCAGCCAGGGCTAATGGGAGAGGACCACAGAACCCTGCACACCTTTCTCTTCTTCAACACCTGGAAGGATTTTTTTTCCCTAATTGTAAAGGGAAAGAATTTATTTGAAGTCCTATGGGTATATGAGCTTTTGGCTCTACAGTGCACTAGGGTATTTTTTTTTGAAGAACTAAATGAGAAAACAGTCCAAAATAGCAAGGTTGGTTCTTGATGGCTCTTCCTTCTGACCTACCAATGTTCCTCACTTACGACTTTCACGATTTCAAATAACTTCTAATCGTGCTTCAACCCTTCAGGACCACATGAAGGAAAGACACACGTGGACACACGGATCACAGATCCATTGCATTACCAACATCCCAGCACTTTTCTGCTAGGCTGCTCTTTTCCAACCTTGATGCTCTTCTCAGTGCAAGACGCAAATTCAGTTACAGAAAAATATCTCTTCCTTTCTGACCAAATCTGAAGCTCTTCCCTGCTGGTTAGATACAAGTCCACATCCCAACCTGGGAGGCACAGCTTCTCCCATGTTGTGCTATGATAACTGCACCAAGCCAAGCAGCTGGAGGAAAAACTGGCACGATGCATTCTTTGTCCACTTGGTTGAGTTTCAAGGGTGGAGACAGACCATGAATTACTATTATTGCTTTCTCAGTGTACTACTTCTTGGGAAGAAAAAGCTTTGCAACAAGCTTAACCTTTGCAAGAGTCACAGAAGAGGCAACTGAAGATTTCAAAGTCCATCTTTCCCTCTGCCAGCCAGGCCCTTACATACAAGGATTAACAAAAGTGCTCATCCAGCCATTATACGATCTTGCCTTCACACAGACAATGTGCAGGTGCTGTGGCTGCATCTGTCCTGCCCTGGCTTGGCTAAAGACTTGGCTAGATCTGGTCTGATGTGCCTCTCAGCAAACATCCAGAGCTTTGCTAAAACAGGAGTTGGGGCAACTCAAGCCACCTGAGAGCTTACTCTCCCCAAATATTTATCCCTCCTGGCTTTACAAACCATTTTGCAACTGTGTTGGCAGCTCGAGAATTTAATTGCAAGTCTCATGATATTGGGTGGTGGTTTTAATGAACACTTCAGCTCCTGGCAAATACAGGAGTCTCAGGTTCATAGAAAACCAATTTAATCTTCTAATTGCAATGGCAACCTGAGAACACCCAGCAAGAAAGTCCTAAAGGACAGAAATCTGAAAGTAAATAAAAAGACCCTCTTCCTTCCCTGTGCAGTTTTCATATAAGGAAATGCTCTCAGGATTCTCTAACAAGTGACATGGGAGGCCTGAGTGATTGGTACACAGCTTCAGTTTAGAAATACTAATTCAGAATGGGCTGGCAGGGAGAGGAAAATAACCATTAAGTACTATTAATGACTTATTTTTATACTAATAAGATTAAAGCACTTTCACTGTAGCTTGGAAGAGGTAAAACACATACTTGACAGCAGCCATTGGAAATAGGGCAACACAGGGCAGTTTAACAGCCAGGCAGAATTACCAGTTGCATTCCTTTGACATTGATATATCACCAGGGTGTGAATTCAGCAAGATTCAGGGATTACAGGGCAGCTCTGAAGTACGTGGAATAAAAGAAAAACACACCTGAAGTTTAAAGGAAAACTAGAGCACTGTGAGTTATGTCAAGTTTAGGTCTGAAAATTAGCATCTTGCCCTTTCCTAAATCTTGGAGCCTAGGACCTGGTGACGAATAAATCCTACAGTATTTATGATTTAATGGCAAAGAGTATGTCTGTGTTAACAAATCCAGCTGGCCTGCAGAGGAAGGGAATAAGGATGGTCAGAGTCTCATATTCTAACAGAAAGTGACGATTCTTTCCTGCCATTAAATTCTGATTATTAAAATCAACTTCAAAAAGCGGTTTTCCTTATGTTTACACACCCACACAGTTAATTGGAAGTAAAATATGTCTGCTTATGGCCAGGAGTGCTACCCCTGTTTGGGAGAAACAAGTTATTGTACAAAATTCATGTAATTGGTTTCCATAGCCCAGAGCAAATCAGGAATAATTTCTTATAGCAGAGGAACAGATTTACACTGAAGTGTCCCTTGAAATTTCTCATTCAGAGGCTGATGGCTCTAATGACTGCCTTCAAATTGCTATCAGTAAAAGTTGAGGCAAAAATGAAATTCAGTGCACAATTTGGCAAACAGCTGTGTGCTCACAGCCTTCAGCACCTAATCTAATCTGGGCTCTAATTTCTCTTTGTGTAGATTTGTAACGTATACAGGCTTGACTTTAATAAGGCCATCAGCACAAGTAGATTTACTCAGGCCCACAACTGCTTGCAGAAGGAGATCCTACGTACAGCCAGCTGGCACCGGGCCAGCCCCATCCCTAGCCAGCATCCTACAGGCATCAAAGGCTACTTGGATTTTCCCCCTTCCCAGCAGGTCTCTTGTTGACCCCCAGGGTAAATGCACCCATGGCTTGGAACTGAATGACCCCAGCACAGCCCTGCTCAGAGACACAAACCTCAGGTCCCAGCTCAGCCCGCTCCATGCTCGGAGGGATGCACTGACCTGCTCCCAAAGCCTGCGACTGTCCCTTTCCCAAAGCCATCGGCATTTGTACTGACCCCTTCCACACAGACCTCAAGGAACAGGACTAAGTGAATTACCTGCTATTTCATTCCCCCTTCACTGGCAGATGAGCCTCCTGCATTCCGAGTGAGGGAATGCCTCCCATTCAATTGAATCCAATGTCTGTGTTTACGAGACGTTTTGACCGACAAATCATTTTCCCTGTCAGACTGAGATATGACAATGATAGCAACTCAAATTTTTGGAGTCAAATGGCTTTGGAAAGCTTTCCTGGCATTACAGTCCGTGAATGTCAATGGGTTTAGCTAAGTATGGGTGAAGACTGATGGCAGCACTTTCTGCATCACCTTTTCCCAGCAGAGAGCTCTGTGAAAAGCTGGCTGGTAGGTCTGTCCCAAGAAGGGACAAAAGACACCGTATGTTATTCTTGTGATTTTCACTATATTGAATTTATCTTTGCTTTTCCCATTAAAAATGGATTGCAAAAGGTACCAGTATGAGTTAAACACTGAATTAATTTCCTGCTGAAAAGGGAGCTCTCCCTAGAATACTGAGGTGTCTAAATGACTGAATTTTATTTCCAGAGTAAGTAATGACACTTCTATTGAAAGAAAGTTCAGAACACCATTAAAACACATAAGACCCTATTATAAAACTACAATTCGTTGAACTAAATGAGTGAACACAAATCTTGACTTCGAGTCTTGTTTTTCAATCAGCTGTTTCTGGGACAGGAGCCCCAAAATTCCTCTGGTACCCTTGTAGGAAAGTCCAGGAGCTTGCCACTGCTGTCTCATTTAACCTGCAACATCCAGAGACAGCCCTGAGTTAGATTTTGAAGCCTTGCTTTGTAAATATGAAAGCTAGAACTGGCTGGTTTTGCTGCAGGAGCCCTTTTGTCCATCTTTAAAATCCAGAGAATGTGGCAGTTATGTTTAGTATAAAGCAACAAAACAGGTAAGGAGAGCTCAGACATTTTACACTGAAATACCATCCATCACTCTGTACCTTTGCCTTCCTGTTTCTACAAATGTGGCCATGCTGCCTCCTTCCTTGTTTCCCTCTCTGTTTATTTTCTTTCCAGAGGGATATCATGAGGAAATGATGAAGAAAGCAGAAAGGGAAAGATAAAAAGGCACAGCACAGATCACACGTCTGCTTTCACACGGAAGGAGGAGGAAGGGGGAAAAGGGGAAGTTAAGCTGAGAAATACCATGAGGCTGAATAACAGACTGGAAAAAAATACAGCAGCTGGATTTGCTGGGTGAGAAAGGAATACAAGGGCAGACTGAAAACTAGCCCCAAAAGAGCAGGTCCTGGAGGAATTTAGTGGAAATGTGAACAAACTAAATATTGGTAAGAAAATGGTGTAAGTAAAGCAACAGGGTAAACAGGCACAGCTACAGTGAAAGAACACATGCAATGCTTCATATTAAAAAAGACAACATTTTTGCTGAAGTTAAGCAGCAAAGACTGTTGACAAAAGCAATTTCAACTACAAGTGATGGCCATTGAAACTACTGGAAGCTTTGGCATTGTCTTCAACAGAAAATGTACCAGACCCTCAGCCCGTGAGCAAATAATTGTGGGATGAACCAGGTGTGCAAACAACCATGAGGTGCTTTCGTGTTGTCTTTAAAAATGCAAAAATAATCCACAAAGTAGATTTTAAGATGCATCATTCATGCCTAGTAATCACCATGTTCATGTGAAGAAAACTGGCCCAAAACCTACATTGCAGTCAGGAAATTAAGAGCTGGAATCAATGCCTATCCAAACAGTAAGATTTGATACAGGGATGGAAAAACCTTAGAGAAATCCAGGTATCTGGATCTCCACAGCACTGAGGTGACAGGGGAGGCATTTTGCTGTTGTTCTATCTCCAGCATGTTGGTAGAAAATAGGTACCTGATAGTGCCTAATACTTGCCAACTGCTGACAGGAGGGCCAGGAGCAACTGATCAGTTTGGAAAGAGTCATCCTGGACTCCAACAGGGCAGCTGAAGGACTGGCACTGTGCTGTATTGGTGAAGGCTGGAACCGTGCAGGAAGTGCTGTCACTATTACAGTAGCCATCAGTTTGCAAAACACCCCTGCTTTGGTTTAATTGTGTGCAAGCAAAACCTTTCAGATGAGTCCCCTTCCTCAGGTACCTTCTATCTTAGGTGAGCAGGAGTTTTTCCTCACCATCACAGCACCTGTCCTTATCTGCAGCAAGAAAGGAGATGAAAGGACTTGCTAAAAGTCTGGGCAAAGGGAGAAATTCGATCATTCCTATTATAGACTAAAGAGGGTGAAAGGATTTTCTATGCCTGGGGAATTCACCACTGTACCCTGCTGTTGCACAGCAGTTTTCCTCCTTTAATCATAATATATTTTCCCTGAGGCACTGCTGTTGTTCCTGAGGGGCTCAGCCTTGGCCAGCAGTGGGTCCATCTTGGAGCCATCTGGCATTGGCTCAGTGGGACATAGAGGGACCTTCCAGCAGCTTCCTATATAAACCACCCCTGTAGCCCCCCACTACCAAAACCTTGCCATGCAAGCCCAATACTTAGACTATGACCTCAAATAGCTGGGAGAGCCCAACACCTGCTCCCTTCCCCTCAGTGCTATACACTTCCCTGCCAGCTCTTGAGAGAGCTTTGGGGTGTGTGATACCCCCCAGCGCAAAAAAACCCACATAGAAATCAGATCCCAGGTTGAATGTTTTCCATCACTGCTGTTATAGTCTTGCTTTTTAAAAAGAATTAAAAAAAAAATCTTGTCTGCTGTATTTCACAAACAAGAAATACATTTGAAATGATACAGTAAAAGAAACCCCTGAAGTGCTTCCAGAGCCAGAGAGATTGATAGACTCTTCCATGGTCTGTGGGACCTTAACCCTCGTTAAGGTCAAGCCAAATTACCTTACAAATAATTTAGCTCTACCCGCAGCTCCTTGATTCTGAACTGATAGATTATGCAGCCATTAATCAGCTCCAGGTCTGGCCTTTGCTTTTGACATTCAGAAGGTAAACTCACTTCATGCTGGTCCTCTTATCGAGTTTCTCAGATACATTCATACTCAGGGAAAAGAAAAAACAACCCACCTCCTCATTCTCTACTAAGTACTGATGATTCCTCATGCTTCATGAAATATTGAACACACCTTTTAATAAATTTGTTTGTAATGCACCAATTTCATTTTGCCTCCTCCCAAGGAAGCAGATTTCAATTTGATGGGCTAGAAGACATGAGAGATAATTTATCAGTGTACATCTGGGTCCACAGTTAGTTGCAGAGCCATAAATTTGGGAGACAGCACAGCAACTGATCTCCAGTTAATTTCCTGCAAAGTCTGAAAACTTTGTTCTGGGTGATTGCTGACAAAGACATAATAACAATAAAATGACCCAAGATGGCCAAACCCAATTTAATACTTTCCATAAAGATAACTTTTATGAGAGCTCTGTAGGACTTCATTCACTGCTGCATTAGAACTCCCTACATATAACCAGTGAAAATTTGCTTTTATACCCTGATCAGATTTGTTTGGCCTGGACTCCTATAGTGATGTTTAGCTTTCAGACACACGTCTTTAATAAGAAATGCCTGCATGTCTAAGGGCTGAATTTCAGCCAGGGAGGATGTTTGGCGAGGTTTAATTTTGAGAGATGATCAAAGGCCACGGCCTTATCACTCGGTGCCTGCTGCAGCTCCCAACAGATGGTGGGGTATACACTTGAAATAAAGCTCTGACTTTCCATTACTGTCATAAAGCAAGCTATAGAACCACCCTTTCTTCATTTGTCTTAATTAAAACTATATCTTCTAACTCATGAAAAAAAAGAAAACTCCTTTTCATAAGTGATTAATGAACCTGCAGATATAGTCAATAGTCTTCCAGGGGCCTTTCTGCCCAAAGTCTTGCTTCATTTGCTGCCTTTTGAATTAAAACATTCTGTGATTTCTACACTAAACCTAAAGTATCTAACAGAGTTAAAGAAAAAGTATTTAGCTATTTTCTAAAGGACTAACTTTCTGCAGGACGTGAAAAAACCATTTAATCTATTACCTTAAATACCTACAAACATGTTTTACATGAAACTCAAAAAATAGTATTTAAATTTCTCATTTCTGAACAAACATTTTTTGTTCCATTTGACTTCAAGAAATCAAAATGCAAGCGAGACAACATTAATTCCAGCTGTTTCCTCCTCCTATTCATGGGATGTTTTCATAATAATAAGTGAAACATTATCATCTGGTTCTTGCCCTAGTCCAATTAGTCTTTTCCTTATTAGATCCAGCTCCAGCCTCATGAGATTCTTATTGTCTTCTAAAAATACATCTCACCCAATTCATTGTGAGGAAAACTTCAGGATTATAAAGCTAAAAACAGAAGACAAAGGACTACAAAAACAGGAGTGAGAAGAAAAAAGTTTGCTATTCTGTTGGGTTTTTTGGTTTGTTGTAGGGGTTTTTTGTTTGTTTTTAATGCCACCCTCGGCACTCCTGGGGAGAACTAAAGGATGTTTTATGGCTGGGAATTGGTCTACAGTATTGACTGCTTTCATTCAATTTTACATCAATTGAGTGCTCAGCAGCTCAAAGAGCCACAGCTTCAGTAGATCTCTAGCCACGTATGTATATTGTATATCTGTATATGTCTGCATGTCTCTGTACACAGCTCCAATCTCTACTACCTGTGTGCAAGGCACAAGCAGATTTGCAAGACCTCAGCAGGGATGTGTTTCCAGAGGAGGTCCAATCTGGTTGGAGAAACTCCAAAACCAATGGATTGTTGTTGTTTTTAGCACTCAGCAACAGCTTCTGGGATGTCTCTGGCCAGATTGTCAAAGCTGTTTAGCACCCAAAATACTCAGCTGGCCTAGAAGCCCCACTTGTAATTTTAGTGGCTAAATGAGGGTTGACCTCAATCATTCGATCGAGCTCTGTGGAAAAGCCTGGCCACAAAGCTTTCATCTGAACTGACTGCTCCTCAGGCTAGTGGTAAATCCCTTCTGACATTGTCCTCCTACTTTTGTGCCCTAACATATGCACTCTGCTTATTTATAGAACCTGTGAGCTTCATATACATCAGGCTGAATCCCTCAGGGCTAAAGTCTCACTTAGTTTTGCACAGCGTGGCCAATGGTTTCTCGCAGCCTCCGAGAGCAGAGTCTTGTCTGCCCTTCTGCCACACAGGAAAGGGGAACTCAGCCCAAATTCAAGATTATTTCTGGAAGCAGTAACAACTAACAAGAATATGAGTAGGAGGGAAGAAGCTGATGAGCTGGCCCACCACACAGGAAGGGGAGCAGAGGGAAGATCCCACCCCAGCAGCAGTGGAAGCCACCCTGCTACCTGCAGGGATTGCACAATTTGGAAAGGTCTGCAGTGCATTCCTGCCTTGCTTGAGGGCTGGGAGATGCCAAGGTGGAATAGCACAGCCTATATCCAAAATACAGGATCTTTAATGTTGGAAACACAGCCTTAAGTCCTACCCTCTTTTACAGTCAAATAAGTCCCACCAATGCTCAAATAGTAAAAAAAATCAACAGCGAAACATAAAACCATACCCACAGAACAATTCTGCCCAGTTTGGTTTAGTGGAACTAACCAATAAGTCAACATTATTTACCTATGAACCTATACTTACTATTTCAATATTTACTATGAAACTAAGTTTAGTATTTAAAAGATTAGCAAAACAAAATCGTGTTTCTTCTTTTAGAGCTACTTGTAATTTCTTTTTGTATTGTAAGTGCAATAACATAAATTAGCACAGACAAAATCCACATAAAAATGCATCGGCCTCCATGTAAGGGTGGACACACCACTTTTTGCAAGTGCAAACAATTGGGCTGAGGTGTTTTAACTACAGAGAACAAAGGTCATCATCATGCAAGCATCCCTCTTCATCAGATGTAGGCATGCAAGAAAATTCCCATTGTCTAAGGCCACAGTGCATTCTGGTGGGCACCGAGCTCTCAGGCAGCTCAATCATCACATAAATAAGCCTTAATTGGCATTCCCAAATGTTATTGCCTGCTGCTGGCACTCCAAAAGGTATGCCTCTGGAGATACCAGGAAAAAAATAATCAAAGATCACTTGCAATTACATGCAACAAAACTATACCCGACTGGTGTGTGTCAGGGGTAAAAATAGCATCAGCCCAAATGGCAAATGCCTTTTGGTTTGTCAGGAATTGAATGTGTAGCACCAAATGAGTGGTTATTACAGACTCTGATCAGCAAAGCAGACAATCATTTGCCTTGTTATCCTGCTGCCTGCCCATGTGAACAGCATCAAACAACTATTAAAAGACACCCCACTCAACCCCAAAGGGAACACTGGTGGTGAGTATCTGAAAACCTTCTCATTAACAATCTAACCTTTGAGACTGGTGAGAAGGCAAGGCAGCTGTCATGACTTGACTCTTAAAACCACAACAGCAGCATTTACCAGTCACTCTATCAATAATTATGGGGGAAATAAATCATAGTTCATTGTCTATTCCAGTGTGGGGAGAGATAAACAAGACAGGCACAGCTCACACCATGCCTATGGCAAACAGCCCTTCCAGGGCAGCTCCCAGCCATGGGAAACAGCTGCCAAAAAGGCAATTACTCATAGAGCTGCTCCCCTGGGGCTGTTCAATACAGGGATGACATATTTGGAAACTGCCCCAAAGCCCTTCTGCTGGAGGCTATGTGGCAAATGACCCTCTGGAACCCCAAAACACCCTGGTAAAAAGCAACCTGAAAGGCCACACAAGTGGGTGGGCAGTGGTATTGTATGTCAGGCCTGAAGTTCTCCAACACCAGGATTTTTCTTTCCTGGATCTGAGGTTTCCCAGAGGCTCTTTGAACCTGTGGGGATGGGGACATAGTTTTAAGCAGAATATCTGCTAGTAACTCAATTCCCTCTCTCATATTTCTCTCTCCTATGTCACCCAAGAGACCTTAAAAATGTAATTATGCTTCAGCAAATAGCCACCCAACATTGTTACCAGTGTAAATCCTGTTCCCATTTAGAGCCTAACTCCATTTTGTCTCCAGCCTTTTTGCTAGGAAGGGCACACCTGAGCCTGCATCAGGCTCCCTCAGGGTTGCTATCCTACCCGGGCTCAGGCTTTGCATTAAACCACCAGTTATCTTTTCAATTAATTGTAGGTATCATAGTGGTTGACAGGACAACCTTACCACCAAGGGATAATTTAATATGACTAAACCATAATCAAAGTGTTAATAACCTCAAAATTTAATCTGTTCAGGAGTAGGATTTGTAAAAGGGAAAGGACGACCAAGGCTAAGATGAATAATGTTAGGTGTAATATTACAGCTAGTTGTAATAGTATAATTAGTTGTGATATCCAGAAATAAAAATTACACTGCTTTGAGTTCCAGGACGTGTGCCAAAAAGGAGCTGTTAGTCACAGAGATGAGGAACAGTCACACAGTCCATTATCTCAGAAACTGCAAGGCCAGAAGTGAATCCTGCATGTCACAGGAAAATTGAGACTCTGCATTTTCAGCAATACATAGCTTTTCATTTTAGCCCTTAAACCAGATCCCCTCTGATTATTGGGGTGGTGTGCTTTCCCATTTACACCCCGAAACACATTTGGAGACAGGTATCCTCAGATGCCCTCCTGGCTGAGCTTCTCTTTTCCTTTGGGCAGGATCCCAGTTTCTCCCTCCTGGCAGACAAAGCTCACCCCTGGCACCCCAACCTGTTCCCTTTCTCCATCCTCACCACGATCTTGTGAAGAAAAAAAGCCCCAACCCACATTAAACCCCAGCCTTTTTCTGCCTTTTCCTTGCAGGGCAGGGATGCTGGGTGGTGGTTTGGCTGCCTCCATCAACAGGTGCTGCTTCCTCGTGGGGTTCAGTGGCCCCTGCTGCTCCCTGGCTCAGTATTCAGGGGCAAATACTTCAATCATAGAATGATAGAATGGTTTGGGTTGGAAGAGACCTTGAAGCTCATCTAGTTCCAAGACCCCTGCCATGGGCAGGGGCACCTTCCACCAGACCAGGTTGCTCAGAGCCCCATCCAATCCAGCAACACATTTCTAAACCCAAAGTGCAGAAGGCAGCAATAGAGCTGGTATTCAGTATCATAATGTGTAAGCAAAAGCTGTAGAAAAGCAAAAAGTGATATGACAAAAAAACCCCCCAACTTTTTCTTAAATTATGATGGCAGCCAGTTTTTACCATCTCATTGTAACTGACTCACTCACATGACAGAGAGAGAAGCAATTGCTTGAGCTGGCTGGCATTTTAAAAAAAATTTCTTCGAATGACTTCTGTATTATAAAAGTAATTTTAAACCCATTTCCTGCTTTTTAGGTAGCGATAAAGAAATTAAATGCTTTTTCAGGTTGTGCTTATCCATTTCTCCTTCATTTCCTCCTACATACTTTCTTTTCTTCCTCTTCTCTTGGTGCCAAAAAGAAAAAAACTGGGCCCATGAAGGAGGAAAATTCAGAAAGAAAAGATAACTCTCTCTAGGGAAAACAGGCAGGAAGAAGAGAATAGAAGTTGTGGTTTTGTTTTTTTTAAAAGGGAAATCACCTGGATTTGAAACAACTGAAACTTCTGTCCTCTTCTTACACACACACATCCCTCCCACTCCCTTTTCTTCCTGGTCTTGGCTGACCTGCACCTTCTGGCAGGCACATAGGTGCCTGTTTTGCTGCTGGGGGCCGTTGCTCCACAGGATGGAGTGAGCAAAAATGATGGTCCCAGGAGATGTTTCACGTAGGGATAAAATCAGAACTGAACTGGGGTTCTGCTGCCCCTTCCCCTGCACACACAATTATGCTGCAGTCTTGTTCCTGCTGTATCCTTGGAGTGTTATATATTAGGAAAGACACTACTTAATAAATCTGGGGAAGTGCTTCCCCATATAGGCACAGGAGCCCTGGCTCAGAGGCAATTAAACACTCCAGGCTGCACATGCTCACACAATTACCTTTTGTGACTGTCACTAAATAAACGCTGCACTGAGCCAACAAATCTTACAATGGCCTCATTTTTCTAGCAATGATGCCTCAGGCGAGGCCTGTGTGGCCCAGAAAGGAAAAAGGTTAACTTCTTCTGAAATTCCCTAATCCTGCTTATCTGCTTCTTCTCCCTAAACATCTGCCAGCTTCAGACACCTGTTATAAATACCAGTTTATCTTGCAGTGGTTCCTGGAGTCTATCAGCAACCCAAGCAATTAGTATTGTCAGCGAATCATTCATTAACTGAACTATTCAGTTTCAGCTAACCTAAGACTAATTCTGTACTTAATTCCTATCTCGCAAGATCAAATCAATCAAAAAAATAGTACAAAAAAGACCATGGGTAAATATCAAAGATCATTAGGTAATAAATGAAAAGCTTAATTAAAAGCTTATCTGAATGCTAACAAAAAAAAAAGGAGAGTGATTATTTCCTATCACGTCATGATTATCCTCATGCTTTCTCCCCAGCTCAACCACAGTGCTACTTAAGTACACGGTGAAAAGGTTGGAGTACATTTTTTGGCATCATAACAGAGCCTCTCTCCCTCCCCATCTGTCAGAGACCCTTTACAGGCAGTTCAATGCCACTTTGAGTGGGAAGAGTGACCTCACAAAAGTGGTATTTTCCTGCACATTTTCCCCTGTGAATTGGGAGCTGCAGTTACTGACCTTATTGGCAAGGAGACAATTTTACTGCTGTTGCTGTTGTTTTCTGTGCAGAACCATTGAGCTATTAAAGAGGGAGCAGGAGCTAGTTCCCTCCTGTGGGTCATCAGCAGAGGTAAATAACATCTATGTATCTCTGCTGTGCAAACCAGAGAGAAATTAGGGGGAGCTGCTCAAGCCATTACATTGGTGAGCTGATAGCTCTTCCTGCCCTTGGAGGTTCAGGCCTCGTATAGCAGCCTCAATCCCTGCTATAGCTTCTACACTGCTAAGACAATAAAAACATGAGACAAAGAAAGCAAAAGCACTATGGCTAATTTTAAACTATGCTCAGGTACACCACTTTCAACAAGATCAAGGCCAAACGTACAGCAGTAAGTTAAACTCTATGAGTTCATGAATGAAAAAGAAAAATAACCCAATAAATTACTCCTATCAGATTGATACACCCAATCTTAATATGATCCATTAGGCACATTTTGTCAGCAGGGAAGCTTGTGGGCTCAGCCTGTAGAAGGTCTGCAAACACCACCAACTTCTGATGCTGCCAAGGAACCTGAAAGAGCAGAACTACATCCCCAGGACGTGCCAGCCAGGCACTGCTGTCCTGCTCCCAAGCACCAAGTGAACACACCTGCACTGAAGAGGAGACCTTGGTGGTGAGTGTAGACAAGAAAAAACTAGCCTTCAGAAATTCTTGTTGACTTTCCTACCCTTCTGCTCCATAAATAGGTATGCCCTATTTATGCCATCACCTGCCAGTCAGTTCCCTCTGGCCATTCTCCTCACCTGAGGGCTCCTTTCCCCACCTGAATTCTGTTTTCTGCATTAGCTCCTTCCCATGTTAGTCACTAGGAAAGTGCAGTGCTGAGTCTGCACAGAGGAGATGGCAACCTTAAATGCAAATACCTCTGAATTCAAAAAGCATTTTTCTGTTCAAATGCAGAGCTGTACCCCTGCCACACGTGTATTGGTGGGACTGTGTTTTATCTGCTGCCCTGTGCTCCTCCATCAGGGCAAATAAATATCAGCTTGGTTACAGCAACTGGGCTTCTGAGAAAAAACAACCAAACCCACCCAACACAATTTACTGCAATAGCTTCTGCTTCAGTACAAAGCTTGAAGTCAGCAGCTTATTTCTGGAAAAAATAAAAATAAGTAACCTACCTACAAGCACGGTACAAGGAGAGCTTTCACCATGCTGAAGTGTGCACTGACTCCAGCTCTCCTGCTGATGGCATTTTTCTCCCAGAGCCACAGAGGGACACACAGTAATCTCTGATCAGAGAGAGTAATCTGTGGTCATGAGGCCAGAAGTGTGTGGCATTTGCACAGGAGGTTACCCAGCCTCTGAGCTTTCAGCCCCAACCATGGTGTACAAGCACGAGCACCACGAGGTGCTTCAGACCAGGACTGTCCAGAAGCAGGTTTGGCTCCAGGGACCCCCCCACCTGTTCCTCACTGCCTGCCTGCATTTGCAGTGGTAACTGGTGTACTGAGCTGTGCAGGACATGAGTGCTGCTGGAGGAACTGCAGGCTGCTGCAGCCTCTAGATTGGAAAGTGTCATGGGTGCTACCTGGTGTGCTAACCCTATCCTTTGCTTTTGGGACTAATGATAAGACAAGGAATTTTATCTCATGCATGTGCATGAGATACCCCAGCTCTTTGAGCATCCCTTGATCCCTTGATCCCCCCAGATCCTGGACTTGATGCTTCTCACTGTGCCAATCTGCAGCCACAGGAACCAGTGCTATATCCATGTCTCCCTTTTTTTTTAATGCTGACTCCCATTGCACTGGACTGGAAAATGCCAGCAGAGCAAAGGCAGGAGGGCAGAGGCATCAGCATCTTCAACACATCTGTCCCACTGCCCAGCTCTCAGTTGCAGGTGAGGTTGAAGCCAAAAGACCTAATGAAGCAGAGAGGAACAGCTACATGCCTGACATAAAAGGCATGGCAAGCTTTCATCTTCTGAGAGGTTAAAAATAAACAGTTTAGCTTTCAGCAAAGTGGTCTGATTAGAGGCAAAGAAAAATACACTGATTTCCATGGAAATGGAATATTTTGTTGCTGCTACTTGATCTTGTTGAAATGTATTACGAACACAAAAGAGTGTAATTTCCATATCTGGAGAGTGCTAGTATACTTTAAAATTTTAAATTAAATTGATTTCTTTTAAAAGAAAGCTGTCTGATTTTAGTTCCTTAATTAGTTCATTACCACTGCAAATGGAGCATGTTCTTATAAGCTTATAGCAGGATATTACAGAAATACAGAAACAGCTGCAACCCATAAGAGGTAATATCTGTACATAAAAACCAGAGTCTTAAGTTCCTCTAGGTCCTCTATCTCCTCTCTAAAAACAGATCTTTAACTCATAAATCTTGCTAAATTTAAACCCATTACAAAGCAGACACTAGTTTCTATGGCAGAAGGATACATCCCTAAATTTTGCTAGCTTTTTTTAATGTGTAGGAACACTTCATAGGAATAAGACCTGCCTACACATGCTCTGGAAGCAAAATAACTCAATTAGTTTGAGTTCTCATCTTGTTACTGTGGTACATACATCCATAGGGAGGTTTCTTTCAAATGAGCAGCGTCCTATTTCAGCTTAACCTACATAATAACAAAATAATCACTCAAAATGGGGCACCATTGCCATGACCTTCACTGTGATAAATACTAAACACAGGTGGGAAGGAAAGGCTGCTTTGCTAGTGCAGTTGTTCTCTTTACAGACGTGCCCCAGGGTAGGATCACCTACAACGTTTCAACACGCGCCAATGGGACGTTGTCACAGCATGGCCCAACTGAAATTTTCTATCAAACAAATGTCAAAAATATCCCAAATCTTTGTTCTTAGTTAAAATAGCACGTTGTGATGATAACACGGAAAAAAAAAATTCCGTTTAATCTTCTATTGCCTCAAAGTGAAATTTCAACAGAAACAATAAACCCTTTAGGTTTTCATTTTGGCAGTGTGACATTTTTTGGACAGAAATTTGATCTTATTGTAATTTTAGGTGACAGAGCAACTTGAGCTTCTAACCAAAAGGCTGCTTTATTTTTATCTGTATATTATGTTTTCCCACATGCTTGCAGCTGGCATGTGCTCTCGTTCCAGTAGTGATGACCCAGGAAAGAAACCAGAGCCAGGAAAGATTTGCCTACAAACCAGCACAGCCTGATTTAGGACAGCTTTCCACTGCAGACCAGTCACATTAGATATTGATCAGTATAAATTAGCATTGGTACTGTGGCTCAAGGGGCTTTGCTTTTCTTTTATTCTTTTTATGTAATGGCCTCATGAAACCAACCCTGCAGTTATCTCTCTGTTATGCTGAAGACCCTGTTTGGCTAAGGGTCACTATACATTTAATATGAAAGATTATCCATGGATACATTAGGAGTGGGTTCACAAGAGATGCAGGTGCTGAAATACCTAATTTCCAGTGCCTGCTAATTTTCATAGCCCCGACCCAGTTGTCAGAGCTCTTTATTGAACATGCAGGGAAAACTGCAGAAGGCAGCAGCAATGGCAGCTACTAAGTAAGAAACACTGATGAGCAGAGTGGGACATAAGTCCCATTCCTGGATGTAATTAGGTGCTATGGCTCATGAAATCAGAGCCTATTAAGAGAGGAGCCTGGTGAGTACAGGAGATGTTTTGTTAGCAAACAACGACCTGGGTAAGGGTGTACCTACCCCATTATGGCCATTACAGAAATCCTCCTTTTTTGCCATTTCTCTTCTGCTCACAGACACTTTTTGCCATTTCCTGACGATTCCCTCTTCTCAAACAGGCTAATACTAAGTTTGATAGGCTGGGTCAGCTAAAAGCTCCTCAGCGTTTGGTACTTGCAGCCACATGGATTCACTGTGCAAACCTAACTGTAGTAAGGACTGGATTTAAAAGCAGCAGATCAATGCCCTGGAGAGTTGTTAGGGTGAAATACAGAGACCTCATGCACACATAAAAGGAAGAACACCATGCAATAATGACAGAAAAGGCAGTCATCAGCTATATTTTCACCCATTGTGCTGTGACTGGCAAAAAAAATATGGTGTATTCAGTTCACCACTTTAGTAATTTGGCTTTTAACAATATGTGACTTTGTATTCCATCAGCAGACCCTATTATGTGAAGCATTTTTTCGGACACCTGGTGGGTTTGACTGCATACACAGCCTTCTATTCCTGGCCAAATACATTTCTGCTTCACTGCCTGCAGGAAGATCACCTGAGGAGAGCAGAGCAGGACCTGCCAGCCCCACACTTTCCCCAAACAAAGCATTAGGTTTTTGTCAGCAACTTTTACATACACACCTTCTTCTTATATCAGTTTCCCCTGTATATCACCTGTGTATCACATGCTGCATCTTACCTGCCTAGTTTGGATTTCAGTCCCTCACACTACCAGCTTTGTGCAGCTGAATGTGTTGGTGGTTTCTGGGCAGTTTTTACTGCTGCAGTTGGACATTTCACAGTTCCTATCAAGCTGAAGGGCACTGCCATTTGGATGGTGCTAAACAGGATCCTCCTTGCAAATTTAAACAGACATGGAAAATTGTAATGAGGCACTTAGGCATAACCCACAGCACCATGGACAGGTTGAGCAGCAAACCACCTCTTTGCTGTGTGTTTTTTTTTTAAAAAGCCAAAACCCTCCTGAAATAAGCCCATGCTTATTTCTTCCAAAGTAATGATAATTAATTCAGACCTTCCTGAAATGAATTCAAGCTCAATAAAGGTCATGGTCTGAGGAAGAGCTGCACCTTCTCTGTGCAGAGGAATCCAGCTTGCTTAGGAACCTGTGAAAGCCATGGCTCTGCATGTGGGAGGTTTGTTTCCAACAGCCTCATTCAGCAGTAAAGCAATAAATACAAAATCCTCCTCAGACCTTTCAGGCATGAGCACTTGAGAGGCACTGAGAAGAGATTAGTGCCCTTCATTATGGGCTGGGGTTTTTTTAACAAAAATCTCAAATCCCATGGGTTTGCCTGAATCGGTCTCCATTTTTTGACTACAGTTATGTGTTCCACAGAGCTATTTGTGTATTTGTTTAGTACAGCTAGAGGACAGCAGGCTGTAGTTAGAAGTGTGGCACAGGTTTTGGGGGTGCTCAGATATGGGCAGCACCGTCAGGGTCCCATGGAGGGGGTAGATGGCAGCTGCTCTGCTCCCTCCTTCCTACCCCTGAGGCAGGAAGGGGCTGAGCAATGGATGACCCTCCTGAGACACTGGCTTTCCTTGCCTTTTCTCCAAGCATTAGGGAGGCAGGGGGAAAAGGGCTTCTCTTAACTAGAGAACAATGTCTGTGTCTTCAACCATTGTCGCTTTTAGCTGACTCTTTCAAAAGCAGGAGTGAACTTGGCTTCCTATTTCTTACTGTTCTCATAGAAGGAAAGCTACAAATAAGTCATATTTAGGTCAGCAGAATCACATTTATAATCCATAAATCAAATCCAACAGACCTTGAACAGTTATTTTTAGCTTATAGACCACAAGTTTAAACGTCCTATGAATCCTGATGCCGAACTGGTGGATTTTGTTTCTGTAGTGTTTAGAGGCAAATCAACAAACTGCACTGTCCCCAGAGGAGTCTGTCATCTGCCACGGTGATGTGCAGTGTGCTGATACATTCAATAGCAAATAGCACATGCAGCATTTTGTTCACAAAATCCAAGCTTTTTGTCAAATAAAACTGTATTAGGTAGATGACAGCAATGAGTTGTTGTTGTATTCCCTGTGTGCAGGACCCGTGGTCTTCCTCATGTAAGACTGGCTTTGTGACTTACATCCCTATGTTTTGTGCTCACTACACACAGGCATTTTACTTCCCTGTCTGTATTACCCTTCCTTTTGAATCCCTTGGTTCTCTTATGTGATGTTTTGTGCCTCTCATGAAGTCTGGGGAGTGTCTTTTCAGTTAGGGCAAGGACTTTCCCTTCCTGCACCTCATCAGGTTTTCAAAACAGAAATAAAATTAGTTTCTGCATGACTACAAAGTAGTCTCCACGTATGGGAAATAGCATTTCCCATGAAAAAAAGAATGAGAAGCTGGTGATGCTCCCTTAAAAGGCAGTGAAATGTTTGTCCTTTGGTTAACAGAGGAGGAAGTGGGTTTCAAACACATTACTGGTATATCCACTAAAATAAACTTTCCAAACAAGTCCACCAATATACAAACATGTTCAGGACTAAATATTACTCAAAAATTGCACTGCTCACATGCATCACATTTTGCATAGTCAACACGTGCTAGAGCTGTTCCCATTCGAAGTAAGGCAAATGTGACCTGTGGATCTTTCCCTTTCATGTTCTGTTTCCTCTTCAGCACAGCACTGCTTATGTGTGGGTTCCTCTCCATGCAAGCTGCTTGGCAGTTTAAAGAGAACAGTAATTGCTACTTCAATGAAAGAGGAATAAAAAAAGGGGCACCCTGCCTCTCGTTTGCACAATTCTCTCCCTTTAAATGGAAAAGAACGGTGAAATGTGATGGATTTCTGCCTTGGAAGGAGAGGAGCTCTGAGCCTCGGCTGATGTGGCTCCTCCGATGCAGAGAAGCTGCACTGCCGTGCCTGTGTGGGCCACCTCCAGCCCTTCCCTCGCTGCTGGCTTTACAGGGTTGATGTCACTGCTGGCTACGCTGTGTGGGAAAGCAACACATCCCTGCGGGCAGACAGGTAGGGCTGCGATTCCCTCCGCCACTGCAGCAACAGTCCCTTGCTTTTCCGGCTGGTCGTTTGCTGTTACCGGGAAGGACAGGGATGACGTCTCACAGGAGAGCTTTCCTGTGTCTGCCTGACCATCATAAGAGGGATTTGTAGCTGCCTGGGGTTCGTTAGGATCCTGCACTGTGCTGACAAGCAGCCTGGCCGAGCTGCAGATAAGGGCAGCGTGTTTATTTAAACCGTCTGTGACTTGAAAGCTCTCAGCCTGATGGGAAGGGGCAAGTGCACATCCAGCACTTGCTCCAGGCAGGAGCGAGATCTACTTCAGAAGCACGTGGGAAAGAGGAAAGTTTTGTTCTAGGGAGGTACCTGGAAATTTTATAAAGCCTCCCTGCACTACACTGCCTAAAATATTCATGAAACACATGGAGATCGAGTAAGAGAGACACCATGTGATGGAGAGACAGAGAGATGACAGGTGATACCCTGCTGCCAGACTGGGCAGGCAGAGGAAAAAACACTGAAAAATCCACTTCCTCTCCAAATGAACCCTGCGGGAAACAGACAGTTCAGTCCTTGTAGCCATTCCTATGCTGAAATGCATCAGTGGGGTCAGAAAATATGAGCCTGTCTGGGGACCCTATTCCCTAGGCCCATCTCACCAGAAGTTTTAAAAAAATGGAGAAAGAGAAAATAAGAAGAAAAAAAAAAGCCTTGTCATGCTCTGCGGGATAACATACAAGATAAGGGTAAAATGTCCTAACTGCAGATGGTAATAACAAGGAAGGGCAATATCCCTTGCATTTTCCTGTAAGCCTGCTTGTGGCTTACCAGCTGGGGAGCTGCAGGGGATTGGGAGGGCACAAAGTAGATCCCCAGAGATCCTCCATGACATCACTGCACCTGCCTTCTTGGAAGGAAAGAGTGGATTTTTATCACACAGAGATATAGGTGATTTTCTTTTCCCCTCATGTGGAATTTAGGTTCTTGCCTTAATAAATTACTGCCCTTCCTGATAATACATCCAATAGAAGTTACACTGGATCTTTCACTGACAGTATCAGATCAAAGTGGTCTCACTATGTGTTTACTCTGGAAAATCTTCTGTTATCAGTGAAGTAGACACTGACCTCTCAAAGGAAGGTCCTACATCCCTCAAAGGGCAGCTGGAAAATTGGGCTTGGAAAAGCTCCATTTTTAGGCATTGCAGATAATCTAGCTGAGCTATGGTTGAGGCTGCAGTTAAGGGGGGCTGGTAGTATGTGAGAGGCAGGTTGTGGAGCTGAAATACTGACTCTGCTGTCTGTAATTGCATAAGCAGCTTCTCAAAAGGATGGGGAGAAATATCCCAGGAAATTGGCTGTCTGAGGTTAGGGAGATAATAAGTGTTTTCTGAAATCAGCACCACTGCCAGAAAATAGAGTGGAAAACCTTCCCCCTGGAAACTAGAGAAGGCAGAGTCAGGAATGCTGCAGCAGAGAGAAACAGAGTGATGAGAAAACCAGATAAATGGTAGAGGAAGACTCCTTGCATAAGACAGTCCGTTGTGGGGAATGTGAAAATTAAGTTGGCTTTTAGAAGAGAGGAATCCCACCCAAAGCTGCTTTTCTGAAGAGGGGATTATCTTGGCTTGGTTCCCTACTATTTAAAAAACACACGAGGGAATTTAATTAAGAAATGCTACTTTCCTAATTGTTGAGGCTATTCTCAGAGGCTCCCAAGACTTTCCAGGCTCTGCAGCGTTGGTCTGGAACAGGGATTTCTCAATTAACAGTAAGATATGGCAAACGGTGAGGTCTGGGACTCAGTGCCCCGGTCAAATAGCAACTCTGCCAGTTTATGAAACATTGATGCAATTCTGCTGAGATGAAGCCAGAGGAGGGATTTATTTTGCCTGTTCTGTTCCTGCAGAGTCACATGGAGTTTTCCATAGGTATGAGCACAATCTTTGCTTGCTCTGTGCCACAGGCCTCCTGTGGTGCTGCTGTGTGCTCTGCTCTGCAGGGACCACATTTCAGAGGCTATGTGTCCCTTACATCTCAGCCCAAAAGTGGGAGGGCACACTCAGCCAACTCATAGGTTAGCAGCTTTCAGCTCCTCTGATGGGAAAAACCCCACGACATTAATTTTTAAAACTAGCTTGACCCCACCTGTAGGGTCTTACAGTCTGTTCAGAATCCCCAAAAAGCTGATGTTTGGGGCACCAATAGCCTGTTCCTGGGACTTGTAATTGTACATCTCAATACATAAAAGGCATCTGATTTTTCACAGGTGTGACTTCAAATTAAAAAAAAATTGCTGACAGAGTAAGTGCTCAGAGCTTCCAGGGCTTGTTAAAACAGTCCAGCCTTGAAATTGCATAAAGGGGAAATGAAAAACAATTAAATCCTCTTTAGCTTCATTGCAAGCTTTTGCATTTTTCTACTCACTTCAGCCAAGTGAGCAGCACAAAGGGACCACGGATTTGAGATGAGCAAATAATACAATATTCCTATGGCAAGATGCAAGCTTTCCTCTGTTTCCCCTGCTCCCTGGCTTTGACTGCCCTTTTGACCCTCAGATACTTCATTTTTCAACAGAATCCTCAACTTCTGGACTCCAGATAGGAAACAAAACATTCATGTCAGGGATTTCATCGCATCTGATGCCCTCTGCCACGGCACTGGCTCTCCCTGGGCAGTGCCTCAGCCTGGGGGACAAGGCTGAGCATGGAGATATCCAGCCATGTGGTAAGTGGGATATTCACAGGCACTGGATGCCACCTCACTCTGGGGGGGATGATACCCACATCACCTCCCAGCAGCGTGGAGCACCTCAACTCCCAAGCAAGCTCAGGGCAGAGGAGAGGTCCCTGGCATTTGTGTGCCAGCTGATGCTCACTCAGAACATCTGTCTCAGCCAGGTGGGGCTGGTGGGATGACATGGGACACGCTCTGGCTGTCTCACCCTGCACCACTGGTACTGCTCAGCCAACTCGTGCTCAAAGGCAGAAACACTGCAATGCCCTTGTTGGGCAGTGTCAGGGTCTCTGACTTTAATACGGTCTCACTTATGGGTATCTTTGTTTTTGTAAGTCACCAGACTATCCTTGCTGAGCCCTCGTCTACCTCCTTCTTATCCCAAAATAACAACCTGCAGCAATCATTTGGAATTGAAATTTCTGCTTCCAACAGCAGACTTTTTACAAGATAAAAAATAAGGTATGGACAGTGTTAGACAGCTACAGGTATCACTACAAGCCCTTCTGATAACAACAGATTCAGACCAGTGTATCGCTTCTTGCACACATATCTATATTAATAGCTTGGATCTCTCCTGAGATTTGGCAGAAATCTAAAGTTGTATTAATGTCTTTTCTTGCCTCCTCGATGAAAAAAAAACCAACTACCTTTAAAGCAAGGTCCTAAGCTGTCATGAATTCTTACTAGACATGCTGTAATTGCTATTCCAAAAGGAGCAAAGTGCAGAGACAACAACTGCAGAAATAGAAAAGTGAAGCTGTTCAAGAGATTTAAAGCAACCAATACCTGTATTACGTCTTCTCCTTTCCAGACGGCTCGTGTCTGAACAGCTAACTGCTATTGTTTTTTGGGTTTTTTGTTTTATTTGAGCTGAGAAACTTATTGATTTTTTTTTAAGTTGACGTGATGAAATCTGAACTGACGTTACATTTCACTAATGTACAGCTCCCTTGAGCCAATATCAATTTTGTCTATGATGGCTTTGCAAGGGCAGAGGTCAGCTGAGGGACTTCCCCCTTAGCTCTGTCACAACCTCTTGAGTTTTCAGGACACTTATAAATAAATCAGACACTCACATTTCAAGCAAGGAGCCAGATTCTGAAGAGCATCTCCTGACCCATGAAAAGCAATTTTTACTTGAATGATACTTCAATCAAAACTGATCAAGGATGACCTGACCTGGTCCTTGAATATGAGTAGATATAAAATCTGTTGAGTAGATACAAAATACAGTTTTTCAAAGTCTGGAAATGCACTGCAGCCTATACACATGTAACTCTCAGACTGTGGGTATGCTCGTTCAGCCACTGCTGCTGCCTTCAGCTTCATTTGGGACTGGGTGTCCCATGCACTCAGCCTGCCCACAGGCCAGGGGGAACACCTCTTCCAGACAATGACCTGCCTTACACACACTGTTTAGGGGGACACCACGTCCCACAGGATGCTCCTCAGCTGGCTCACCCTCCTTGTGAACTCTCTCTGCTTCCTGGGGTGACACTGGCTGACCCCAGAATCAAGGTCATGGTCTTTGTTCCCTTCTGGACTTCATCTCCCTTTTTGGGTAAGAAGGAACTACAGTTTGGGACCTCCTGGGAGACAGTCTGCTGCTGTGACAAACCCTCCCAGGCCCCAAGAGGGATGCTGTGCTTCCCAGAGCCCTCCCAGGGGCACTTTTGGCACACTAGGGTTACCACAGAACCAGGCTATACTTTTGGCTCCTTGGCAACTGAAAGCAACTTCCCTGGAAGGATGTCAGCCCAGGGCCAAAACCCACAAATAAATTTCTGTAAGTTGTTTGCATGAATATAATTTATCAGTGTCTGCAGCAATGTGAATTTGAACTCAGTTGTCTCATGGACTAGGTAAAAAACCTTCTTATTTTACAAATACAGGACAGACTAACCTGTGAAAATCTCTAATTACTATTATTATGTTTTATTGAGCCTGTTTGGGCTCCCACACTTCCCTATAGCCTTAGTTGACCCCACGCAAGTTCTATTATCTGAGGTGGTCTTCCCACATAGCATCTGCCAGATCATCCCTAATACTGCACAAGGGCATCAGCTTGACAGACATTCCCCTTTTCTTGTTTTTTTGGCTTAGAGTACGATGCAAAGCAAGCTGAAGCCTCCTTGCTTCTGCCTCTGATGAAGCAGAAATGACCCCGGGGAAGCACAGCTCAGGAACGGTTGTAAGTCAGGGCAGGGGGAAATGCAGATGAGCTCTTTAACTTGGTTGTCACCAGTGCCACCACCCCTCACCAAATCTCCCCCTTCCTTTTGCAGCTGACAGCTCCTTCCCCCCCTCGCTCTGTATTTACATTGCGTTAAATCAGTGTATACACGAAGCACATCAAGGACTTGCAAGTAGTTACAAATGCAAACCACCGCATTCCACACTGGGAGGGATCCAAGGCGGCCCCAGCAGAGCCAGCCTGGCGTTATACGTGCACTGGGACAGGGGGAGGATCAGCCCATCCTGCTTTCTGACCCGAAACAATGAGGCTGGAACCTCCAGCTAATCAACACGTTTCCCACCAGAACCATGAGGTGCACAAGAGGCACTACAGGACAGTGTAGGGGTACACCAGGTCCAGCAGTCACCCTTCCCTTGGCCAATACTCCCCTAAGGGAATCTAAGAAGGTGGAGCATAGCACACACCACCTGAAAGTCCCGTGGCCTTCCCAGAGAGGATGCTCAGCAGAGATACTCAGAAATATTCCTGTGAGGACAGCTTGTCTTCTATCTGCAAGTTTGAGAAATTAAAAATATCAAATTAAGTCCTCGAGAGTAGGCAGAAAAATCCACACAATAAAGTCTGCATTTTCCCAGTTTCTTCCCTCCTCCTCTCTAATTACTCAGTTCTAAAATGTCATGGAAACAACTTTTTTTTTTCCTCTTGCCACAGCCGTACTTACAAGGTAATACTTAGGCTTCAAATGTCTTATCTCAAAAAGAAGAATGGAGCAGTGGGACTGACCTTGACCCTAAGCTTAAACTATCCTAAATTTAAATGCCAGGTTCTCTAAGAGACCTAAAGCACATCATGAATACATCCGGAAGTTAAAAGGAAAAAGCAGTAACTTTCTATTTCTCCTACAAACTGTGAGGATTAAGATGCTAGGGATTATGAGTTTCTCAGTTCTTCAGTAATGTCTTCCTTCATCAGCAAGATCTGGCAAGATTAGGTGATTAATTTACTTGCTGATGTGAGAAATGTTCAAGTTCAGAAGATTTTTCTTGTCCTTACCTGAACTATCCCTGAAGAGGAATTTTTCAACTGAGCTGAAAAAAACTATTGACTAAATACCAAGTTATAGGTCTCAAGGGAAGGATCTTTAGGGTTTTAATTCTCAACAGTCACATCTGATTTCCCAGTGAAAGATGTCATGACACCAAAAGAAGGAAATTGGTTACTTAGATGGAAAACAAGCTTAAAAATTGTCATAAAGAACAGCTTTAAAAGGTGGGTAAAAAAGCCAACATAAAAGATAAATAAAGCAGATACATAAAGTAGAATCAAACCCAGTAGCTAAGGAAAAAAACCAAACATAAAGTCACAGATCTGTGGGATTCATTTCGCTGATAGATTTTGTGCTTCCATTCGCTGCAATTAATTTTGGGTCAGATGGTTTGCATCAGGCTCATTTCTCTCAATCCCCCAGAGTCTTGAGTTATAAGGCTGGGTAATGATGTTCAGCCCTCGAGAGGCTTTAACACAGTCACGAGAGCTCTCCTTGGGAAAGCAGTGTGGTTTTCATCACCAGCTTGACTGGTTCAGATCTGCAGAGATTACGTAAAATCAGAGACGTGGAACCTCTTAGGGGTTTCTTGACAGCCTCTTCCAAACTCCAGCACTGTTCAGCTTGAGAACACTCACTGTATGGGATTTTTTTTAATGGAATTTCCCATGGAAAGTCTTAATTGCAGGTAACATCCTGAAAGTTATGGAGGATGTTTGAAACCATGAAATGCCTTTCTCCTATGGCATGTTTGAGCATCTGCACTGAGCAGGAAACTAATGGCCCTTCTTGAATAATAGCTTCTCTAGAGGGGAAGTAATTAGTCATACTCTCTAATATTGCAAATGTAATAACTTTGATAAGAAACTGAATATAGAAATATTGCTCCACAGCAGTTCCTTGTAATATCCCAAGGTACTGAACTGGCTCTGGGTGTTCCTTAGCTTTTACCCCATGTGTGATGGATGAACTGTCTGCAAATACCACCGAGCAGGCAGCAGATACTTTACTGTGTGACTGGCAGCCCTCCATAGGATGGAGATGTGACCATGCTCTGTGTGCACCCACATCCCTGCTGCCGCTCCCTTCTCCAGCATCGTTCACATCTTTTTCAAGCATAATCCTGAAAAGTACCTCAAAATTCATTTTACCCGACGCAGGTAAAACTTTTGGAAGTGCCACAGTGATGTCAGGAGGCCAGCACTAATTTCCAGGACAGATTTGGGCTGGCATCCAAGGGGGTACTTAGGTGCCAGACACCCATTTGAGGACGTTGGTGCCTGTGGCTGCGAGTGCTCACAAGGATCCTGGGCGTGGGCTCACTGGCACTTGGGTGTTCTCAGCGAGCACAGAGATGCAGCTGTGTGGAGGAAATGCTCTCATAAGAAACTCAGGGCCACTCTGCATTATTCCTCTCTGAATAAGACTTCCATCCAATCCCAAATGCTCGCTCTGCAAAGATGAATCACACTCCCATTCCTTCGCTATTGTTGCCAGAGCTCATTTCCCCTATTGTTCTTCTCTAGATTTGGGTAATTCATTCAGAAATTAAATTCAGCTTTATACAAAGGCCTTGGCAAACCTAAATGCTGTTGAAGAGAGCAGGGGGGATTCACAGCCCTTCTGAAAAGAGGAAATTTCACTGTAACTTCTTCTGGCCAAGTTTCGTGGTTCACATTGAAGGGAGCTCTTTAAAACACAGTCTCTGTGCTTTACTCCACCTTAGTTATAAAAAAATTCTGCAAATCTTTTTATTTATTTCCTCCTTTTCCTTGCTTATTTTTCTCTAATTGTAATTAATTTTAATTAACACCAGAATTTCTCAACAGCATGTCATCTCCTTTTTCATTACCACTGTTAATTGCAGTCTCAAATAAAAGGTGAAGAAGAAATTGAGGTAAACATCAAAAGAAGCACAACACTGTTGGATGTGTAGAAGAACAATTACTTGCACAGTTGTCTTATTAGGCCTTTGGTTGATTTATAAAAAAGTTTGAATCCCACTTTTTTATAACCTCCTACCTATATGTATTTTTAAAACAACATATATAACTAGCTATTTTCTTCTTTTCCAAAGAAATACTTTTGACTCAGATGTATCATGTTCAGAGCAGCTCACGGATCTGAAGCACACTCAAGACCTAAAATTTGGTCTACATTTTTACTTTCAGTACTGATCTCAGAAGATTTTATCAGCAAGTGTCACTATTCATACCCAATATTGAGGGCTTCTAAAATGTTGACCTAATGAATGTCATTTATCTCCACGTATATCTGCACATACAGTTACATATACATTGTGTGTATGTATGGGCACAGCAATGCTTCCCACCAAAACACAGGGACCTTTGATAAGAAAAGGAGGCAGGTGGTGTCTCTGAAGTCCAGCTGTGCCATCCAATACTATTTCCCAACAATTCAGAATCATAGGCTGGTTTGTGTGGGAAGGGACTGATCTGATCTGCCTTTAAGGTGCATTATCCCTGATGTCACCCTTCCCTACCTTCCCAAAAGCTCAGGAGCCCCATAGTTACATCCCAGGCAATGGAAGGCACTGTTTTGACCTGGCCAAATACCTCTCCACCCCACCAGTGCTGCTCAGGATCCATCTAACAGGTCCCCCCAAAGCCCTTGGCAGCCTGTTGGGTTCACATGGGATTTGTCCAAGTGTGGGGCAGGGCACTTTCCCCTTCCTGTCTGCCATGGAGCATGGGAAGGGTGGCCAGAGGCTCGGGACACTCACCCACATTGACTGCTGCCATAAATAAAAAAGGATAAAGCCTATGGCAGGTAAAAATAGATCTTCAGGGAATAAAGAAAACAAACAGACATCTGGTAGATGATAACATGTCCCTCTTCTGCCCAGCACTGATCCCTGAAGCACGTGAAACACAAGGTGCTTCCAGACAGCTCCGAGTGATTTCTCAGCAAGGGACAGAAAGCACAGTGTGAACTGTCACTTTCAAGGCCTCTGTCTCAAATTCCACACAGCTCCTTGGAAAAACCTGAGTTTCCTGCTGAGGCCTAGGCCATCTCAAACATCCACCCATACTTTAGCATCTGGAATTTTCACTTGTGTTAGGGAAAGGTTCCTGCATTGCACATTCAGACTTAGGCTACAGGGAAAGGACATGTCAGTCTAGATCCCTTTTTATCACTGAATTTCCCCTAAAGAATTCATCACTTGCCATTTTCCAGGTTAAGTTACTTAATAATTTGTATGTATTACCTGTTCCTTCTATGTTTTTTTGAATACATCCTGATTTGTGTTATTCAACATCAGTATCAACTTGTTTTTTATTAAGTTTTTGGCCTCATTAATGAAGATTTTTCATTTAAAAGAAAAAAAAAGCAGACTAAAGGCTACTTCTATCCTGCCTCCCCTTTCATCCAACATGAGTCTCCATCCTAAAGAGAAACAGGCAATAATTTGCTGAGCAATCCCTCAGGAAAGGTTCACTTGGTATAACAACAATATTTCACAAGCCTTTCCAATTTAAGCCCTCAGAAAGAGCCTCAGGAGGGACATTGCTTCATAGAGCCTCAATGCTTCATTTTTCTGAAGTCCTCATCTGCCCATTAGAGTTCACCTCATACTGGCTTGGTCCCCAGTTACCCCTTCATGGTCTCACCTGCTCCCTTCCCTCCCCAGTTCATGTACAACAGCAGACACCTTATGCTGCCCCAGCTCCTTCAACCACTAAAAGGATAGAAAAAAAATCAGATTTTTAGGGGTAGTTTGAATGGGCATGGGGGTCTGTACCAGATCCATGTCTGAGGCACAGCCTGACAGCTCCAACAACCACTTACAGCGTGATGGTGAAATTCCTTGCTTTATTTTTTGACTGCTCAAGCTTCCTATTTTGCTGCTTCCCCTATTTCCCTGCCAACTTTCCTCAATTCCCAGCACTTGCTCTCTCTTCCAACTCTTGCATACTCCCCTGTGAAAAGCCACTCTCCTCTCTTGTGGATTTTCTCCTTCTTCAGGGTTTATTTTCTTTCTTCCCTTTCTAATTTCCATTTTTCTAAAAGGAAGTAAGACCTGTTCTGCTTTAATTACTGCTCCAGTTAGCATCCTCCAGCCTCCTTCCAACCCCTTTCATTTTCACTGCTTCCTCCCAGTGGAACTAGCCCCCTCAATTTTATAATTCCCTAAAATTTACTTTCTTAAATGTAGTGCTGTGTGCATAATTCATCCACAAATTGAATTTGTTTCCTACTGGGATAATCAAACAATCCTCCGTAGTACTTTTTTTTTTTTGAACACCTATTGTTATTCTTGCCTTCCAGGTGATCATATACAAAAAGGTACGTATTTGGGACAGGAAAGCAGGAGACAGCAGATCATCAAACCCATATTTCCCTCTCCTTACTGAGACTTCCCTCTCTTCCCAGAGCCATATAGTGTTTGTTTAATTCAGCAGGGCTGACATTTCTAAGCAAAAAGAAGTGGACATTGCTTTGCAGCAAAATGTGAGTTAGGCAGAGCCAGATCGTGAGCTGATGTAAATCAGAACAGATCTATTGTCTTCAGAGAAAGTGCATAATTTTCTAGCAAAACCCCCACATTTTAAAAGGACCACTGGAGTTGTACAGATATAGTACACCTGAGAATCAGGACTACCTTTAAATCTGTAGGGGCTTTTTTTATTTTTCTTCCCCTTAAAATTATGAGCTAACTGACTTAGCACATTATTTTTTGTGCCATTAATAGCGTGGAGTCTAATTTAGAAGCAAAGCTAACATACAGGGAAACCAAGCAGCACAGATGACAAAATTATCACACCTTCCCTGGTACTGGCAAGCAGAATGAGGGCTGAAGGCTTGCACATGTGGCTTACTTACATCAGTGTGAAAACTAGTGTGTTTTGGGGAAAAAACCCGTATTTTATTATTCAAATTGGATTCCTTTTTTGTGTCAATTTATGACATGACATCCATTTTTGTCAGTCTTTCTTGTCAGGAGGGAAATGTGCTCACATGTATCTTCGATAAGGGTTTATTTGTCAAATTATCACAGGACAAACAGCGATGAATAACATCCATATGAATGTGTTGCCTTTTTATGTGCTTACTTCACAGTAAGTGAGAAAAGAGAGAAAACCAACCCAAACAGAGAGAAAATACACAAAGCATGACTATTTGTAACATATATGCAAAGAGTTTCACGCAGCAGAGACATATCCCCGGGCTCCTTGCTGCTCCTATAATACAAATAAGAAATATATAAAGTGCCTCATAAACCAGCTTGTTGGGTTTTATTGCAAGAAATCCATCAGCCATCATATTACCATGCAAATCCTCTTATTGCATTGTCTGACAACAGCAATTCAAATAAAATAAAATTAAAAAAAAAAAAGCCAAAAAACCTTAACAACCTGGGAATAAATTCCCTCTTTCATGCATGCCACCAGCTGCCATTAACAGTAGTGGGAGTTTCTCTGCAGGGGCTTGTCAAGGTGAGAATGGACTCCCCCCTTCTCCCCTGCTCAGAGACTGAGTGCTGAGTTGCTGTATATATATTTTTTTTCCCCCTGAGAGATCAAAGAAGGAAGCTAGGAATAAAAGATACTACAAAAAATCCCAAACAACAACCCAAGAATCAAGGCAGTTCCATAAAAAAAAAGGTGCAGAATTATGTATCTGCTTGCTCTTTGATACACTCCTGCATTAGTGAGACAAAACACCTCTACTTTTCTATGCCCTGCAGCTCTCAGAAGGTTCCCATCAGCCCATATCTGAGTTGCAGCTTGTGAGTGGAATATGCTGGATAATATGAGACAATTGTGTTCATTGTTTTTCATAGAAAATGTAACTTCCCCAAATATGTAATTTCCGGATGAAAAATTGCAAGGTATTTCCTCCAGTACAAACTGTAATGGAGCAGATTTCTTCTGACTTCTGTATTTAAATCAGAATCAGTCGACTCCAAATAGCTTCAGGTTGGTTTTGGTCTTTTCTTCCTCTTTTATCCAAAGTCCTTATAAGAGCACAGAATGCCTGTTAACACTAAACCCCATCACTAAAATATTACATAAAACACCCATCCTAGAGGTCCTCTGACTTTAAAAAAAAAGTTATATTATTTCTCCACATTTTAGAGTTTTCCTATGCTCTGCCACCACTTGAGACACCCAAAAGAATATGCACAAAATTCAGTCTAAAGACTTAATCACATTGTTCAAGATGATGGAAAGAGTCAACCTATACTACTTTTTCCCCTCTGCACCATAAAAGCAGCTAAAAAGTAAGATTAGTTTACACAAATACAGCTTCTGGTGCTAAGTGCCAACATCAATTATAGCTGGTAGCAAAGATTTTGTGAACCCACAATCACCTTGGGAAATACCCACTACCTGCACTGACAAACTGGTTTTTAAAATGGTTTGCCCCAAGCAGGTTTTGTGTAGATCTCCCTGCTACAAACAGCATCTCGGACCCTGCAGTATCTCTAGTGTATCACTCCAGTGCTCCAGGCCAGGGAAAGCAAATCACCCCTTTTACACAGACAAAAGGGAAACCACCAATTAACTGCTTCGTGCTTTTGACAAATCCTGCAAGGAATTTAGCCACCAAAAGGAGGGATTCCTCTGTTCCTCAAAACTCTGGCCTCCACCATCAGAAGAGAAATCACAGTTTGCAGACTGAGCTTGGCTGGGGGGTGTCACACAACCCCTCACCTCCTCCTCTGCAGCCAGGCTTGGCCACAGATCCAAGGGAACAGATGTGTGCCGTGTTCCTTAGGGAATGCAGCCATTGGCTTTAGTCTTTCTACAGAGAACAGCTCCACCTGAGCAAGACCAAGAGAAGAACCAACCCTAGAAAAAGTTGATGGCCTTCCTCTGATCTGACCCCCAGCACCCAGCCTGTTGTCAGCTGCCACCTCACCAACCACCACCTTGGCAGCTTCCCTTCCTTCATGTGATCAAAAATAGCAGCACTGCCCTGCTCCGTCCCAGCTGATGCCCTGCATGTACAGTCTTTGTTAATTTTGAACATTGACAATTCCTGCACATCTATATGAACAAGAAAGAGCTTTTTAAGCAGTAGTGCTACACAAAGAAAAAGAGTAGAGGAAAATATCTCGCTGCCTGCCTTGAGTGCCTATGGATCTAATGACCATGCAGGGAGGCTTGGCTGTCAAGTGCATTGCAGGGTCGAGCTGTCCTTGGAATTTATCCTTTCAGAAGTGGGGAGAAGATAAAAGACAAAGTTAAAGTGCGGTGTAAGAGATAAGGAAGTTAAATGGTGCATAAACAAATGTGATGCTGTGTTTGACCTGTGGGGGAAGGGAAGAGCTGGATACACTGTGTGCTGTACGTCTTCCAGGAGACAAATGAACGGGTGATTGGAAACTTATTCATATACTTCATAGGCTTCTGCCATTCACTAAATGGGAGGTAATAAACCTTATTGGATTTCATATTTTGTGGGAAATGACTCTTTCATAGCTTTGTCCCCTTAATGGGTACTCATTTAGGAAAGTACTATATAGGTTTTTATTGCACCAAAAGGAATAAAAGATTTTAAATGAATCCTGATGCTGTTTCAAAGTGCTGGAGTTGGGGACTTCAAGCTAAATTCACAGTTAGAACCAGAATTTTTCATAAGCTTTTTAATGTACAGAAGGAAAACTTTGGGGATAGAAGTATTTTATTTTAACAAGCCTTAAGTCTCATTTCTTTTTTGATTTTCACATGTAGCCTCTTTCATCTCGCCTCAGTTTTCCTTGTCTTCAAGTGTCTCCTAAACCTCCTTACTCTCCTCCTCCTTTCCCCCCACCCCTCTTCCCTTCGGGACAGTAAACATGTTCCCTCAACAAACACAGTTTTCTTCTCCTCCTAGTTCAGAGTTGTCTCTCTGGAGCTTTCTGCTTGTATATTTTTATGTACTGTTTCCCCCCATAGGCCTTTTATTAACACATCTGGCAATCATAAAATAAGATGGTCTCATTTTCTGGTATTATTGTTCCTGAATAAAGGAAATACCATAAAAGCAAACAAAACCTTCTTGCTCCCCTGCTTTCTGAGGCTCACAGATAACTACCCTGGAGCAAGTCAAGCTGACAATCTCATGAAGATTTCCTACAGATAGAAAGACAGGAGCTGCTCTAACACTGCTGACTTGAAAGACACTCCTGGCCTCCAGCATTTATTTGCTCATTTGTTACAAACAATCTCACTTTTCCTATCTATATTTTACATAAGCAGCTACTCCCCTCACATCCATCCCTGCCACGCCTCGGACCCTGGAAAAGCCCAGGTATCCAACATGGACGCACCTGCTACTCCTGTTTGCACCTGCTACTCCCCTTTCTAACCTGATGGCATTTACAAATCCTTCCCCATTCCTGCTGCAAATTTTCCTGCAGAAAATTCAGTTGTGATTACAACAACTCCAGCTTCCTCATATGCATACACCTAACCTCTGGGAGATCATGGAAGATGAATCAGCCAGTGCTTCTGAGATGCACTGTCTAGGATAATGCACAATTCATGGAAGGAACAGTCTTTCCATTAATTTCAATTTCTCAGGCCTGGAATGCAATCTTAAAATATAAGTATGACATGAATTAATCAGAGGTGAGCATGCCCAGCTCCTTGTAGGACTGGGACCAGCTGTAGAAAAATCTTTGAACATGCTCAACATCCCTGGGATTTAATCATACAAAATGGCATTTTTCTGTTTTGAGGCATAGGGAAACCATCAAGAGGAATTTAGTTAGCAAGGTGTAGCCAGTCACCATCTGTAAATGAGCCCTGTCTGCTAAATGAGCTGCTCTTTGAGTTCACTCCAGTTGTGGGATAAAATAACATTGCTTAAACCACTGTAAAACACAAGTACATAGCACACACCTCTTCCTGCACGTATAAACTTCATGGCTGAGCTGGTTTATGGATGTCACATAGGCAGTGAGCAGTCAGCCTCCAACTCACTGATGGAACCACTGATTTCTCTTCTTATTCAAATCTTTTAATTCCAATTCAGTAATAAACTTCTCTTTCAATGACTCAAGGAATGATTTGCTTTGTCTCACATATCTCAACATCTAAAGAAGCTTTGACAAGGAGCATACCTCGAGTTTCAGAGATAAATATATAATAAATCTAATGTTGTCAAGCATGGTGGCATTTTTATTTTATTTTCAAAGAGAATTTAATCTAACTTCCCAGGGGATTCTTCTCTTGTGTCATAACAAAGTCTGGCTTGTAATGGATTTCCCATTTTTCTTTCTATCTTGAATAATGACAAAATTGCTGCACAGAGAAGCAGCGTTCTATAATATGTCACACAACACAAGCGAGAAGTGACAGTCATCTTTGAAAGACTGGGCTCAGCCCAAGCCCCCATTTCTAAAATCACAGACACTAAATTATTTAATGTGTCCCCACAATCAGTTTGCAGCCAGACTTGGAGCACAAGGACAGTCCATATGTAAAGTGAAAAAAAAGGGAAAAAACCAACCAACAAACAAAATCAGACAATGAGGGGAAAACCATAAAAAAATTAAACAAATCAATAAGTAGCACTTAATGGCCAAAGTTTCAGCTGATGCAATATTAATATAAAACAGTCAAAAATCTAGTTCACACATATCCATCTCTACATGTCATTCAAAATAAAGAACTTTTAATATTAAATTTATGGCAAGTAATAAGATATAATGGAATTCACAAATCCTTTGGGGAAAAAGGCCTCTATTACATTGCATTTTAAACCCTTATGTATCAAAGGACTAAAAGCCACTACTCTCTTCAAGGCCATAATTTTCTTCAACAAATTCTAGAATCCTTTCATTGCTATTGAGCATCCTCATAAAAGACTAATATTTTCTACTGTGCTTTGGATGATTCTCTTTTGCTAGCTTGAAAATTGCACTGGACCTTTCTGGCAGGAAGAAGAGCTGATGCTCAGTGTACACAGTTATTTTTTGCCACTTAAATAAAAAAACCCCAAACAAACTAAAGGCATTTTTTCCAGGATGTCTTACATTGCAGACCTCAGGCAAGAAGTCCAAAGCACAGTAATTAGCGGGTGAGCAACCTTGAGCTCTGTAGCGTTTATTGTAGTGCAAAGTGGCGGAACCCGAGGCGATCCTCCTGCCCACGGCCTGATCGTATTTCACTGTGCAATTACACAAATGCTGTGTTGGCCTTACCCTTCAATAGCACAGACCTTTTATTTAAGGGAGGTCATTCCCTGGTCAAGACCTAAGGTCCCTCACGTGTCATTCCCAGAGGCTGCTGTCTTTTCTCCCTGCTTCGTGTTGACAATCCCAACACACTCTACAAGGAGGCTGGGATCATTATTTCCTTTCAACATGAGAAGAGGCTGAGCCAAAAGCAATTGACTTGTCCAAACTCTGCCACATGCTGATGGACCAAGGGAGATGCAGAACTCGAGTCCCTCAAAGACTCAGGCATCCCCCCCAAAGACCACAGAGACAGTGACAGAGACTTTCTCCAGTGGCTTTGGTGAGCCTTAAACGTCTTGCTTTAAAAATTTCTACTCTGTGCATCCCGTTAATCACATCTTATTTCTTCCTTAGCTTGGCTGTGGCTCCCATTGCACAGCTCCCCCATCTTCCCTCTCCTCTGCATGTTTCAGTCCTACCAACCTGGAACATAACCCTGAGGGCTCTGTGGGGGGATGACCTCTCTTTGCAGGCTGGCAGGACAGAGGATCCTACCAGACGTCCACCACGTGGATGGTGCAGAGGCTCATCAGCTTCACAGCTGAGCTGCTCTTGATGCTATGGCAGAGAGCAAGAGAGGGAGTTGTGTAATTGTTCTGAAAGCCTGCCAAGCAGCTCGTTTGCAGAATTAAATAGTCTGTAGTATAATTAACACGGGGAAAACTGTATGGCCTTTTGTTACTTGCCACACAAGGTAGCTCATTTCCTCATCCTAACATGACAGGAGGAATGGGATCATGCAGATGGGTCAACCACCAAATGCAGCTGGACCTCTGCCCTGCTCCATGACTCCTGCTATTCAGGAGCATTTATGTTGCTTGTAGAGATGCACAAAGTGTCAGCAGATAATTCACGGGGCTCTAAAATGAAAAGGAGGATTTAGGATTGCGGAGCTGATCATTGCAAGACCCAACTTCAACATAACTCAGTGCCATTATCCTGATTTAAGAGCCCAGCCTCCCCTCTACTGTACCTTCCAAGATCCTCCTCCTTCAAGCAACACTGAGCCATAGATAACAGCAGCCCTGGGCAAGATTTAGATGCTTTCAGTTTGCAGTATCTCCTCTCGTGATGTTTGTGGCAGATTCTTGTTCTGTACCAAGGAGCACCGAGTCCTATTGAAAATCCAGCTGTCAAAATGATTTCTCGCTCCCAGCTGCTACAAGGCTTGATATGAAAGGTTAGAGGGATATTTCCCCAGCCCTTGGTGAGTGCTGGGTCACTCTCTGAGCTCATCCACAGCCACCATTCCTCAGCAGAGAAGGGCTGTTGGGAAGAGGAAGAGGGAAAGCTGGTGTTATGGAAAAAGCCTCCTGCCAATGTGTTTGTGGTCCACAACAATGACGTGAACGAAACAGTTTCTCTTCATACAACCTCACATTCACCATGACACAGTAAATTTTTTGCTTTTTCCTGCTCTTACTCTGGTATGTCCCTGATAGTTTCTCATTTCCCTTTTCCATGCCTTTGCTGGGAAGCCAGTCCCCAGCCACAGTCCCATGCTGGGCCAGCTCAGCAGCAGGGAAGAAACTGCTCTTGCCAGAGGCTGCTGGAAGATGCTGCATGAGGGGTTTTAACCCCCCTCCCCATCCCTCCCTACCCCCACACACCACTTTTTCTTTTTATTTTTGAGAGGCTGGAATATCACAGGATAAAGAGACTGCAGCTGTGTTGGGGAAAAAACCACAGTCACGCCTCAGCAATTTATGGACAATTTCCCATTAATAAGAGATAATGGAGTGCAGTTCAATGAATTTGCAATTGTAGACTTGCTCTTTGAGGATGTGGAGGGGAATGTGACAGCAGTTTGTTCCTCTCAGAAATGGCATTACCGTGATTTTGTATATCCCATTGTACACAGGAATTTTTGGGCAACGTGAAATGGTTTAACAGCCAATTAAGAAAAGCATGGGTGTATAAAGCTATTGAAATTACATCAAATACTGTTACTGCAAGGGAAACATTGGATATAAATTAAATATGGGATCTGACCTCTCACCTGCACATGCTGAGTGGGCCGGCACACTGAGCAGGAACAGGTCTGTTGAGCTTTGGGAACATGAGATCAAATTCAACTCTCCTTGCACAGAAGACAAGGAAAAACCATGCTGGGATGCTGCAGAGCACGTGTTTGCATGCATGTTTCATAGCAGATCAGCTTGCCTGACTGCCATACACTCCACCCAAGCTTTAGAGATCGCAGGCTCTCGCTGTACTATCACCAGGATGGTCTGAAGTTACACTGCCAGTTTACACTGCAAATCAGTGCAGGAACAACAAGACAACTCCTGCAGGGACACAGGGTTCTTAGGAGTGAGAAACATTGGGATGCAGAGCAAATTGATAAGTTTTCTCCTGTGCCTTGTCACTGAGTGCTTGTCACAGTCCTACAGAACCAGGGACCAATAGTGCCAGATAAACCTGCTCACCTGTGGAAGAGGTTATTGCTCTTCAGAGTTTCTGTGCAATTGCATATGCAGTCCTGGAGAGTCACATTGGTTAATGGTGCAGACAGTTCCTCTCAATTTCAATTTGTTGTCCTCCAGTATAATTGACTCCTTCTTAATGCAAGGGCAGCCAGAAGTGCACCTTCTCCGTTACTCATATTCCTACACACACCCTCTGACACATCTCCTGCTTAAAAGTGACTTTTCCATCACTAAGGCTAAAGACAAGCAAAAAATTTCCATTTAAAATTCATGTCTCCAGATCTTCTCTCGTTCTGTAGCTCTGTGCTATTTTGGAGATAATATAGGTTGAGTTCCCAATGAAGATGTATCATCAGATATTTTACAAGGGTGTGATTATACCTTGTGTTTTCTTCCAGTCTCTCACTGTACTAACATTTTGCTTGCTGCAACTACATAATTGCTAAAGCATTTCAAGCATCACACTGAAGTGACAGCACTGCAAGACACTTTTTTTCTACAGACTGATAAAGCCCTTGCTTACAAAAACAAGAGTGCAGAGAATGTTACTACCCAAAAGAAATTACCTCCTGCTTCCCCCCCCAGCCTGGACTAATTGCATTGACATATTCCAGCTCACTCATTAAATTTTTAATGAACTGTAAGAAATGAGTTTCAAGGCACAAGCTTCTATAGTGAATCTAAATTTTGCCAAAGTTTCCAGGTCAGAGTCTTTGCTAAATTACTTCGAGTCAATTACTAATTTCTATCTTAAAAAAACCAAACCCAAACCAAACCAAATCTATATATAAGGGGGCAAAGAAGCCATGGGTACACCAGTACTGAGGAAATGCACCAACTCCTCAGAGAACTTCCTTAAGAAATAAATCACAAACAACAAAAGCAACAAATCTTTACAGATCCAGACACAAGCAGAGCTGCATGAATTCAGCACACATTCATGCAAACCTTTAATCTGAAATCTTTTCTCAAAGCTCAGGTCAGATTCTCCTCACAACTTCCCAACACGATCCAAGTTCACAGCACAGCCTGGAATTAGTCACATTTGAGGTGGTTTCCAGTTTTAGTGTAGGTCTCTCACAGTTACAGGCTTTTCTCAAGGATGCAGATTATGGGCTATACCACAAACGCCCACGTGCACCTCCTGTGACACCTTATCCCTAAAAATGAAGACTTAGTACTTTTCTAGACAGAAGCTTTACTTTCCACTGGAAAAGTTACTACCAATACGTCCATTTTCTCCAAGCTGGCAAGTTCTCCTGCTTCCTCCTTCAGAGACTAAGGCAGCACTGTCCAGCCACTCTGTGGGAGACACACCAAGTCTTCCAAAGTTGGCATTTTCAAAGAGGACAAATAGAAGGTAACATTATTATCTGTCCTGATAATGACCCAACAGAGCAGTTTGGTGATCTACTCCAGGGTTCCTCCCTTCCTTTGGAGAACTGATCCCTGTACCAGCCTTTCTCCCAGCCATCTACCAGTCCAGCCCATCCCTCACCCATTGAGAAGGGACATTTAGGAGTAGGCTGGGACACTAGGACTCCCTCAGTAATGCAGATGCAACAGGCCTGCTTCTTTGTGAGCTAAAATTACCTACCCTGCACCAGAGCACAAAATTAAACCCAGACAGGTTGAAGTTCACTGGGGGAAAAGATATGGTTTGCATTCCACGACATATCCAAGAACATCTCATCTACTTTAAAAAACACCAGAATTTCAGGAGGCATCTCTTTATATTTTTAAAGAGCTCAGCTGAAAAACAACTCTCCTAATGAAAAACAATAGCAAATTACTTTGTTATCATTAATCTCATGCACAGAAGCAATTATTTCCCAACTGAGACTTTTAAATAAAAAAGTAATCATATAGATTATTTTGGAAAGATGACAAGTCTCCTTCCTGGCCTCCCTCTCTCTTGCTGTGTTTTAATTTGCATAAACATGACATTAAAAACTGAAAGAATCACTTTAAAAAACAATTACTCCATCAGCAAAACCTGACAGTGGAGAATTCAATGGCACCACAGAGATCATCTTAGTAAGAAAAGATAGTTTTTCCCTTTTACTGACATTAAAACACCTCTTGCTTTTTAACAGGATTGCATTTCAGATTTATGTTCAGAACCCTTTAATAATTGAGAACGTGTAAATATCATTATTTTTAGATGCACTGCAGCAGAGAGCGAAGGCATAAAAATCCCACACTGAGCACCTTGACAGGGCTGTTCAACCCAAGGGAGGAAGGGTTGTACAAGATCTTGCCATGTTGAGAAGAAAAATAGGAGACAACTTCCTATTATCATGCCATGCCTGTCTCTGGGAGCTTTTGTTCCATTAAAAACTTGTTAATTGCTGCCTTAGTAACAAAGGAATAACATGCTGTGGTGAGAATATTAGGAATCTACATGGCTGGTTCACCCTTAGAAAGGCAGAGAGGTTTAATTGGCTGTGTGTTCTTAGAAGATGCAATGAAGCCAGATAATCAATTGGTGTCAACATCTAATAATGGAGATTCTTTACAAAATGCAAGATAAAACCCAAACCCTGCTCAATCAAAAGCTATAGCATCTGGGGCTGCAAAAATTGAGCTGGGTATAGAATTTATGAAGTATTTGTGCACAGCCAAAAAAAAAATTGCTGAAAATTCTAAGAGGCCATCATCACTTCATCTCTCTGACGAGGCTACGCCTTCAGTTCACCAGAAAGGTCTGCAGACTCGAGTGTAAACCAGCAAATTATAAGTCAGAACTCCCAGTGATCTATTACACCAGCTGGCTAATAAATAATTCCCTTACTATGGCAATGCAAGGATTGAAACACTTCTTCAGTCCTCCCTGGCAAACCACAAGTATCCTGTGGATCTGTCTTACCTAATACAATACATTATGTTAATTCTCCAGTATTGCTGCTTGGTTTTCCCTTTGATCTCCTTAAGGAACAGCATACAAAATACTCCAAAAGCTTCAAACCCAAGAATTAGTTTTATGACAATAAATTAAATGGGTCCCTAGTATGGTGACTGAAGTATCCAGAAGTTTCCTCATAAACATTCAACTCTGATATCTGAGTGGTACCAACTCCAAATGGTACATACCAAAACTGGTTTCCTGTTTCCTATGAAAATAGAGTGGGACCAGAACGGAAGGAATAAAAAACTCTCGTACATGAGAGTAAGAATAACTTGTTTCAGTCAACCTCACAGAAAGCATCCTCAAAGAGAGAGCTGTCAGATGGACTCAGAATGAATCCTCATCTTAAAAAAATACCCTTTGTTTACTGACAAGTGGAGTCTCTCCTGCATCCTCATCAGTGTTTGGCAGGAGGCAGGGAAGCACAAAGGGATAAAGATGACCACTCTTCTTTTCCCATAACACAGGGCAAAATAAATGCCAATTTACCAGCAGTGTGATCACAGTTTGTTTGTGAGCCCTCTCCTTCCTCCCCCAGACCCTTTGGGGTCCAAAGGCAAGCTGCAACAGAGGTGACTTTAGCTGGTTTTATCTGGAGAGACTCCAACAGGACCAAAAGTACTTTGCTATGAAAAGGAGTGCAGGCCTCAGGTTGAATATAAGGGCAGATCAGCAGGCTAACAGATTTACCCCGTGGGCTCAGGCCTGGCACTCTCCCTGCATTACTAAATGGAAGGAACCCTTTCTGTTTGTGTCCTCATATTAATTCAAATCAGTAATGAAGTTGGGAGCATCAAAAGGTTTTAGCAGTGTATGGGATTAGACCAGGCTTAGATAACTGAATAAATGAACTGACTTAATTAGCTCTCCTGAAACAAATTATTATACAGTGCTCATTTCCAACTCTCATATGAACCCAAAAGAGTTCTAGAAATGCATTAATTCCTTGAATAATAAATCTTATATTTTTGCATACCTACTGCAATTATGATGGATAATGAGATTTTAATTAATCAGACCCAGATTTTTTTAATGCTTTTGAAGAATGTAGATACATTAGGGACCTATTTATTTGGTAAATCTTGGAGGGAAGATAAAAAGAGCAGAAGTCAACAGGAATAACAACAACAAATTTCTGTGTTAAACAAACTTATATCTAACAGACTTCTTAACAACATTCATCTTGCAAACATGCCTGTCTTGAATATGAACTCTGTAAACTGTCAAATCCTGGACAAAGTATTAACTTCAGTACCTCTCTAAAGGCAAAATGCAGTTATTGGATATTGGGTCACATGGAATACATTCCTGGGTTTACGCAAATAAGATTTTTTCTACTGTAATTTGAATGTTCTATGTACAAAGATTATTTTCTTTCTCATATTCTATGCTGTCAAGTACTTCTGAGTGAGAGCCACTCGTTATTATTAACATGGCAAAGCAGCCATTAAACCTTTCTCTCATATTTTTCTTTTTTTTTTTTTTTTTTCAACCCCTTCTGAGGAGATAGCTAAAGATCTCTCTCATGGAAAGGTAGTGGCATTGCAGTTGTCATTAATTATAAATCAGTTTGTAATATGACTGAGAGCACAAAGATTGTAGGGGGTCTCGTTAACATGAGATTAAAATTCTCTTGAAGTGTAATTATTTTGCAAGAGAGTCTTGGCTTGGATTTATGACAATGTATTGCATCTCTGCACTTACTGCATTGACAAGAGAGATTTTGTTCATCACAGGGAGAGTATCAATGCACACCACTTCCCTTGGAGAAACCCTAGCACTTGGAAGGAAAAACCCGAAGGAGAAGGGACTTTAAATCCTAATTACAGATTTCTAACAGGTCCTCTTTCTTCTCAGCTCCTTTTTTGATAAAAGGAAAGTTGTTGCTGGAGAGCGCTGAGAAAGTCAAGAGAACAACACCCTGGCAGGGCAAGGTCAGCTCTTGCACATGTTTGGAATGGAGAATAAAGGTAGTGCTTCCAGTTTATACAAAACTGAATTTTAAGTCTTAATCAGAAACTTTGAGGTTTCAAGTTTTTTACCCTTCTTCAGTGAACCTCACTGGATTTGACATGGTAAACAGGTTTGGCTTTTCCTTCTGTTCCTGCCCGTTAAAATAACCCTGAAACATTTCCTCTGAAAAGCCACTTTTCTTGGAAAAAATAAGGTGCAAAAATTTTTTTTTTTATTAAACCATGTAATCGGCAGCAGCACATTTGGGCTTCCTTTCCCTCTGTTTGAATTGTTAATCTTCACACTAAAACCAAATTTAATCCTTGCAGAGCCATAGAGCAGGGAGGGGGGTTGCAGACCCCTCTACAGTGGCAGTAATCTGGTCTTAAAGTCAGTATTTACAGGAGCAGTTAGGTGCAGAAGTCCCTCAGGACACAAGAGTTAAGAAACTAGGTACCTCGAAAGGATTTTCCAATCTATATTTGGGCTCTTGCATAACTTTATACATCTGGGCCCTGTGAGTAGAAGACAGGCAGATGTGTCTCCTTGGCATCTCTCTGGGGAGAGCTCAGGTTAAAGAACAGATTTTGTTCTGTTCTGCAGTTCCACAGAACTGCTCCCCAATGAGAAGAGCTCCCAGCTGCACCGGCGGGTCCCTGCTTTCGAGAGCAGCCCCCAAGCCCTGAGTTCCTGTCAGCCTTCCCAGACTGATCCTCTGTGCTGCTTCTGATGGGCAGCTATTGCACCCCCCAGCACAAAACCCGCTTTAACAGAGGCCTAAAATGACAGCGACACAGATGCTCAATCCCATTTGATCCAGACAAACTGAGGCCACAGTGGTCAAATACTGCTAGGAATTTTTCGCCTGTATTTGCAGAAATAGGAAACTTAATGAAAAAGGGACCTGGCCCAACACAAAGTGTGCTTGCTCAGGCCTCTATGAGAGGGAATTTGCCATTTATTATTAGCATCAGTGCTGCTGCAATCTACTTTGTTAATGCAAAGATTAATTTATAAGTTGCTTTGATACGTTGCACTCGTCTCTTTGAGTACTGAAATGCTTTTTTGTGCAGCTTTCCCCACCTCCTGAGTTTGGTTGCCCTCCCCACCACCAATCTAAATTTGCTTTTATGTGCTAGGAAAACAAAAAAAAAGTGTGAATTTACCACTTCTGAACATCTTGTCCTCTTAATTTGTACAGAGCTGGTTTGTTCAGCACAGAAAGAGTACTAGAGCTGAATAAATTTAGCTGGAACACAGGGTTGGGGGAGGCAGAGCCAAAGGGTGAGCAGAGAGGGGCTCTGCAATGGTGCTGCTCAGCTCTCAGTGTCAATGAGAGCAGGTCTCCTCATATCCCTCCCTCCTGCAACCTTGTTTTTGCCAACTGCAGTCAGGTTGGAAATGCCACATCCATGCAAAACCTCTCCATCATTTTCTCTTTCTCCTTTCTTCCCACTTTCCTCATAAATTTGTCTTTCTTCAAATTAGCTGCTTTAGTTTCAGGGTTTGGGTTTTTTTTTATTTTTCCCCCTCTTCCCTCCAGCTCTCAATTCCCCACCTACTCCATGCTCTCTCAGGGTCTCTCACCCTCCTTTGGCACCCTATGTCCTCTTCCCAGCCCATCCTCTCCCTTCCCCTGCTCTGCTCCTCCTTGGGCACAACTCCTTCACTCAGAGACTTTCTGTTGCTTTCCCACAGACTCTTCCCTTCCCATTTATCAGCTCCATCCCAGTTGCCTCTCCAGAGTCCTTCTCTTCTGCCTTGCTACACACTCCTCATGCTCTATACAGGGAGACAAGGAGGTCACTGTCTTTAAATATCAATTTATAGGAATATATATATGCCAGAGCCACTCAGGAAAAAAGCTGAGGACTGAGACAAAATGGAAAAAAGCAGAGAGAAAATATCTTTGTGCATCTGGGCCTGAAAACTACATGGAGAGCCTTGGCAAGCTGCTCTCTGCCACAGACAGCCAGCTTGGAGAAAATTCTGAGCAGCAAATCCACAAATTAACCCAGGCTACTTCTCGAACCTCTTGCCCATTCAATTTGAACAAACATTTTTGTTGGAATAAATAGCAGGTTTTCTTCTTTTGAAATAAAATGGGCAACTGGAAATCAAATTTCGTTATCTCAGAATATCAAGTCTTAACATTTTATTTGGGAACATAATGAGATGATGGCCTTTGAAAGGGAGAGTGGGAATGGCCAGCTTCATCTTTACTGCATTTATTTTATGTAACAGCTTTCTCAGCTGAGATGAAGACAGAAATGACAATGCATTATTACCCCAAGAGACTCAAGTCTTCTTATATATATGGAATAGAAAGTGGCATGTAAACCATGATAAGTGGTTATCTTCAGCCAGGAATTTAACACCAGCTACAAAGAGAAATAATCTGCACTGATAAAAAAAATCTTGCACTATTTGATGACCAGCACTATAATTTGGGGCATTTAATCTTTTCTCTTGGCATGAAAACCTGCTCGTTCCTTGTGGTCTGCGAAGAGGATTGTCACATTGGTATCAGCAATAAATATGTTAATTTAGCACCTGAGATTCCAGAGTGCAGACCTTGACCCCAACAACATGAGGGAATATGTGTCTACCACCTCCTGCTGCTGATAAATCACCCTCCAGAGCTGCCCAGGGCCTGAGGTGCAATGAGCAGGTTTTGCGGACGCTTGGAGTGGCCCAAGGATTGCAGTAATTTATGCCTCCCCCCAAAAGCCCCAAAACAGGGTAGGTCAAGCCAGGAAGCCTCAGTGCCAGCCCCAGTAAGGGGTGAGTGTTGGAGCTGTGGTGCCAGCATGAGGCTTTTCCCTAAGCTTTACAGGACAGCTGAGGGCTGGCAAGGGAAGACTGCAGGCAACCAAAGGAAAAATTGCTTTTGATAGCAAGGCTTGATGGCTGTCCAGAACAACCCCAAAAAGGTCTATCCAGAAACCCTGTATCTCACTAGCACAATTATGGCCTAATAAATCAGAGAAGTTACCAGGCATACACTATTAAAAAAATTTCTGAGCCTGTCCAAAAATATACACATTTTCTCAGTGTATGTCTATGCAAGAGAGCAAATGCATTTGTGTCATCAGCCTTCGCTCATGGCATGTGGAATAAATGCATTTTTTTCTTTTAGAATCCATCATCTCCTGCACCTCTGTGAATAACAGAGTTCCCTGCTGTAATGTCACCACAGCCATTCCTGCAAGAGCTGGAAGAGTTTCTCCCCAGAACAAGTCCAGCATGTGAGCAATAGGGGTTTACTGCCAAGTACCACAAATACATTCTCTTCTGGCAAAACGTCCATGCAGAGATCTCTGTTACAGCTTGGGCAAGACCTGTGCATGACTTCACATGGGGACCACTTTGCTTGCAAAGCCACCTCGTGGTGTCTCTTTCTCCTTGTAGGAGCTGCATTGGTGCCTCCTGGCCCCACCAACCTCACACAGGTTAACCTACCAGCTAAAAGCATTTCCTTATCTGCCACATGAAATCAGTTCCAGAAGTTTCCAAGCCCACTTGTTCCCTGTGAAGCCATGTACCCTCATAGCCATCCCGAGGGAAGCACTTAGTGGTGCTCTGCTGTGTGGTGGAACACGACTGATGCTGAATAAGCCCAGGTATAGGACTTCTGGTCCATAGCAGATTGATGTCATGATATCTTTTATTTCATTGTATCAATACAGAGAAATAAACATATGCACAGACCATGTTTATTTCACTCTATCAAATATAATTTTAACAAACATGACACAATTTTTACTGTGCAACAGAATGTCTCTGAAATATTATAAGTTTCAGTGCTTTGTAATTGTATTTCAATAGGCACAAGAAGTATTTTACTGCAGAGTGAATGCATTTCATTAAATAGTATAAATTTACACTCTGTTGTAAATGAATGTTCATTTTACATTGTAATTTTTTTACTGCAGAATGTTGCCATTTTAGTATTCACTGTAATCGCTCCACTGTGTTGCAAGCAAATGTCATTTATACGATATGTAAAAATTCAGAGAATTCAATTTAAGGGATCTCAGTCTGAAGTATAAATACATGCAAGCCACGTAACACAAATAAACTTACTCCAGATGGTTGCAGATAAAATCAAATCTTGCCATCCTAAGAAACAAAATTCCCAGCACAAATATAGGCAATCCAGTACAGTTTCTGCTGACCAAAATGGACAGGAAAAATTAGCACCAATCCAAACATAATAAATTTAATGAAGTTTTCGCCACTAATAAGAGACAGAGCATTATATTTTCTAGATGGTTTAACAGCTTTTCCATCTGAATGTTTGTGAGAATCTACATAGATTCCCCCAGCTATCTGCCCCAGAAAGTACCTTACGTGTAAATATCTAGAAACAGAAAACTATTGATACAATAAAACAGGCAATTCTAAAAGCAACAATGGTTTATTTGCCTTTCTACATTACAGCTGCCTGGAGTACTTACAGTACAGCCCAAGAGCATTAACAGACAGCCAAGCTATTTCTTCTCTGTTGATAGCCACCTTATTGCTTTCAGCAGCTAGCAAATTAAACCTTCAAAATAATTCTCATGTGCACTGACTGTAAAGTGAATTTAAATTAAACTAATATATTACAAGAAAAGTGAGTACCTAGCCAGAGTTCTCAGCAGCCTCTTTCTTCTTCCCAAACCAGCCTCAATGCACACAAATATAGTTACACAGTTCACACCTGCCAACATACATCTGCACACACCATATGGTGCAGGACACACCTTATCCCAGCACTCACACACATATGTATTTGCAAACACCTCCTGCCACTGGGAGACAAATGAGTCCAGCCAAGTGCTGTTAAAACCAAACGACAAAAGCCTCACTGCCCACTTCTCCTCTGCCAAGCACCCCCAAGTCCTCCCCAAGCTTTAAAATTACAATAGTAATTTTACTCAATGGGTGAAGGTCTCCAACTGTCCCTTTACTGATGGATTTGAAGCCAAAGAAATGAACTTGCTCTCTCAATGTCACAGAACAAACATAGACCAGGACAGAGACCTGAAGACAAATCTTGCACAGTCCTGCTGGTATCCTTCTCCTTGTATTTATCTATTGTTCCCAAGCTTCAAGTTTGGACCTGGGAGCAGCCTGTGAGGCTGTCTCATACCTTGAATTTGCTGATTGCAGTGCAGAACTAAACATTACACTGAGGAGATTTTAATTGCTCTGCTTTCATGAGGCGGCATAAAAAGGATGGAAGTGAACAGATAGATCTGAAGTGCTCTAAAACAGGCTATGGCCTCAAACACACTTCTTTGCTGCCAGGCTGCTAGAAAGTTCCAAGCTTTAAAAGTCTGAAAATCCTGATGTGATTGAGATTAATTACATTTCTGAGAGGAAGTTATTCCTGGTGATGAAAATCAGCTTAGATGAGAATGTAGGAATCCACTTCTTACCTATTATTAAATAATAGTTCAATAATAAACTATTTAAAATCCTGTTCCTTTTGTTTCTGGGCACATACAGCTCATATTTTGTCTTCTGCACCTCTTGCTTGAAGATTTTAGGTTACACAAAAACAATCCTAAAAATCTCTACTCTTATTACAGGCCAAGTTAGCCACCTGCAAGTGTCTCAACAGGATATCGTAGCAGAAATGGCTTTAAGTCTGGCACTGGGCACAGTCAGGTTGGAAAATGGATATAAGCAGACTTAAAGGCACAAAACCTGACTGCATCAGTGCTGTGGAACCCAGCCAGCATTCAGTACATACAGCACAGGGTAGGAGACAAAGTCAGCAGCAAAATAAGAGCAGGACTTCTCATGGCAGCTCTTGCTTTTTCACGGGACCACAGGAATCATAGACTGGTTTGGGTTAGAAGGGACCTCAAAGCTCATGTAATTCCAACCCCCTGCCATGTGCAGGGACACCTTCCACTAGACCAGGTTGCTCAGAACTCCATCCAACCTGGCCTGGAACACTTCCAGGGATGGGGCAGCCACAGCTTCTCTGGGCGACCTGTGCCAGTGACTCACCACCCTCTGAGTAAAGAATTCCTTTCCAATATCCAATCTAAACTTGCTCTCTTTCAGTTTAAAGCCATTCCTCCTCGTTCTGTCACTATCTTCCCATATAAAAAAATCCCTCTCCCTCGTTTTTAGAGGCTCCCTTAAGGCACTAGAACACTGCTATAAGATCTTCCCAGAGTTTTCTCCAGGCTGAACAACTCCAACCCTCTCAGCTTGTCTTCAGAGAAGAGGTGCTCCAGCCTTCAGATCATATTCGTGGTCTCCTTTGTAGGACCTGCTGTAAGAGATCCATGTTTTCCTGTACCAAGAGAGCCATTTTGTGGTGTAGCTCCCCAGCCCCTTGCAGAGCAGGGCAAACACCCTCAGGCTTGTGTTGCACTGGAGATGCCCTGGGGCTCTGCAAAGCAGCCAAGTCCCAAGTCCCAAGACTCCACCTGTTAGCAGACAGCCACGTGGACAGTGTCTCCAGATGTTCTTGACTGAATTGGTTCTGGGAACACTTTGTAGGGACACTCAGCTGGGAAAATTTGAGGCTAATTCACCTCATCTGGGTCAGGAGGTTATCCTTAGTGCCCTTGTGCCAGCTATGTGCCTGCAGTCAAGGCCAGGCTCTCTAACACACTTCTCCCATCCTGCAAAAGTGTGTCTCACCTTCTCTTCATTTACATCTCAACTGAGCATGGCTTCTATTACCAGCTCTTTTGGTTTGAGAGGTGCAGGGTAACTAACAAGCTTTCTTCTGTAACCTCAGACACTTCAGAGGATTGGAACACGGCCCTGCAAACCTTAACAAAACCAGGTCTGGCTTAAGTAATCTTTAATGTCCCCTTAATATCAAATAAGGAATTCCTGCATCACAGGCAACCCAAGTCTTGAAGACTCCTTTTCATACAAAGTTGTGTGCCCTGATTCTCCTTACCCTTATGCACTCATACATACAAAGCAGCCCCTCATTTTAGTACTCTTTGCAGTGCAGCTTTGATTACCAAAATCTGTTCTACACATTCTTGAGACATGTCCAGTAACTGCTGGCAGCAGCACATAGTTTCTCCTGGATTATTCCTCAGCATTTTAAAGCTGCCCATGACGTTGCTTCATACAAGATTGGATTTACCGGCATTTTATTTCCCAATTCAGCCTTCCAGGCTGGAAGTTTCCAACTCCAATCCCTTGGAATCCTGTCAGTTACGTATGGATCCAGCATCAGAGCAGTTCAGGTGCCCTTTTATAGAAAGAGACCAACATTGCTGGGTGGGAACTATGTTATCTGCACTGCAGGTCACAGAGTAGTCTGTGTTTCCTGCTAATTAAATTCACTGTTGGAAGCTCCTTACATCTCCATGTGATACATAACTTCAGAGCTGGATGTTGCCCCTAATTGTTTTTTCTAACAAGGTTATAAAAGTCATGCTGTTATGTCCAGATAAGTCAGGGCCCTGACAACTGTACATGACCAAAATGTCATTAATACCACACTGTATTGTACCAAAATTGGATATTAATGAGGAAATTTCAGTCCTCTTTTGGTATGTTCTTACTGTGATCATTTAAGAGCTCTGTTTACACAGAAGCATTAAGGACCATTAAAATACAACTCAAAGTAAAAATCAGGCTATCTATATAACCTAAATGAGGTGCTAAGACACAAGATAGTCTAATTGAGACATATTATTAACTGCCAGGTTACACAATTTCTCTAATAGCATATTGCCCTTTGTTTTTTTGAACCCACCACTGAAGTAAACTGAGTGGCTGAGTTGATACCAGTGCAAATTTCTCATGGTGACAGATCATGTTCCTTGGCAAGGAGATAAGTGTCAGGAGATCACAAAACACAACACGACCAGATGCCTTTCCCCACTAACAAAGAACTGCTGCACAGTTCAGCATTGGAGCTAAATGGATAAGAGGGAGAAAGCTGAAACTACACAAAACCATCCTAGAGACCGAAGTTTCTAGTGTCAACCATGAATGAGCTAGGGAAAAAAACAAGTTAGCCCAGTTTGAAACAAGCCTCTTGGCACCAGCATCATTGGTATTTCCATCTAAAATCCACCCTCCTTGGGAACATGACTCCTGTGGAAGTCTTCCCTGAGCACAATCTGCTGTGCTACCAGGCACAAGATTAAAATTATGTCTCAGGTTATTCACCCAGATCAAGCAGGAGAGAAGTGACCCCAATGTTTGCATTACCAAAGGGTACATTGTGCCACCACTTGCACTCCTGCAGTCTCACCAGACGTCAGAGGCAGAACTCACCCACACAGGTGTTGGAGGTCTGGGTTTGTGTTATGCAGGGACAGGTGCCACTAGATCATGGGGTATTTTTCTATGGCAATTGTCTATTAATTAGTCAGGGAAAATGATCCTTAGAAGTTCCTATTGCCCACTTCTGAAAATAGAGCATCAGCTACTGGTTCAGATGGAGATACCTCCACTGCAATGGGTAGAAATGCCATCCTGAATGACGCCTGCAAACCAAGGTGTGCCTAAAACCAATAGCAATTATTACTTAATTAATCATTAATGACATTCTAATATGCATTTGTTACAGAAAATGCTCACTAGTCCTACATATGGAACATGTTTACACTAACATTTTGGAAAGCTTGGTGGCTTCCAAGTTCCCTTTATATTTGCATAGAGCAGAGATCTCCAGAAAAATCTGATAGGGAATCACAGTATAACTAAGTTATTATTACAGACACCTGAATGAAAACAATCTTAAAGCAAGTCAACTAAATTGCTTTACACACAACTTGCTGCTTTCTTATTGTATTCTTTATCTGTTGCTGAGTCAAGAATAAAATCCAATTTTGTCAAACATTTTAGGCAAAACAAAGGCCAGGGAAGAGTTCTTTCTCAAAAGGCTTTCTATTTAGACATGCCTTTATCCAAGATCAGGGTAATAAAACATTCTAGCCTTTTCCAACAGCCAGATCTCAACAGAAACAAAACCAGCAGCAGCATCTCTCTAGCAAAAAGCACGACTGAACAAAGCGTGCCTTGCTCAGGAGCAGTAGCTCACACAATGTTACACCAAGTTTTTCAGCTTAGAGACAGAAGAAAAAGCTTAGGCTATCCTGTCCCTTTGCAATTCTCCCAGTCCTTTAAATTTCCACCAGGATCCAGGTAGGACTTCAATGGCTTTGGGTCCTCTGAAGCACATTTTCAAAGAAGGCATTCAGTCTCAATCTGATCATGAGAGCAAGGCAAAGGGGGCAACATTCACACAACTCACTGCAAGCTTCTGTTCCAAATGCATGGCAGAAACTCGTTAAATGATTTCTCAGATGGCAAAAAGAAAACCCTGGGGGATCAAGGCATTATTTGTTGTTCCGTGCCTGGAACATCCAAGAATTCCCTGTAATGGAAGAGGAGACCACAGGGAGCTGCAGATGTTCCCAGCAGCATCTCTCTGCAGCAGCACAGGCAGTCCCTGCTGGGAGCTGTGACACAGAGGCCTCGATGACACTAAAGCATTAAGATCCCAGTTGGGCTGCACTGGCGTTCCACAGTAGATGAGGGGAGATAATACCCCGAATAAGCTGAATTTTCACATTGTTACAAAATAGCTGTAAAAACACCAGACGCTTGACTACACCAGCAGCTCAGCACCATTTCTCAGGCTTGTTTCTTACCCTAATATAAAAGATAATCACTGCAGTACTCAGGTACAATAGAGATGTTATGTTAGGGCTCTTGTCAGTGACAGCCACCCGAGCTCCGACAGGGTGGGCACTGTGCTGACAGGAAGGACAGCAGCTCTGTTTCAAGAGGCTCTATAAGTCAAAAAGCATCTTACTGGCAGTATAAAAAGCACCCCAAAACTAAAACAGTGAGAAAGATTTCAGCGTGTACATTATGTAAAGAGTCATATGAGAGTGACATGAGTGGTTGCAGAAAGCTAAACAGACCAGCACAGAGGTTTGTGAGCCGGTTACTGATTCTTATTTGCAATTCAAGAGGTCTGTGATTGATCAGACCATTGTTTCTTCTCCTCTGACTAAAGTCCTTTATACCCTCAGGGAAATACCAAAGAACAAGGAGTGAATAATGCACTCAAGGTATAAACCTGTGGCATTTGGTGGATATTTTAACTAAAGCTGGCATTTCATTTAATGATATCAAATAAAGAATTATACAGCCTCGTTCAGCCTGATTTCCCTCACGCTATTCCAATCAGCAGCAATTGCAGTCTGAGTTTCAGGTTGAAGATTATATTTGCAAATTAGATTGGAGGGGGAGGGGAAAGAAATAAATCTGTTAGTCCATGGCTTGATCAAAAGTTTGAAAGCTAGTCTTACAACGAAAGGGTGAAATCTTGGCTGCAAAGTCAACATGAGCCTCATCCAAAATTTCTCACAACTCTTTTAATAGCATAAATGTTTCAAGCTAGTACATCTGGGTCTCTGAAACAGTGGCAGCAGTATTCCAAATATTCTCAAAGCCAGCTACTTGGATGGGCTTGAATTGGTGACAATAATTGTGAAGATTAGCTTCTCAGGCCAAACAGAAACACGCCAGGGCCACGCAGGCAGGCTTAATTTTCTGCCACTCAGCACGTGTGCTGCTATACCCTCCTTGAAGCCCTGGCATCCTGCTTTGCCCAAGTCTTTCCTGTGAGAGAACTAACAGTTTTGGTACTGCTACTACTGCAAAGCACGTTATCACTGAATATATGGAGGCAAATTATGGGATAGTAGAATTCCGTGCAAAATCAGAAAATATCTGACGTGTTTGGGGCACCGAATAATCAATATTTGTTCCCCAGATTGTAACTGCTGAACCAAAACTTCATTTAGGCCACAGAAGGCACCACAAGAGACATGTAAAGCAGCATTCAGCAAAGCAGCACGTGCCAGACCCTTCCCATCCATAGGATTCTCCACACAGAGAGTTCAAGGCAGGTCAAAAATCAGCAAGATACCAGCTGCTTGCATTTCCTTTTTTTTTGTTACATTTCTAAACCAAACTTTTCTTAAGACAAATCCGACTGAGCTTAGATACAATGCTGCCTCTTGCTCCAACCATTTAAATCAATTTGATAAGCAAGCCAGATTGCCTGCCAATGCTTCCAACAATTAACTTGCAAGAAATCCTGTGATGAACCTTTGTCTCTTTTCACACTGACTTTATTATACTCACAGAACTTTACACTAGTTCATATACAACGTGAAAATAAAACATTCCCAGGCTAGCAGACAAATCAGAGACCTAAATGTTCCAGAAAATGAAATGACAAATGCCTTAGCTGTCCTGCAGGGCTTGCAGAAGCAGGAAGAAGTATCACCAACTAACTTGAATGCAATAATTCCCCAGAAGCACCAGTTTCCCTAACCTTAGGAAATTCTGGCACAGTCAGTAAGAGAAAATACATCTCTCTGGCAGCTAACTACAAAAAGAGAAAGTGGGATGCTGAAGAAAAAGAAAACACTAAAAAAGATTAATACACTGGAAGATGTATATGAAGAGAAGAAACAGAGGATTTCTTCTCTGTCAAGCAGAGGGTTACAGATCCATTCTCTGTTAATGCTTCCTATCCACTTTAATCACAACCACCTTTATTTTTTCAAATTTATTCTAAACACTGGCTTTGAAGTCAGTGGTTATGGGATGAATTACAAAACATCCCTCCATCAGCCATTTGGTCTGACCAGCTGAGTTTCTTTTAAAATTATGCAAGAGAAGCTGAGCAGGCTCTCAAGCAGAGGATGCTCCTGGCCTTAACTGGAGCCTGATCAAATCATTGTCTTCCTATTAGAGGGTGCAGTCTTGCAACCCTGCTGCTGAAATGGGGCTTTGATCATACCTTGTGGAAAATTGGCAAGAGCAACTATTTAATGTCACATTTCTGCTTTTACTCTACAGCTTTTATTACTTTATATGCATAAAAAATGCATGACTACTTATGAATCTTTGATTACAGCACGGACTAGGCCTGTTACATTTTTCACCTGCCTTCCAGCATAAAATCTAGAGAATGCATATGTACCATAGAGGACACGGGATCCTCTGCAAATGTGAACACAGGCACTCAGTCAATGGAGAGCAGCAGCTGTTCCCAGGAACAGTACCAAAACCAGGAAAGCAGACTTTGTTCTTTTTAGCACGTAATTATGTTGGAATTGTGAGAGACAGCCTCAGTGTTAGTGTTTGGAGGCTGAGCTGCTCTCCTCTTACCATTGCTCCTCCTCTCATGTTCCTGCCGTGAGACAGAGCATGACCCCAAAAACTCCTATTAGATGAGCTGGTATGATTATTTTTTCACAACTCCATGCAAGAAAAATACCCTGGTGTCCTGGGTGTCACCCCAAGACACCTGGGAAAAGGATATACCTCACAGGATAGCTTTAGGGAGCTTGGCTCCCTAAAAGAGTGAAACAGCAGCCTACAAACCTACCTAGTATTTGGAAAGAATCACACATAAAAGATGCATAGTGCCTATTGAGTACACTGAGCCAGCCTCCTACCAACAGCTACCCTTGACAAAACCACCAGTGCACTGCCCTATTTGCAAGGATTCTCCAGCCCATTTGCCCTTCAGCCCTGCTCCTCCTGTCTCCTGCTGCCTCAACCCCACCTCCATGTAGCCATCACAGTTCCGTGCTGTTTCTCTTGCAACCCAGTCCTCAGGAATCAAACACTCCCATCACACACTTCCCAGCAGGGCCAGGCAGCCCGTATGAAACTGCAGAGACAAGAACATCCCTGGAGAACCCACTTACTACCTGGGAAATGGCCCATGAAGCTGTATAGGCATAGTAAAATACTCTGATTAGGTGAAGGAACAAGGTGCTTACCGAGGGGAATGCTAAGAAGATGAAAAAGAAAAATAAACATGAACATACAAAGCAGAGATTTTTGGAGTACACATCACACTGCCTGAAAGAGGTCCCACTGTAATTCTTGCCATGCCACCTGTTGTCTTGAGTCTTACCACAATAAAGTAGCTGTGCTGTCTTCCAGTTTAAAGCTGAGTTTTGAGAAAAGAGGTATTTCTCTGCTCATACCTTTTTTTCCCCCCTCTCCCCCAACAAAAACATTTTGATTAGATTGAGGAGTCTGAAATGACCAGACAAAACCACACATGACTTAAAGGCAGGGGTGGGGGTGACTCCTTCAGTCCCTCAGGTGGTGGTGGAGGGAGATTTGTACCTGGGCCAGTCACCCCGTGGTCTGCAGCAGCTCTGGTAGAAATGCCCCACTTTGCTCTTAACCCCTGCAGTACCAGCACTCTCCCAGCCCAGCTCAGTGCCCCCTCTCTTCTCCTTGCTGACCACTTCCCCACAATAACATGTACACACTGCTGCATTTTAGGCTTTGAAACGATCTCCTGGTGCTCAGTTATTGTCCAGATTAGGCTCTCCTGCTTTCCTTTCATTTCCCAGCCAGTATCAGGACAGCTGCTCTTTGGAACTGCCTGTTCCATGTATCAGAAGATTATGAAGAAAATGTGTTATTTCCATGAGGGCTGACACAGGCTTTTTCTCCATTTATACTTACTGATCTTTTTTCCCCCTGATTCATCACACGAGCTCCTCTCTCAGCTTCATTTTTTTGACAGCCATGTTTTAATATTCTTTGGAAAGTGCATGCAGTATTTAGTACACTGTGGAGTAAGGACAGGCCAGGTGTGGATCATTTTGCAGAGAAAGGAGTCTTCTGTATAATTATCAAATCTGTTTCTCCAGCGAGCCTTTCTCTACAGGTAGGTTACAACACTCAGTTACCTTATGCTGCTTGATAAATATTCAGAGGTCAGTACACCAGGATTTCCTTTGGAAGACAGAGTACTTAGAAACACAGGACTAGGATAAGGGAAACAGCCCTGTGGGAAGCTTGTCTACTTCTCCAGATCATCAGAATTTCTCAATAGTTAGAGCTGAATATTGAGAAAAAGAAACGCTTTGATCCAGTGCCAACATTACCTGAGGAATATCGGTTATCAAAGTAGGAGAGATACACAATTTTACCAGGAGTGATGTGTTTTAAAGTGCCAAATACTTCTTTTTTTGGACTTGGTGAAACATAGCAGATGTAAAAACCCTCTGAAAGGTAAGGATGTTACGCAATGTTACCATGCAGGCATAGTGCCTGTGTCAAATTCACCTTATAAGACATTTCTTTTTCATGTGGGTATTGAAGCTTTCCCTTTAAAAACCTCTTTTACACATTTTCCCCAATTAGCTTTTTCAACAGAGTTATACTGGAGGCTAATCCCTTTAATTTTAGGGTTGTCTGCATGAGGGTACTTGTGAAAAATCAGTTCTAAGCAACTAAGGGTTTAAATTCAAGGCATAGAAGTCAACCTGCATGAGTCCACCTTATGAATACCTGTTCACAGCAGCCTGACCACAATTAAGCAGAGTTTGTTTCCACAGTGGACAACGTACAAGTGCATGTAGTGACAGGACAAGGGGGGATGACTTGAAACTGAAAGAGAGTAGGTTTACATCAGATATTAGGAAGAAATTCTTTACTGTGAGGGTGGTGAGGCCCTGGCACAAGTTGCCCAGAGAAGTTGAGGATGAGCTGAACCCAAGTCCTTTACATCCTTGCAGAGAACACTGACCTCTAGGGTATTTCTAGTTGGAAAGTGTCACTCCCTTCCTTCTCCTTCAGCAAATAATAATACATTTAAACATAATAATTTAGTGTCATAATAGGAAATATTAAAAATGCCAACGACTGCTCATGCAAGACCTCCTGAAAAGAACTTTTGTGCTTTTAAAAACCAACAGTCCAGAAGTGAGATGGGAGGTTAATGTGCTCCCCTTTGTGCAGCTGAGTCTGCCACATATGGGAGTGCTTTGCCTCAGCCTTTTGTGCTGGCACAAGCACATATGGGATCAGACACAGAGGAGGAGTTCGGAACTTTGCTGCAGACACATGAATGAATTCAAGCTGAAGTAGCAGCACAGAGCTTGCAGTAGCCAGTCCAAAAATAGTAAAGAAATCCCTTTTCTACATTTAGCACTGTGTGGATGGGTTTCTGTGTTCATTGATGAGCTCCTAGGCTAGCTCAAGTTTTACAAGAGCTACAGCTCTGTATTTCTACAGTCAAAAGAGTGCAGGAGTTTTGAATATTAGCATGATATTATCTCCCTTTTTGCTTTCACTGCATTCAGCATGGCTGGCTCCACTAAATAACACATAAATCTTAACTGTCTGTAACAGAAAGATGGTTTGGAGAAAGGGTTTCTTGGCAGACTATTATCCATTTTGTACCACTTTTCCTTGCCTTGTTCTGTCTCTTTTATTCTTATATGAAAGAGAGATTTTTCCCTCCCCTTTTTCTTTCTTTTTTGGTCTGATCTAATTCTTGTGGCTGATATATAAGAGCACTGATACAATGCAGTTTTTCATTTTGGCAGCTTTTTTTTAAGCAGATTCCATAGCATGATCCGACCAGTGACAAATGACCCAGCACTTCCACTTGGAATACTAACGCTGAATTATCTGGCTTCCTGGGGTCTGACGGAGATGCAGGGAGAATTAAAAAAAAATTACTGCACAGGAGCAGTGGTGACTGATGGAGGGTCTGCATGCTGAGCTTTTGACCTCAACTGTTTCTACAGTAACTGTGCAGTGCATTGTGCTTTCTATTCTCAGGCTCGCCTTGGAAGCCAATTAAATTAAAAAGCTATTCATTTCATTATATTTGTCTCCAGGACGCTCAGACAGAAATGCAAACGATTCCCGTTCAGAGTTCCCCACATCAGAGAAACTGATATTGTACTGCTAATTTGTGATAACACCATAAACCAATCTGCAATCTGCACTGATTTAAAAGATGTGCATGGATGTACACTGAACTTACAAAACACTGATTAGGGAGATCATGAAATTAAATCTTCTGAAGGGCACGTCTTTCAAACCCTCAAGGCAGCTCTTTTTCTTGGTGTAATCAGATAGTTAATCACTGTAACTCAGGCTTTCCAAGAGCCAGATTCATCAATACTAGGAAACATGGATTTGTAGTATTGAACTGTTACAGTCTCAGGAAAGCTTGGTGAAAAGAAGAGCTGTAAAAAGGTGGTTGGTAACCATTTTACTGCTTTAAAAAAAGCAATGGAGGAAATGAGAGAATATTTCCTACTAAAGATAATCATTTGAGGACTGATCCACTAATTTGAACAAGAGAGAACATATTCCCAAGTAAGCTGTTCTCTTAAGGACTAGTCTTATTTCCTGCTCAGTGAGAAATTAACATTTTTGTCAAATCACAGAAAACAAATTGACGTGAAACATTATTATACTGTGTTTTTATTCTAAATTAAGCTTCTGGTATAGTTCCCCATGTCACCAGGAGCAGTAGTAATTTCAGATGTGGAGGAATGACCTTCACATTTAAGGGAAGCAAGAGGACTTGAACACCATCCTGGCAGGATAAGAAATTACATCCTGCAACACGCCATTTGTAGGTCATTTTTGCAGGCTAGAAACCACAAATTGAAACTTGCCTATCATCAATGGCAGATCAAATGTTGGGGCTTTTCTAATGGCCACGGGACTGAAAGGGTTGTTGATGGAGAAGATGTGGGTTTATGACGCCTGCGTTGCGGTTTGTCAGGACACGGCTGGCAGGGTGTAATAAAGCCAAACCAGCCTGAAATGACAAAAACATCTCCAGCCTTACAAAAACCTGGAACACTGTTTCTAGGAAAACCTGGTAATTCAGCAAGAATTGTCAAACACTTAACTACCTTTTCAGAGAGATGAAATCGTTCCGGGCCAGAATCATTCACCCGCAGTGCTGAAACCCACAGACCTTCCACTGCTTGAAGGCAGTTCTCTGGGTCGAGAAAATGAAATTGCTTCCCCTTGCTATGATTAAATTAGTTTAGTTTTCTTCCCTCCCTGTCTCTCAATAAAATTTCCATCAGTTATTGAAGTGTTCAAGACAGAAAAATTTGAAGTGAAAAACTGATAAGTAAGAATAGGCTTCTCAAAACGGCTTGCAAATAGAAAGCAATATGAAAATTTCATGAAAGTCACTTCAGCATGTCTAGTCATCCTCTACCACATGGACTAGCAGGCAGTCAATAAAATGAAAGGTGAATGATTTAGAGATGACTGAAGAAGAAGCTCTGTTCAGCCTGAGGATTTCACTCCACGAAGCAGCAAAACAGCTGCTTAGTTGGCTCCCAAAAAGCAGGAAAAAACCTGTGTATTGCAAACCAGAACAACTGGAGGGGGTTGTATGTGGGCATGTATTTGTATTTAACATCACAAGTGGAAGAGAAGAAAGCAAGAGCTGCACAATAAGGACCAGGAAATCTGTGCTGGCACATTTTTCTATACATTGCATTGTTGTAATGTTTCTTGAACCATCTTCTGACATGGTTGTAATGGGCTCTGCCAGCAAAGATGCTGCATTAGAAAATCAATAGATGGACTGGATATGGAGTTTGCAGTCTTTCTGTATCCTTTGTTGCCTAATTTCCTTGCTTTGAGATAGTTTTCCTTATTATTCCTTTGCAGAACATTAACCCTGAATTTGATACAACAGTGATGGGGCAAGATTTTTCCTACCTGCCTCAGTTTTGCAGCTTAGATGATGAGGTCTCCAAGAAGGAAGAAAAATTATCTTCGATAATTTACTTTTGTTTGGTTCTCCAAGTACAACAACCAGTTTCTAATAAAGCTCCAATAGCTTTTCAAAGCTTTTCTCTTTCTGTATGACATCTTCCAAACAAAGACTTTTGCTGCATGTGAATCTGTTTGACAAGATGGGACAGAAGGTGTTCAGCGTGGATTTTTCAATTCATTATGAAGTGAAAAAAATTATTTTAAAAGACTGATTTTTCTTTTTAAAAGAAAGGTATGTTTGGTGATTAGAAAAATCTAGAGGGAGAAAGTCTAAGTGCAACGTCTCATTGTTGCAATGTCATGTGGCCAAAGACTCAGTTGGATTTGAAGCAGGACTTGATTTTATAGAAACAACAACATTTAGTTACAATAGAAGTATAATGAAAGGGAAAGAAACCTTGTTTCATGTAAGAACTTAACAATACATTCAGGACAAGACTTGATTACAGCAGATTACCTCCCTTTTTTCCCTTTGTATTAAGTGTTCTTCACAATCACTTCAGGCATGTTGTCCTGTCCAGAGGCATGAGAAGACCCGAGGTCTGGATGTTTATTCCTGTGAAATTAACAGAGAAAATACACTTTGAAATGTGGAAAAGTAACTGCCCATCCTGATGACTGTGAATAATGACAGTGTTAGCAGATACTGCACCACATACATATTCTGTTATTCTGCTTTTGCATTTTTCTTAGCACAGAAAATGTAGTACTTTTTGCATGAGAGTACTGAAAAAAAGAAAAAAAAACCAACCTAAAAATAGCTTTGGTTTTCTATGTCAACTTGTGCATTTTTTAAATGAAACTCATTCCAAAAATAAAAAGCATTATCAAAGAAAAAAAATTTTGGTGAAGAATAAATCAATGTGAGTTTTTACTAACACACTCCTCTTACTCATTGAAACAGGGCACCTCATTTTAGGCACACACCCAACATGCACAAGATGGTGCTGAAGAGAACACCTATTTCTCACCAAGAGTAAATTCAGCAGATTATGCTGTCCAAAGCATCAACCTTTGGTGATATAGAAATAGGACATCTCTAAAAATAAGCCTTTTTTAAGGAAGATGGAAAAAAAAAATTCAGAGACACATCATCAATAAAAACCTACTGAAGAAAAAACCCCCAAGGCATAACCAGAAGTTTATAAGTAGGCCCTCCCCCAGTTAAATTTATGGTGTTTTCTGAGGAAAGCTCTTGAGACAAAAGGAGTAGAAAAGAACAGATAATTTTATGAGTTCATTTGTATAATTAGAGGTTTAAACCATGAGGATCAGCCATGTTCTGGCTTGAAAGGTCAAATGTATTTGAGTATTTATATTTTAGGAATTAGGCAAAGAAGATTCAAAATTAGAGGGTATTTCGATCAAAACCTTAGAGTCTCTCTCAAGTAAACCAAAGTTAATGAAATAAAATATTTTATGACTGATTAGAGTGTACATTTGACCATCAGTTGCATCTCACATTCTGCTACCCACCAGCTGGAACCTTGATGAGACTTTTTATAACTTCATTAGAGCTACCTTGTGGAACAATTTAATCATATAAAATCTTATAATACAGATGTACAAGTACAACAATACCAGCTGCTGGCTTCTGGTCTAGTCATGCTGCTCTACCCCTTTACTTCTCCCCATGCCATACAGCACACCCCCACCACATGGGGACTGCCTTTGAAGGATGCTCAGCTGCAAGAACAAGCTGATTTTTCCTGCCTTACATCCCAGATGCAGAGTTCCTGAGGGAGCAGGAGAGATACAAGGCTTCAAAGGCTCAGATCTTACCAAGGGAACCTCCTGAGCAAAGTGATTATCTGATAATGTAGAGAATATTTTTTTTTTTTGGAGGGGGGGGTGAACAGGTAAGTTAATACTGGGAGGACAATACCCACCTATCTAATTGCTTGAAATGATTATGTTGATTCTCTTTCCCAAGGAATTCTGCAAGGCTCTGGCACAGGGCTGCCCACTCTAGCCAAAGAGAAGCACGAGCCTTGTCTAAATGAAGCATTTGGATTTTCAGGATAAAATGGTTTATTGTCATCTCTACAGCAAAATGGTGGAAGAAGAAGCAGCAGCATTGCAAACAAGGGAGGTGACACAGCTCAATAACATGCAGCACTTCTTACTATGCAGCACACTTGCAAGTGCATCACATTTGAATGGTACCATTTTTATAACCTTTTCTTTCTAGACTGTATTTCATTTCTTTATTTGTTTGACCTCCAGCTCCTCTGTCAGAGGTGGTACAGCAAATAAGCAGCAGCAATGGGAAGGAGAGCAGAGAGAAGTATCAATTTATACCACAGTCTTTGTGACTAATCACTGAGCAGCATCTCCTCAGAAGTAACACAATCCCTGAAAGGTTCCCATATGTTCAGGGCTGACTGTGCACGTAGGATAATCAGCTTCAAATTATAATCAAGACACTGGAACACAACTTTGCAAAGCAAATGGCTGAGAAGATCAGCAAATACTTGTCAGTGAGAAGACAACAGAGCTTTGGAGGGGAGAATCTGACTCCCATCTGCTTCTAATCAGTGTTCAGCCTGGACAGGAAAAGATCCTTGTAGAGGGACCACTGAGGACACTGCACTGATGGGACCTCTCTCATGTCTGAGAACAGTAGTAGCCAGGCTGTGTGTCTCCCGTTTCCCTCCAAAAATAACCCTAAAAAATTGCCTGTGATGCAGAATGGACCTTGTCTAGACAAAGTCCCCTCGCCATGGCTAGTGAAAGGATTATTTTTTTCTTGCCAGCTCCCAGAATGAACCAGACAAGCAGTCTCAGACAGCAGTAAGTTGCTGAGTGATTCAGCTTTTCTGCACAGCAACATCAGGACAACAGGCTGCCTTCTCCCCCTCTAGGCCCAAGGACTTTGCTTCCACAGGACTCCTCCAGCAAACCCAGCAGTGCAGCCCATCGTGCCACGGGCATGTAATGGCACAGATGGAGTGCATTTCCTCTGGGCTCTGTTTGCAGCAGCACATCCTTGCAGCCTCTCCCAAGTGTGCACACCTTACATGACAAACAGAGCTGATGATGATAATTTACCTTTTTTTTTTTTTTGGTACATCCTGGAGGCCTCTGCATAGGAAAAAGCAGGTGTGGGAGTAGCTAACAAGATAATCATTAAAACCAGATTTTGATAGAGATGACAAGCCAAATCAGCCCCAAACTTCTGCTTCTCAGCATTCAGCTTTAAGGGCTGTGTTTTTTATAGACAGAAAAATTACCTGAAGCAGTATTGCTGGGGAACTAAAGAGAGAAAGCACTGAAACAAACCATTTCAGCTACTCTGCATTGACTATTCCCCTTGGAAATTCAGAGAGCAACTACACTGTCTGTTACATGTGTTATATAAAGACAATCAGAATGAGGTATTTGAGCACTGACCTGCTTGATTTTATTTTTGGCATTCTCTCCTTCCCACCCCCCCACATACATTTGTGAAGCATGAAATACATTCACCCTTCCTGACTCACTTCTATTCTTTTTCAATTCTGACAGAGCACTTGAGGTTGGTAAGTGAACTGTGCTAGGCTGGGTCATGTTTTCAAATGAAGAAAAAAACACCCCACAGCCCTGAAGCAGATTGATATAATTTTGGTTTCATAGCTGACAATCATTTTTCATCATTGTTTCAAGCATGAAAGATTTAGCAATGGCTGCATAAAACTTCAGTGGCACAAACCTTTGATGTTCTGTCAAGCAGCTTTGCTCTCCCCCCTGTCATACAGACTGCAGTCACAAATTACTCCCTGGCAACCCTAGGTAAGGATTATGAAGATTATTAGAAAAAGATGAGGTTTAAAGAGTTATTCAAAGTACCTTTGCATTTCAGCAACATGCGAACACACGATTGTGTTCTTCAGAAAAAGCCTGATTTTCTTATTCCAATTTTTGTCTCTCTCAGCTCTCTTTGGCTGGGCATTTTCACCTCAGGTTCCAAGTAATCAAACTGTCATGAGCATTGACTCCTGAGAGAAAGCACTGAAACAAACAAAAAACCCCCACATTAGCAAGCTGCTTGTGAGCTGCAAACACATGCACAGAAGCTGAGCAGAGCACACGTTTTTCTGAAAGGCCAGTTGTGTTACTTGGAGTGACTTTGCAGGATAAAGCAACATGGCAATATAGAATTAAATATAGAGTTCTATTTTATTTTAAACTACTGCCTTCATGAATTGATGTACCATCTATGTCACTATTAATAAAGCAAAGCTAAGTGCTGTAAATTCAGGACAATTTTTTTTCCTGGCTTGAAGTACCATGGCATTGTCCAGAGTTTTCTTGTGGACATCAGTTTCTATTAAACAGGTAAAATGCCACTATTCTGTCACCACAAGAGTCGGTGCTTAAAAATCCACACCTTATCCAGTAAAGTCTTTCACCTAAACAATGTGTACTCTTTTTTTCCTTGCAGTTTTATTTCATCAACAGCATCTGCAGATCACTGTGTTTTGTATTTTGCCATGACACTGGATTCTGTAAACCCTTGGGACACGCATTCCCCTAACTCCTATTGCAGTTCTGGGGATGCAGGTCTCTGAGATCTTTGCTTCATGACTGCAAGTGATTTTTATCATCCAAACAGGCTTTAGCTGTAAGATAGTGATAACAAAACTTCTCCAGGTAATTGATCTTCCCAAGGTTACACAAGGAGTGGAGGTTAAAGAATATCAGCATCTTCCTCAGAGCCTTGGAGATTAATACAATAGATCATTATTAAGATCTTTGAATTTTAGAATGATGCTTAGGCTCTATTGCAAATATTTTACAGGAAACTGCCCTATTTGAATAATCTCTCGTGCAATCTAGGAAGAGCACAGCAGTGTAATGAAGGAATGAGAGGGAAGTGAGAGTAACTAGTAATAAGTCAAAGAAATAGGCTTAGTTGTCTGTACAAGATTTACAGATGAGTGTTTCTTATGCCTAATCATGTGCAGACAAATAGGTATTCAGATTCCCCAAACTGGGTAATTCACTCCAAACGCCTCAAATTTCATGGCTTTCAAGATTTAAAGTGACCTCTTTAAAGACTAGACAGTGATAAAAGATCAAATCAAGCTTTCCCTGTCTTACACCTTAAGAAGTCAATGACACCATACAGGCACCATTTATGTGATTAGTATTTGCTGAGCTGGTATTCTCACTTAATTCTCAGTATTTAATTATCTAATACCTCAATGAACTCCTCGGGATACAGCTACAACTCAAAAATTATTCACTGAAAAGAGCTGTTGAATAACATTTGACACACACAGGAATCCATTTGTAGATAATCCCCAATCAGCAAAATTCATTGACTAAATTATACGTGATTAATTATTCACCCATCTCTCACCACACAACTTTCCCCCCCTCCCCTCTGACAAATTCCTAAAATGATCAAAATGCTGATCACAGCCCAACAGTTTATACAGCCTCTTGCCTTTGTGTCTCCCTTGCAGTTTCTTCCCTCCAGTCCTTTAGTAAGCAAACCCTTCTGGTTCAGCAATTTGGCAAACCAGAGAAATTTTGACTTGCAGTTATATAACTGCTGCAAGGCATTCCAGTCAGCAGGAATGCCATCCAGGAGATTCACAGCTGTAAAAATGCAGAAACAGCCTTTGCTCCCCACTGTAGGACTTTTATTGGGTATGCAGTGCTCAGTTCTGAATGCTTTGATTTATTGGAGGGAGGTGCAATGTGAAAACACTGTCAGGCTTCTGCAGTAATAATGTGAGATATGACACTGCTCCATTCAGGTACATCATGCTCAGGAAAAGCACAGGAATCTGGAAGGCTATAAATTAGGAAGATCCTGGAAGTGTGGGGTGGGAGGAAGAATCAGGAGGGTAAATGTAGCTTGTGATTAGCTTTAAATCCTGAGAAACATGAAACAAATTCTGGCTGCTTCATGAATTACACCTTGCCTTTCCCAATTGTTCCTTTATCTGTAATTCTCCAGCAGAAATGCAGACTCATTCTCCCCTTGTTCCTGGATTGCAGCCACTTAGGCCAGCAGGTTCTGCCTGCTCTGTTGTGCTCTTTTTCCCACATATCTTTTTTAGAAACCATTTATTGAGATCTTAGACTTGATACATTTTTAATTCTGCTGTGAAATCCTTACTTTGAGAAGATGCTGCTTTGGCTGACAAGGCTTACACCCAGCTGTGGATTGTGTGTGCCTTCCTTCCCTTCACAGCTACCCTGATCCCACTTTTTAAGGGATCTCTTTTAGTCAAGAGAAATGAGCTCTCTTTTCCCACCCCATCTGCACGGTGCCTGGTTTATACTATTTATATAACAGCTCTCTAACTATTAAAGGGTAAACTGCAGCTACAAAATTCATGCTGCACAGATCTCTAAACCTGAATTAACCTTCACTTGTGTGTTACAATTTGTATTATAATGATCCCATGGTCCAAGGCTTTGTAAACCATTTGCAGTCCTGAACCAGACCCATAACTTACTACACATCAGATTTCTGGAGTATAAGATTCTGTATGATACTATGTATTCTCAGATCCAATCCTTCTTGCAGGTGATCTTCTCTGCATTAATTGATTTCAATCACTCTAAAAAGAGCTCCCATCCTGCACACAAGCATGGAATCACTTAAATTCCCTGCACAAATATCATCATTCACACCTTGAGCTCCTCGGACAAAAGGGACCTTTCCAGCAGAGTACATCAGACCAGACCTCCTTACTGCAGAGCTGCCCTTTTAAGGCATTTCCTACAGCTCCCTCCTGGGTTGATGAGGGAAGAGAAGGAAGGAGAGCCTGCAATTTTGGGAGTGGCAGTTGACTGCAGTCCTTAACTACTCATTTTGCAGCTAACCTGCTGTAAGGCAGCTCTCTTCCACATGGAAAGAGGCTTATTTATTCTTCTCACATCTCATTACTAATGCTTGCAATGTATCCTAAGTAGACAAGCAAGTAGCTTCTGTCCTTGGATACCAGCCCAGTTCTCCTTGACTTCACCAGCATGCACAGACAATCAGAGGAAAGAATTGAGCTTAGTAAAGTATTTACACTACATGCGAGTTATTAAAACAGCCACCAGCTCCTGTTTCATAACCAAAGATATAAATTCCAGGTCATTACCTAAAATGACTTTATAGAGCATGTGCAGTGACCATTAATTTAGCTACAGCCCTCTGCTCACCCTTCAGAGGAACAGGACATCTGAAACAGCAGCACCCCACTCTCCTCTCCTGCAGAGGTGTGGCTGCAAACCAGGAGAAACGTTGCACACTTCACTCACTACCTGGTCCCCAGTGGGAACTGGATGTAAATTCTGTGGGCAGCAGGTCCAGGGAGGGGATTCTGCCCCTCTGCTCTGGTGAGACCCCACCCACAGTGCTGCACTCTGGGGTCTCCAACACGGGAAAGACATGGACCTGGTGGAACAAGTTAATTAGATGAATGGAGCACCTCTCCTGTGAGCAAAGGCTGAGAGAGTTGGGATTGTTCAGCCTGGAAAAGAGAAGGCTTTAGGGTGACCTAATCGTGGCCTTCTGGTGCCTGAAGGAAGCTGAAAAGATGGAGAGAGATTATTTACAAGGGACTGTAGTGACAAGGGGGAATGGCTTGAAACTGACAGAGAGCAGGGTTAGTTTGGGCATTAGGACAAAATTCTTTACCATGAGGGTGGTGAGGCACCAGAAAAGGTTAACCAGAGAAGTTGTGGATGCCCCATCTCTGGAAGTGTTCAAGGCCAGGTTGGATGGAGCTCTGAGAAACCTGACCTAGTGAAAGGTGTCCCTGCCCGTGGCAGGGGTTCTGAACTAGAGGATTCTATGGCACATCAGGAAAGACAATTTGAGATCGTGCAGCTGATCCAACTAACACGAAAAGGTGAGAGGGTGCCTTCTTGTAAGACCGTAGTACAGAGCAGTCATTTCCAGGCCTCTGTCCTGTGCCTCATTTCTCCATCTGTACAATAGGGCTAATTCTTCCCTCACACACAGGTGATAGGGAGATGAAAGATGCTCAAAGATTAAGTACAGTCCATAAAAACATGACAAGTTTGATTCGGTATAAGCTGGCAACAACTGTAAATTTCAAAGGCAATTCATTTCACAGATTTTAGTGCCGTTTCAGAATGTTTATGTCTACTCTGCTACTGTAGTTTGCTTTGCAAATGCACAGCTGTCGAATAGAAACCATTAGGGGAAGGGGGGAGAAGCCAGAGTTTTTGTAAGAAGTGATCAGGAGCAAATTAATTCGTGTTGGCTATGAATTTTGCATCGGTAGATTTCAGTGCAAATCTAATTGTAGTAAACAGTTTATATTCCCCCTCTAGCTATTGTTTTGAGCTATCTTCAGATGCATACTGATCTCCCTAAATTGCTTTGTAGGCTGTTAACATTGCAGAGATTTTCTTTGCAGCTGATAACCCAAGGCTGGTACCTTCAGGCTAAAAGCTGACACTGTAGAGCTCGTGTACCAGCTCAGTGGAGCTGTGCTGATGGATAGCTGAGGGTCTGATTTGTAATTAAAGAGTAGGAAAATTGACTTCTGAAAAACAGTTCTGGGATGAAGCTGGAGTTTGCTATGAATTCAACGGCCCTGGAGTTTCAGACAACAGCTTTTAGATTTTTCCTGTGCAAGGAAACAGCCTGTCAGAAGTATGTGCTTCCATCACCTAACCAGTCACAACTCCTGGCCCACACAGTTGTGCCAACAAACTGATTACAGGGTGAGTGATCCCATTCCTGAAACCAGTACAAATTTCCAAGCTGAAACTAAAAGAAATTAATTCTAGGTAATTTACCTAATCCAGTCACAGCACAGCTCCAGAAACAGATTAATGCTGAGCACAGTCAAGGGAGCAGGATCTATGAACATCCCTACAACTATGAGATCGTCTGGGGAAAAAAAGCCACTTTCAGAGGCTTTTCTAGTAATCAGTCCTAAGAGAAATCACCCTCACCTGATACTACCAAAAAGCAAGTGATGAGAGTCCTTAGCATAGCACCAGTCATTTTAAAAGAAGAAAAAAAAAAGGCATAATAGAGGCCCTTCTCATGGCACTCAGCGTTCAGGGCTGTGTGTCCATTGTTAATAGTCAATAAAAAAACTTCTTCCAGAAATTCTTTGTGCCACTTGCAGTGTCCCTCATACTGCTGGCTGGTGGTACTCTGAAGGTCTCTTCCTGCCAGAGTTTTAAACAATGCACAGACACAACTCACTCCAACTTAGATCTGACACTTTTCCTCGAGATTAAATGGGCTACTCGCAGAGACAGACAACTCAGGAACTTCAAAGCTCCCTGCCTTAGCTAACAAGAAACAAATTGCCTCCCCAGTGACTCCTCTCGAGGGACTAATGCAGGATAAACCTATGATATTTGCATTAATTCGTCTTTAACTATAAAGCAGAATACATTCTGTTTCTTTAATATATTTTCACATTATTTAAATGGACTTGTTTTAAAAACCAGTAACATGTTTGCTTTGGGAATATTTTGCATTTATATTTACCTTTTGGCTGGCAGTTCATTTTATGGGAAGATCTTTTGGAACCAAGGCAGTTGAGGATTACAAAGATTTTAGAAATCTTTGTAAGAAAGGATTTACATCTGAGGCCCCTTTCATTGTGATTTGCAGTAATGCTACTTTTCTCAGTTTGGTGACATTTAAGGATATTGGAAATCTTTTGGTGACAGACCCCCCCCAGTGATCTCAGCTGCCTGAGGAGAGGAGGGCTTTGCTGCACCTGCCCTGATTCCTGCTGCCTGGAGCAGGTTTGATCAGCAGGTATCAAAGCCCTCTGCAGAGGTGCTCGATTTCATCCTCCCATTTTTGCACTGGAGAAACAGAGGAGTGAAGGGAACAGCATTGCCTGAAGACCAGCAGAAGAAGGGTTAATTTTTGTCTTGTTTGCTTACCACAAACACCAAAAATTACAAGGTGCTCCCCCTCTCTGTCCTCTCCAGTTACGTCAAAGTGATGTGAGATCATTACCAGGGTATTCCTGTGCTACCTAGTCTTTATCTGAGGATTCACTATCCAGTTACACTTCCCCCTGCTGCTGGGGGAGCTCTGCAGCAGAGCAGCTGCAGAAGTGACCACGCCTCACCCCAGTGCACCGTCAGCATCTTTTTGTTTAACCTGACAGCAAAAGTGGACTTCAGTAAAATGCTGTCAATGGAAGGACCCGAGGCACGATTCGGTTCTGGATGGCAGAGTGTATGTATGCACAAATCTGTAAGACTGTATAAGCTCAGACATCCACCAAAGTGAAGAAAAACCCTTCTAGGGCTCGGCTCCTCTTCAGCCCAAAGAGCTCCCAGGCTCCAGGCACTCTCCCATAGCATTGCTGGCCTGAGAAAAGAGAGTTGCTGTGCTGTTTTCATTGCTGACCTAACCCACAGCAGCAGCACATGGTATCACACAGTGTCAGCGGTGACACCCCACTGCCTGAGCAGCTGCATCACTCCTGGCCTTTGTTTTATCTCCTGATTAGCTGAAAGAAATTAGCTGTCACACTGAAATCAGATTGATCCCCACTGCACTGGTTGGGAACAGTATTTGCACAAAGATTTGCTTAAGGCAGACATGAGGTTCTGTATTTTTTAATAAAGTTCATAACTGAGCATTATGGAGGGCTGGGGGGAAATCAATAGTTTGGTCACTGATTTTGAGTTCTTTACTGGCTCGAAGATTTACTGTTTAGCCACTCCAATTCCTATCAAGTGCAAATGTTTCCTATATTAACAGGAGAAGAGTGATTTGTGGGCAGTGAATGGGAAACAGGACATCAATTTAATGGGGCCATTTGGGGTTAGCACAAAATGACAGAACAGCAGGAAACAGTTAAAAGCTTCCCTCTCAGCAATCAAAGTCCTGCAATTTTGAGTCTTTTCCTCCAATCAAGAAATGTATTGATGAGAAACCAGTTCTGATAATGACCTTTGAAAGACCTCATTGTGGCCTTCTGGGGTAATTCCTTTCTCTAACTGTGGTGTCCTAACAGGAGCTCAGCAAATGCATGTCATCCACACAATCACTCGAGATGCATGACAAATGGCAGAAACCAAGGGTAGGAGATTTCTTTCCCCTTAACTTGGCTGAATTTTTTTCCTTTGAAGGCTCTTGATCTCAGCCTGACTTGCTGGTATTGCTTTTTCCATGTGCATCTTCCTCTCTCCTACCTGTCTGTCCCAGCTCATTGAAATTACAGATAGACCCTCCTTACTAATTCATCAGTGCTACTGTAACGCGATGCACGAGTTCCTTCCTGTGCTGCATATTTTTAAATTTCATTCTGTAAGGCTGCTCCTAGATCAAGTCACACTCACATTTCATTCCAAGCTTTTGTTTCATTAATATCACTTTTTTGGCAGTGCTGAAAAGACACTCTCCTTTTTCTTTCAAAGGCAGACGTGGAATGCTGAACGCCAGCTTCCCTAGATGGGAAATGGTAGGTGTTTGCTCTCAGTCCTGCTAACGTCAGGAGCTGTCTTTCATTACACAAAAATACACCTCCAACCAGTGACAACAAACCTGCCAGCACAGACCGAGCTACTGGAAAATGCCAGGAATGAATCAGAACACCACAGTAGCTTTCAGCTGATTTTACTGACCATTCCACAACCTGCCTTTAGAGCTCCGGTGTTCAGGTTTAAGGCTCTGCCTTTTCCCAGTACCCCGGAGACAGGGATACCTGTGATCGCCGTGCCTGCTCTGCTGCAGAGCTCTGCTTGTAGAATGGGAACAAAAACGGCTGCCACGAGCTGGTAAGAACCCCAACTTCTGAACAGCTCATGTTGCACTTCAGTGAATTTTCCAGCTCCTAATACCAGCTCAGAAATGCCGTGAAATGCTGACCTGGTATGAACTCCCTCTGTCAGTTCCTATTTGTCCCAAACCTCGGCAGGCGTTCTGCCAGATCTGGGATCATCCGTGCCCCCTGCAGCTGGCAGAAAGGTGACCCAGAAATCACAGCACTTGCAAAGGCCATCCTGTGTGCCCCTGCTCATTCCCCACAAGGGCACCATGTTGAGCTCACTGTGGACTCCCACCAAATTGGAATGAGTATTTGATAAGGGAACACAGCACCCTGCTACTGCCACCCTTGGAAACACAGTGGGGGGCACGGAAAGCTCCCTCTCCCAGCTGTGTCTTGGGTCTCTTGCTCTTTGCAATCTTACCATGAGCCAACAAAGACCACGTGTAGAGGGGTGAAGAAGAGGGCTTGATATGACAATCACAAGTTATACTTGAGACTTGTTTTCCTAAGCAGAGTCAGCCAACCTGCTCATGCCCAGGCACTGAGGAGGAAAAACATCTTGTATGTTGTAAAGAAATACCCTATGAAGCATGGAGGACAAAGGCAAAAACACGTATGGACGGTATTCTAAGGCAGAAAAACAAATTCTCTCTTTGTAGGGTCTAGGGAAGTCTCAAGCATAATCAACTTCTAAAAATCATTTAAATAGTTGTCCTGACTCTATTCTTACCTTATGTCTGTTGATTTGGCTCCCATGATGTCTGAATAGCTCTCCTGAAGCCAGTTTACTGTCTATTGTCTGTGCCTGATGAGAGCTGTTATTTCTGATTAGATACTTTCCCTCTGTATTGCAGATCTCTGCTCTTCATTTCTCTCCCTCAGCATGTTTCTCCCCAAGCACTAATGGTGTCTGATGCCACTACCACCACTAGCATGCCCTGGTGGGTAAGAACAAACAAGAACATGTCACACCTTAGCCTAAGACTGCAACTGAGGGGCAAAATCTCAAAGTGCCTTTATATTGTGCTACTCTCATGCTCTGGAAGTTCTGCAGGATTTAATATTTCCAAGCTACACAGAGTTCCGTCATTCTTTTATTCATAAAAGATCCCACTACAGAAACATGCCAGACATGCCAAGCTCCAGCTGCCTATGAATTTATTTTATTGCACCACAACTTCCTAAGAACAAGGCGTTAAAGAAAGCAGATGTTTCCATGCATGCTTTTAAAGGAGCTGGGAGCCCTGTCTTCCAACATCTCCCCTGAGCCCACTGTGAGCATTGACTCTGTACAGACAGAAACATGAATTAGCCTTTGCAAAATCAGAATTCTTATATCCGACAGAAAAAGTTAATTAAAGTTCATTTTCCCTTCTAAGCACAACCAACAACTGGCTGGAGAAAGTGAGGCTAGGGAACACTGGAACACATATGTACACACACAAAGGAATTATCCTGCCACTGCTGCCATGCTGGGTGAGCATTCAGCACATTCAGCACAGCTTCCAAACAGCACACCAAAGCACTGGGATGTCCCACCCTCACTCAGCCAGTCACTTCCACCAGGTGTTCCCAGTGCCCCCAGTCTCAGCACACAGGGAATCACTGGGCTTTGATCACATGGAAGCCTCTGCCACAGAGCAGGAATAGGCAGCTCAGGGTAGAGAAGAGCTGGAGACACGGCCAGAAAAACAAGAAAATCCAAAATGGGATTCACAGCTATGAAAAATCACAATCACATCACATTCAGCTGCCCAGTTCTTTGGCTCATGGAATCACCTTGCTCACAACAGTCCTGTATGTGGGAGCCTCCACTACTGCCTTCACACAGAGGTTCCCACTGCACTTTATGCCTTCCAGTTCCTCACAGCTGCTGAACTGCTGGACACAATGCTCAGCACGTGGTTGCTGTCAGCAACACAAGGTGTTTCACCCTCAGGGCAGTGGAAACCCTTCCTCTGTGTGTAACCACAGCATCCCCTCTCAGGTACCTCCCTGTGCAAGCCCCTGTTTGTTGTTAGGCTAAAACCAGCCACAGCTATTTTTGAAACAGTGATGTTCCCCAAGCAGTGCTTAACATCATTGTGAAGCTTTAAAATGAGATCTAGAAAACTGCACTTGCAAGGACCTGTTCAAATGTAAACCTCATTGGACAGGGGTGGAGGAACCCTGAAGGCCCACTATGTTATCTCTGTCTATAGAAAACAATTAGAAAGCTGATTTAAAATGTTACAATTAAAGGCTTAATATAAATGCATTTCTGATGCTATCAGCAAGCTCACAGACTTTAGGAAGCTCTTTCAAAATGCCAGTGCCTTCAAGCAAAATGGATGTTTTTTTCTTTCAAGGTGAACAGACTATGGGCAATTTACACACACTTTCTAATCTTAAAAATACTTTATCCGTGCTATGCACCTTATGTGCTATGAATTCCATACACAGATTGTAAAAATATACATAAAGCCTCATACAAATTTACTGTTCTGTCTATAGATTCATGGCTGAAGATAAAGCACTCTAGTAGAAAAGCTTGGGGGCAGGCACAAAAGCTGATGAGCAGGAGTTCTGTAAAATTTAATAGAAATGTTTCTAACTATATTTTAGATAATCAGATTACAGTGGGATTTCAAAATTAATTTCCCTTTCTTGGGCAGTTTTATGTTATGTTTTGGGAATAATCACACAAAATGAACACTACAAATGAAAATCCTGGGTTTATTGAGGTCACTAGGGCAACTCCTACTGATTTCAATTGGGCTAAGGCCTTACTTGATGAGAAAGTCTTGGGGAGAAAATAAATTCAGACTTCTAGAAATGTAGCAGCATGCCAAAATACCTTTTCTTAATTTTATTTTGAACATGGTCACACTGCTGTCTGGGAAAGCAGCTCCTTTCATTGCCTTCAGGAATCAGCAGGTATTTCTGCTCCCACTGATTCCCTGCAAGCCTGGTAGAAAAGTCTGGCTTTCAAAGCTGTTTCTTTTTCCAGTGGCCAAATATTGCTGATGGGCTGAAGTCCCCACCTCAGCTCTGTGCCAGATTCCAGAGTGCTGGGCTTGGGAGGTCCAAAAGGACTCAGATTCCTTAGGCTTGTCCTGGGCTCTAGGATAACTAGTCTTGCTTACCAGAGGCCAGGAAATCCTGGCTTTCTACACCTAAGAGCTGAGCATTCACAAAGAGCCTGTTTTAGACAGAACCTTGCCCTTGTGACAGTCAGAGGCTGTCAGCTCCTGAGGAGTTTCCAACTAAGTGGGAACAGGGAGTCCCTTCTCCACCAAGCAGGGTGTTTATTACCTACAAGACAAACAAGTGAATTCAGGTCCTGGAGTCTAATTCCTCCCAAACCCAGAAATATTCTATCACTTTTTCCTCCCACTTTAAACTCCTCTTTTTCTGATGCACAACACACACGTGCTTCTCTGCCCCCCCAAACACGGTGCAAGAGACTGACACAGCTGTAACCCACCATCAATTTCCAAAATGTCCTGGCACTTCAGCCTCATTTCAGCCAGAAACAGAGGAGAATGTCCCTTGGGATGAGAGAGGCCATCCTTTATTCACCTTGCCCACTTAGTTCTTGCCTGTTTACCAAGGGATGTGAGGCTGCCAGCAGCTACACTGCTGCTGCCTATGGGTCCTTCCTGCACCAAACCACACTGACATCTATCACACATTTAAGTGCTGGTGTCATTAGTACACTACAAGGCACAGGACAGCTCCTGCTTGGAGCCAGTTCCAGATGAGAGGCACTGGACACGTAAGAGAATTTGGATTAAGAATGTAGTAGTTTGGTACCAAGTACTGCAGTAAGAATTCTAGAAAAACAACTTACCAAGAGTGACAAGTTTGATGGCTGTAAACAATCAGAATTTTGGATGAACTCTGAAGGTATTCTGATTTTTACTTGGGAAGACTTCCTCTATCAAGTGTCCATGTCTCTCTATCGGACTGTGGAGTATTTTTTATCATTAGCTTAGTGATACCTGAAAGGTCTCGTAGATGGGCATCATTTAAGTAGGGCTTCAGCTTCACTGACCACAAAATTATTTAAAACTAAGTCTTAAATCTCCTGGAAGAAAATTGTTAAGTAAGAAAATAGTCAGAATTCTGAATAATATTATATAATTAACTTTTCAGCAGAGAACAGCCTCTTGGCACTAACCATGTCCTTTCTGATACATCAGAGACTGAAAAGCACGGGCTTGTCTGTGCCAACTGTCTTTTAGAATAAACAAGAGACCCTCCCCCTTCATCTCCACACACTTAATAATATTAATAGAACATTAAAATATTAATGCTACTAGACAAGGTCTTTCATAAAGCACATAAATGAATTCATTCACTCTAGCTCATTAGCTTGATCATCAATCTTTTTACAATGTAACTGATTAACATTTTCATTGTTCTTCCTTGTTTTTTCCTTAGACTTTTGCTTCTTTGGGGATCAAAAGACCTCTGAATACATAGCCTCAACAAATATCCCTGCACAACTGTACAACAATAGAAATTGCTAAAAGAGATAACTAACTAAGGGCTTTCACAGCTCATGCTTCAAACATACTGCAGGAAACAACCATTTAAGAATCATTTTTATTTGTATGTTTTACGTGATTATACACATTCATGAGTCCAACAAGATCTGCACTGTGACATTAAAGATACAGTACAATAACATTCAACATGAGGTACTTCATATATTTATATATATATCTGTCCTTTATAAATAATGCTGTAAGCCTGCTAAGGTCAAACACTGCTTCAGCACAAATGGGTGCTGGGACCTGAAGTGAGCAAAGTTTATCACAACAAAAAAAATTAAAAAACCAAACCCCAAAACAGTTCAGTGCAATAAGTAGAAATTAAAATGCTTAAATACTATTTTAGATATGCAGAAAGTATATTACATTATACTCTCTTATCACAGGTTCCTCTTCCCAGGAAAATCAAAGATATGAGTAGCGAAGATGGCCAGGTACAGTTTAAGACAGAATCTACAAGGTGATCTCTATGGACATTACTTTTACATTCCAGGTTGATATGGCTGATGCCTGCAAAATGTGAGTCCATGTATTCAAGCTTGGATGCTACTGCTAAACCAACCAAATCCACATTTAGACACGTCCTGAAGTGCCCTGATGTCCCAGGGTGACTGGTACTGGCCACCTTCTTATGTACCAGTAGCATCAGGCAGTGCCCAGAAACAAGTTGCACTGGGAGCATCAAAAGGTGTTTTGGGGTGCTTTTGTCTGATCAACCAAACTGAAGACCTTTACATGCACCAGCTCCTAAAACCTGGAATGTACTCAGAGGAAGTAAGCTACAGGTTGCTTTCATCCCACTTCGTCAAAAGGATTTCACAAAAGAATCAAATAAGAATAATGATTAAATAACAGAATCTTTTCTACATATTGCAGCTGCAGAATATTCTGATCTCTGAACTTCTGTTCCAGCCAGTGAAAGTGGAGATACCTCACCTTTGTTTGCAGGTAATAAACACAAAAAAATAAATTAACAGTGAGAACCCAAGTCTAGTTATACCAATGCAGTAATCTCTGCCTTGTCCCACCAGCTGAGGCACCTGGGTTTTTTCCAAACAACTCAGAATACAGCTTGCTACGACAAGCAACTTGTCAATCTGATCATCACTCAGAGTAATTACAGTTGCATCAGCTGCTTGCTGTAAGAAAACTTAATCAACTGATTAGCATCTTTCTCTGCTTTCATATGTATCTAAATAAATGGAACTGCTGCTCAGATGTTGTCTAAAAGTAGATGACCATTACCTCGTCACAATCTTAGATTTCTTTTTGCAATCTCTTCAGCAACTCTTCCTCCACTCCATACCATTTATCCTCTCTGTCTATTTTCAGCTGCAGCTCTAAATATAAATAACTGGAGGTTTTTTTAATCTCTCTCTGGGAGTTTTCCATGGAGCATTCTGTTTAGGTTTCACTAACAGTCTGGATTATGTACATCTGTTACAAAAAAAAAAAAAAAATCACTAAACATTTTTCTGTATCTTTTGAGGGTATTTACATTTCAGAAAGAGTGTTGCTTACACACACATGTATGTATGTATATAAAACATTAAACGCTAAGATGGATGAAAGGCATAAATCCTGCAGGGTAGCCTTTTACCTGGCTCTTCTTTTATTACCTAGAGAGAAGATCTGGGCTTTGGCCATAGTGTTTGATGTCTGTTCTCCAGCTTTCCTTACTTCAGATGGTATTTTGGACACTGCAAAGATGTATTGGCACTTTACGATGGCCAGGGGCCAGGGTTCCAACCGCCGAGCAACACTTAGAGTAATAGCATTAAACTGGTAAGAAATCATATGAGAAAAACATTTTCATTACAGCACTGACAAGTGAATTTAGGGTTATGCTACATTAATGTGTTGATATACTATAACATTAATCTTCAGCCTGCCTGAAGAATCATTTGGTCTTCTCATTTTGTTAAAACATACGCAACAAACAGAACTCACTTCAGAGGTGAAGTAAGAATGAGATGCTTTACAAAAGGTAGTTTCTCTGAGGAGCAACTGTCCCAATGCACCGGTGAAGGATTTTCTTGTGTTTAAATAGTACCTGTGGTTCCATACCTGTGGCTCCCCTCCCTGGTTCACGGATTCACAGAATAACTGGGTTGGAAGGGCCCTCCGAGATCATCGAGTCCAACCCACACCCTGACACCAGAACTAGATGAGGGCACCAAGTACTATGTCCAGTCTTTTTTTGAACACATCCAGTGTTGGGGACTCCACCACCTCCCCGGGCAGGTTGTTCCAATACTTTATTATTCTTTCTGTAAAAAACTTTTTTCTAACGTCTAACCTGAACCTACCCCGGCACAGCTTGAGACAAAGCCCTCTAGTTCTGTCTGCTGCCACCTGGTGAAAGAGACCCCCACCTGTCTACAACCTCCTTTCAGGGAGTTGTAGAGAGCAATACAAGGAGTATCCCTAACACTTTGCCAAAAATGATACAGACATATAGCAGGAAGTTTGGGGGGGGAAAATTGAGACAAGGGGAAGGTTTTGTACCACATAATCTGCTGATTGATGCGTAGCCACTAGCAGTTGCAAGAGATCCAACATTAACACATTAGAGTAGACTTCCTCCTCCTCACTGTTAGCTGATTATATAAGCTAAGTGTAGTATGATCACAGCTGAAAATCTTCTGTCGTTGTCTAAATTTCAACTGATAATAAAAAGAAAAAAATTTTCATATTACATAAAAACGTCCAAGTCAGGATTGATACATTCTTTTGTTATTCTATAATCTGCCTCTACCATATTTAGGAAGAAGAAGAAAACTCACCCAAAGCAAACAAAAAATTATCCTGCCTCAGATGATTGATATTAATTCCCATTTATTTAGCAAGGGTTCAAAGAAAAGCCATTTAAAGAGCAAATCAACGTAGCAAAAACTAGGTCATGGGAGTTGCAAGAGCTGCATATACAATTTGAACATGTGCAAGTACTTCCTTGCCTTTGAGGTGGGATTCCTCGAAAATGAGCTCCAAGGATAACTGGCCAAGCCCACATCCCTCTTTCACTGTAAACACGTCCATGCACTGTGGACATGGTCAGCATGCTGTGTAGCTTCCTGAAAGATGCTTCCTCCTCTCCATCTTCCCCTGTAGCCATCCCAAACAGCTGGCTGCAGGAGAATCTCAGAGGATGAAGGTTTAAACCTGTCATTTTCTCCTTACAGCTGAGGGACTTCTTTCAGGTCCCATGGTCAAAAGCAGCTCAGTTTTTGGAATCTCTAGAGTCTGCAGAGCAGACAGCAGAAAGAGCTGTGAAACAAGGCTCTTCATTTTCTATCCCTATCTCCCCAAAGAACTACAAGCAGAAAGCAGGAAATGGAGAAAGAGAAAAGGGATCAATGAAGACGGTGTTTAGTGAAATACAAGAGGGGGATGTCCTCTGGTCATTCACAGGTGCATCAAAGAAAGGGTCAGCATCCCCAGCAAACAGCCACCCCTCTTACAAAGCTTTTAGAACTTGCCTGTTTCTAAGAGCTTCCAGTTTAAATATTACACTTGAACTTTATCACCAACGATGCTACAAGTACAAGAAGCCAGGAACTTGCCCACAGCGTTTAGTTACATATTCCCTGTACTGACCACGTATCTGCAGATAAAAAGCTAAGTGTCAGTAGGCCTGAACCAGACAGGTTCTTCATAGCAAAATGCTTTGTCTCCACACACTCTCATTCAAGCATAAAATATGAGTTCAGGAATTTGGCCTCCCTGTACCCCCGTGCCATTTGTACTGTCCGAAGAGCACTGAAACTGAACAGTCACCTTCCCACACTGAACTTCTGTCATTCCTTCTTGTCCAAAATAGCTGAGTTCATTGCCATCCAGGATCACGCTCGCTGTGTAAAAGGTGTCAGGCTCAATCTGCACTGGGTATTCAAACCATACGGGAAAAGTGTTACTAGAACCATCCGAGAAGTATTTACTCAAGTTCTGGCCCAGGATAACTCCTTGTCGCTTGAGTTCAATCTTGGCGCTGTACTCTGCCGAGCCACAGCTGGAGCCGTAGAGCCCAAAGCCAGCAATAAACACTCTCTTATCAACAGCAAACTGGATGCTGTCGCAGCGGCCCCTGTAGCGCCACTGGTTGCTGCGGTAAGCGCAGGACTGGAAACGGTGGCAGCGCTGGGGAACGAGGCCCTTCCGGGGCTTGCTGACAAACTGCAGCTCTGGCTTCTTGGCCGCCGTGTACCAGAGGAAGATGTCGTTGGTTTCGTTGAGCGTCAGAATCCCGGACTGAGCGGCGCCGTTGGCGAAGTCGTCGAGAGCCATGGTGGGGATGCGGATCAGGTACAGGGCCTTCCCGAGGACTTTGCGCTTGTTCTCTATGGTCGCCGTCAGCTCTTGTCGCTGACACTCCACTTCAGCCCAGTTCAGGGCTGCTTCGAAAACGACGATTTCTTTGGCATTCAGAGTCTCCCTTCGGAGAATGCTTTCAAGTGTCTGAAAATCAATGTCACAGAACCCCTCAGACTTCAAAGCCAGCTCAGCCTGGGCATCAATCACTTCCCAGCAGCGCTGGGTCAGGTCAGGTTCCTCGAACAGGCAGCTCTGGGAAAGCAGCACACAGGCATTTTTTGCACTCAGGCTTGTCTCTAGGAAGTTGACGCAGGCGCGGGCGAGATGAGGGACGATGTACTTCTTGGCAGCATAGAGAGTGGCCAGCACGGTATCGGCAGCCAAATCGATTTCATCACAGTAGATGTACCTGCAATGAAACACACAGGGGTAACGCTGCTGCTTAATGCAGGGGCAGAACTCGTCAACTACTTACAAAAAGTTACAAACAAAGAATATTTAGATGGCTCCACTTTAAAATTAAGCAGTGCTTTTGGGGAACATTGATTATATCCACAAAGAAAGTACAAAACAAAGTCAGCACTCGTGGAAGACCATGGAAGAGAATAGGCTGAAATCTAAGGTGAATCCAAATTCCCATTTGGGGTCCCATGCTATGGAGACGATGGTTATGCTTACAAACCACAGCCCCTCCAGCTCTGTGTCCCCTCTGTCACCCTCCTTTGCCATCTGCCCCTGGTGGGAGGTCATTGAGTGCTACCTTACTTGGCTGCCACAAGTCTGGAACATGGGTTACCAAGAGTATTTGGACTGTGATGGTGAACCATGATTTACTGAGCTATATATACAAAAACAAGAATGAAAACAAGTTTATAGGGAATAACTAGGCAGTCTAAGAGAAATACTACTCAAGTATATCAGTTGCTATCCATTTCCATAAATACTGAGGTTGGGTTTTTTTAGGGGGTGGCTTTTTTATTTGTGCTCTTTTTTCTTTTTTTTTAAAACAGTGATGAAGCATAGAGGAAAAGGAGAAGGCCCGGAATTCTAATTTTCACGTTTTTAATGCTTGCAACATCTCAACTAGCACGATGTTTTCTGCCAGTCTCAGAGCATAGAGAGGAAAAAAGCTTTGCTGCTACGCTAGTGTGGTGGAAGAGATGAAGGTGAAATGCTATTTATGTGACTAAACTGCTGGGATTCGTTGCTCAGAGAAATGAAGCATTGTACAGTTTGTTCTTTTCAATATCTCATGCTTCAGGGCCCCATTTGCAGCTGGTGAATTCAATGTGCTAAAACCATGCCAAATGCAATTTTACTCTTCACAGGGATAAGCAAGTCTTGATGGTTATGGCTGATAAAAGTGTCTTCCTCCAGAAAAGCTCAAGTTGTATGCAACCCTGTACTAATTAAGATTTTCTAGTTAGCAGGTTTCCCTACACAATTAATTTTTTGCAGAACAGATGTGTGTGTAAAGTGGAATTAGTACCTCCACTGATCTGACTATAGTTGTAAATAACTATTTGTATTGTAACTTGTATTGTTATTGTGTTATTATAGATGTTATCCTCACTTAGAAAACATGCACAGAGGAAATAATGCTCCAGCAATATAAAATCCAAGATGTTACAGGGAAAAAGAATACTTACACAGAGCCAAACCTTTTCTTAATCTTTACTACTTTGTTTCAGCTTATTTGTAACAACAAAGAGCTCATCTCTGTATCACTGACTTGGGTCCTTTACTGTCCAAAAAATTTCAGTGTTTCAATTAATTTGTTTTTATGATTCTCCCCTGTGCTCTCCAACTCTTTCCTCCCTTCTATTCCTTCTCTTTGCCTGCTAGTACAGCAGAGAATGATGACATCTGTTTTAGATCGAAATAGCAGAGAAGTTTCTAGTTTAATATTCATGAAAGTGAAGAACTAATATCACTAATTTCCAACAGACACAGCACAGACTGGCTGTCAGCAATATTCCACACTTCCCACTCTGCCAACACACCTCCACTCTGGCCTACAGTTACTGATATTCCAGCTTCACCCTGCTCTTAAACTGAGGATTCTCCTAGACCACAGAGTGTGACAGTTTAGTAACACGTTCATCCTGGGATGAGATCACGGTTCCAACTTGAACAGTTGAGATTAAGATATAATACACTGAAGACACCAGTTCGGTGTGTCAGCTAGACCGTGAGTTTAACCCTGTTTTTAGAACTGTAGAGAACACCCAAATCAATTTTGCTGGGAGAATAATTAATTTCTGCCAGTTGCAGTATTATTTCCTATGGTACATCTGGCAATACCTTGCCTGATGTTTGTTGTCAAAATGCCCACCATACAGCACAACACAAAAGGTATTTATGCTATAAGAATTCAGTAACCAGGGGAAAAAGACCCAACGAGACATCAAAACTAAAAAACCCCCACAAAACCAAACTCAATGTATTTTCTGACAAAGTTTACGATGCAGAAAGAAGTGTATGAAGCAGAGGGCTGCTCTGGGATAGGTAAAAAGCCTTTTCCTTCTGTAGCAACAATATGATGAACCTTCTGCCATCCACTGCTCGCAGCGGTTGCAAACAACACTCCCAGGGATGATTTCCCAGACAGAGAGGATGCCAAGCTCCACATGCACTGGATCCTGGGATGAGGGGAATGCTGCACTGCTGAGCAACATCCTTTTGCCTTCCCTGCACCATCATGGCTGCAGACATCCCAGAGTCTGCAGACACGGGAGCACTCTGCAGATTCAGGCACACAGCACCAGGGGAAGGTTACCTCAACTTCCACACAGACCACAAACTTTTTTGTGCTCTTTTAGTTTTTTGAAATAAAAACTGAGAAGGTGAAGAAATCAGAGCTCATGCTCTCATAGTTAGTTTGCTACTGCCATGGGTTAAATAATATGCTAAGACCTAGATGTCAGTATTGATACTCTCCTTCCTAGGTTTGCTTTCCGAACACATTTCTTAATGATAAATTCAGAAAGCAGTCAGTTTTTATATGGCAAATCATGTCACAGTGAAAGAGATTTGCTGTCCAAAAAAGAAAGGGAAGAATCCAAGTATCTTGTATTCGTGATTTGTAAAATTCTGCATGAAAGTAAAGCATAAGTCTGAGCTCTGCCACAAAACCAGAAAGACCCAAAGCAAGGATCCATAATACACCTCCCTGTATAATGTCATAACTTTATATTCCAGGTCCATAGAACATCTGTATAGCTTTTCCTGGCAGTCACTGATATTTGCACAGGTTATTTCTGATGTTGATGATAACCTATATCATCAAAAGTTTATATCATCAACTTTGAATGTTCACCTACGGTGCCATTGAAACATAAAAGAAAAAAAAGAAACCATTCTGCAATCACAAGTTAGTCAAAACAATCTGTGAAATACAATAAATTGCTAGCTAGTGATTATACCATTACATACAAGAAAATCTGCAGCATATTAAAAGGATCACTATCAGATACTGATGTATTTTCTGTGGGGAAAAACCCTCAAAGCCATAGCATTTCTTGATAGTGCATTTCCCTTTGATAATCAGAGTTTATCGATACATTCAAGGACAATTCAGCAGGGAAGGTGCTTCATTATGCCCATTTGGGAAAAGACAGCATTTCTTATGCAGTTAGCAAGAAGAAAAATAATGACCATGTAAACTGACTGGTTCTCCTTGTTAGATAAAAAACCCCTGTTCACGTAAACAGCCTTTTTAACACTTTCCAAATGCATCACTATGATATATGAGGAGAAATTTAATTTTCAGAGGCTATATTCAATAACTTAGGGTCATTTTTCTAAGACAAGACCTTCACACAGCAAGTTTATAAAAGAGCTGGAACAATGTCAATAGACAAACCCAGCAATTAACTGGGTCTGGGGGGTTTCTGTGTGTGCGTTTTTAACTTTTCACTGTGCTTGCAGAGTAGAACAGTTGGTTTGGGGTTTTTTTGTTAACAGCTGACAAATCTTTTTAGTAACTCCATTCCTTTGTGTAACGTGTAGTGACAAATCAGATCGATAGGCATTACAGTACACAATGTGCCCAAAGATCCCCTGTCAAAGTCATTATTTACAACTGCCTACATTAGTCTGATATATGTGTGCCTGGAAGTAGAGAGGGAGAGCAAAAGGAGGTAAAAGTTTAAAACACAAAAAAGAAGGATATTTTAAGCGACTGCTCTCTTTTTGTTTAGGTGCAAGTCTAATACTTGCAGCGTATGTATACACCAGAAAGGAAACATATGCAGCAGCTGAGTGATGCTTACTTCAGCATTGCGAGGAAAGCAGCAGGCTCAACATCTGGGATACGGATCTCATCTTTGTCCTCAGCAAGCTCTCCGTAAAACATCGCATGGAATACGGAGCTCCCAACAGCCAGGACATACTGTTGAGAAAGGGAAATCTTATTTCATGCTGTAAATTGAAAGCACTGCCAACAAAAACAATGTGGGAGAGCCACTCTGAGCATACTGGGCTTCACTGACAGGCTCTATAGACACACTTCAGTAGGAAATGAAGTCCAAGTTAAGAACAAATTACACATTTTCCCTGCATTTTACTCTCATGGGCATAGATGCATCAGCTACTGGAAAATGCTCACATCCACCACAGAAGTTAACTATTTCTAGAAAATCTCAAGAGCACTATTAATCAACACCACAAAGCATGCTCCTAACTTTACTGCCTTAGCACAACAAATGCACCGTTTAACCAAAAACACAAAGAAAAGCGAGGGACAGACTATTCCACTGCGTGCAGCCTTTTAAAATAGAGAATGATGGCTGTCCCAGAGGAGCCGAGCCTCCCACGCCATGTGCTGGGGTAACCACGGGAGCTCTCCCGGGCCCTCCCCGCCCCAGCAGATAATGCAGCTGTTGCTTACTTTGTGTCCTGGCAGCCGCTGGGTCCCACCTGGTGGCCCGACCACAAAATGAACATCTGCCATCAAGTCATTGTTGAACATCACTGCATTTCTACAAACAGAGGTGGCATGTTAATTTGTGGTGCCCAGTAACTCTGCTTATCCCAGACACAAGAAATCTAATTTGTTAACAACTTTAAAGTTGCACTTTAGCAAAGAGAAGCAGGTCACACTTCAAGCTACTTTACACATCATCACATAAATATAGCAGAGAAAATATTGCAACACTGAAGTGTATGTGGGACGTGTGTGCAATAAAACGAAGCCCCAAACTTCTGAGAACTTTTCCAACAGTGGAAATCAAAGTCAAGAACATGTATCCCTGAAAATCCCCACCAAGGTCTAAAAGCAAAGCTTTATGGGGATGCTGCAGCTTCCAGCAACATTTTTATTTACTCAAGACAAACAGCTGCACTGTCTGGAAAAGAGATATTAAAATATTTTCCATTACCAAAATGCTTATTTCACACACACAGAGGGAGAAAACGACCAGACAAATAAAACAGAACTGGGTTTTCTTATTACTTTTCAACGCTCCATTCAAACAGCAAAAATAAACTGCCCTGAACTTACCTCTCTCTGATGGTTGGATAAAGTCCTTGCCAATTTGGGGCCGGAATAGTGTTGTTGTTATTGAGATTTTGCTGATGGTACTGCTGGACAGCAGTTGTATTAGTGTTTGCTGGTTTCTTTCGGGGAAAAATATCAGCAGCCATCTTCTTCTTCTTTTTGGTCTTCAAGGTAATGATTTCATAGCAAACTGGAGGCAATTTGCTGCTGCTACTGCTGCTGCTATTTCCTTTTTTAGAGCTCTTCTTGGACCTGTTCTTGACCGTCTCTGGAAGCATCAAGAAGAAGGTGAGACATTTCATGTTCTTTCCTTTCTCATCTACCATGAGTATACTCGTCTGTAAAGCCCGACAGCCTAACTAACCAGGAACATTAAGGAATGCACGTGGAAGCCGCTACACAGAAAGCACCAGAGCTGAGAGTTTGCTTCTTTTCCAGCGCGACAAGGTGACCTTCCCAGCGCACCGAGTGAAAAACTGACTTTAAGTTTGATCCAGCACTTGAATCGTTAAACACACCCCCATCATTCCTGCCAGCTTTATTTCTTGCCCGCTTCGCTGCCCGGGATCTCGGGGAAGCGGGCAGGCTGTGCGGAGGGGGCAGGAGGAGGCGCACGGCGGCTGTGCCGGCGCGCTCGGCGAGCCCAAGTTGTGCGCGGCAGGGATGGGAGCGGAGTAGGTACAGCAGCCGTGCGGAGGGAGCCAATGGCTGCAGCCACGGATATCCATTGGATTCGCGCACAGTGACACCTATTGTGGCGTGCGCCGCTCCCGCGTTAAAGCCACAGCAGTGGCGCTCGGCATCTCCTACGCAGGGACCAGCGATTAAGTAACACACGGCTCGGTTGCGTAAGCGCACGGCTGGCCAGGACCGTGTGTGTGTGTGTGAGCTCCCCTCGGTGCCGCCTCAATTTACGCAGCGGGAGCAATAAAAAGTTCAAACCGGGGTACAAAGATATATCGGAGTCTGAATATTTCTGCGGGAGCTATTTCCACGGGTATTCGATACTCGCGCGGCTTCGTTTGCCTTTAGTGTTCCCACGGATCCCCACTGCAAGAGTTTGGCAAAAGCACGCTACAGACTTGAGAACAATATTAAAGCAATCGGCAGCGGCAAAGACAGAGATGCAGTTAAACAACCCCTCTCAGAGCAGCTTCTGCTCCAGTGTAACATGAATAGAGATGAGGTCACAGCTTCAGCTTTAACTCCTTGTGTTTCCAGATAACAGCCTTTGACAGGGGTCCCAAATCGCTAAGCAGCGCTAATTAAACCAGCTTACACCCGACGTGGCTGCACCACATCAGAAGAAAACTTCTGGATGTGCAATCAGATTAAAGCAAACCAGAGTAAATATATTTAATCAATATTTCAAAGCATTAAATGAAAAAGTCTGAATGATTTAGTGTCTCGAGCAGAAGTCACTCCTCAAGGTGCAAACACACTCTTGATGTTATTCACAAATACTTTCTGAAATATACAAGATATACGTTATGCCAACCAAATCATTTAAATAGAAAGACTAATTTTCAGTCATTAATTTACTCAGAACTTAAATTTCTTTAATAGCAGGTCAAGTGTATAACCCCCCCCAAGTAAGCATAGCAGCTTCAACACAAAAGCAGGGAAATAAAAAATACTCAGTATGAGGTGTCAACATTTCACATCTTAAAATATTGGGGAGGAGGTGATTAAAATATAATTTCATAATTATTTTCAAGTTTTAAAGGAAAAAAAAATCCTCTTTGCTTACAATGCAAATTTAGCCAATTCTTGCCTTAATTAGTTTTCCTGTACGAGAGTACAACAGTGAATTAAAGTGATCAAGGGTTGGTGGAGAAATCTCGCTGAAATCCCTGACACAAATCCACCACTGAGTTAAAGAGAAACGTTGCTCAGGGTATTCACTGAAACACCATCACAACTGCTGGAAGCACAGCTGTGGCTTTGCAAGGCACACTCAGAACGTCTTTAACCTGAAACTGTAGCAGGTATTTCAAAGATTCCCAGGTCTCCCAGGGAGATGCTCCATATGAAGCACCAACTGAACATGCTGGCACTCAGCCATCTGGAGGCTTTGCTGCAGTGGCTGGAGATGATGCCATTCCCAGACACACATCTGTCCTTCTCTGCCTGAACTCACTGCTCATGGAAGGGGGAAACAGGAGACACGTCCACGGGGCAGATGCTACATTTGACAATCCAACACCTTACTCCAAAATTCTCCTTGACTGCTACTTCCAAAGAAGATGGTGAGTTATGCCTGGTGTGGCTCAAAGGCAGAGATACGTTCCTAAATACACGGAGAGGCAGGTTATGTAATTTCCAAAGGAATTATTTCCAGCAAGCTTTTCTTCCTCTTCCTTTTTTCCTCCTTTTCTATTCACAACAGATTGATTTGAAAGGAAAACTAACAACCTAAACTGAATGTAGAGAGGGAAAAGAAGGGGTACAGTAGAAAATCATCCCACAGATGGGAAGCTTTTAACTGCTCACCGCTGAGTTTACAACAGGGACACAGCAGGTATTCTCAGCACAGCATTTCAGTTTGTTGAGCTTGCCTACATTTTTTTTCCTCTCCTTATGTGAATTTCCAGCTTTTCTAGTTACAAAAATAACCCTATTGCCACTGCACAGGACAAACATTTCAAAACGAAGTCATAAGAAAACGCCTAAAGATACAGAAAAACCACAAATCTGGTTCTCAGCCAAAGGGGGTTGGAAGACTTGACTGCCATCCCACACATTTGTTTTATAGGCTCCCAAAGTATATAAAAATCAAGGTCCATGCACATTTCTTCAAACCAATTGACCAGTACAAATGCAAGGATTATACACACACACACCAGATAAGGTCACTGGGAGGCTAAGAAAGAGAATGAGGGATGGATTAACCAGGGGAAAGGTGGATCATAAATGTGAATCCACAGGAGTCCCCCACCCCTTTGAGCTCTGTAACACACCACACACGTACAGCGTGTTGTGCCTTCTGCCAAAGGAAGGGAGGGATAAAGGTCCACCCAGTAAATAAAAAGCTTAACTGTCCCCTTTGCCTGCTGTTAAACCACCCTCCAAAACCTGGTCTGCTCTATCTGAAAAACAGTGCTGATCCCACAAGAGACTCCAAAAGTTCCTATGGAAAGCTACAAACCTCTTACAGGCTTCATACCACCACCACTGCACTTCACCAGCTCAGAAGCTAAGTCTCCTAAACCAGTCATTAAATACATGGGAAATGGGAAAAACAACCCCCAAAGAATCAGTGCTATCTGCACTCACTATTCTTTCTGTTTTGGCAGCAACTTTCAGTTATTTTCCTATAACAGACTTTTCTTCTTTTACTATACACATACTGCTAATGAATTTACAAATCAATATGCTGGCAGTCAGTAAAAGCAACCTATGAACTACGACCTGTTGAAAGTCTGGTCCAAACCCCCAGTTTAGACCAGTCTGTCTCTGGCAAGAGGATCAAGGAAACTGACCTTCTCTGACCCAAAGATCCATCCATTTCTGAAAGCTTATTACAATGTGCTCCTAATCTTCTTCAGCAAGTCTCGTTTTTCTTCATTAATTATATATATATATTAACAGATCTAAACTTGATATATTCAAGTGAGAAAAAGGGAAATGCAGTTCTTCAAAGGCACATTAATTTTTATTTCATAAGCAAAGTAGTCAAACCAGAAATATTTTAACTTAAAGGGTGTAGGAAACTCCATGCTTAAATCTCAACACTGACCTAACAGAATTCAAAATGCCAGAGGTGGAGAACTAAGCAAAGGACTATATTTCCAGGCTGAGATACTACACATGAAGTTACATGCCCCTTTCAAATTACTAGGAGCAGGTTAGAAGCCCTTAGAATCAGCTCCTGATTAAACATTGTGAACAACTGAAGCAGCAATTCTGCTGTTCAAATCCAAGTGTGTGCAATACACCTACAATCCTGGTTTCATTTATCCCTTAAGAACATAATACACCTTGACACCATTGGGAGGGTTGGCACAGGAGTCATATTAAAGCCCAGCTCTTGGCACAACTTTTAATAGTATGGTACTACTACAATTATGCCTTTCCAAAGGTAATTTCCAATCAAGAAATCAATTTAATTTCCAGGGCTGGTGGGATTATTCTTCCTCATATTACATCAGTCTCTCCTGCTGCAATAGCAAGGATACTGAAGTGTTTCTACTTTTTTTCTTCTTATTCTTCTAACAAGTTCTGTTTTTCTGTATCTCTCATTTACAGGCCTGTTCCTCATGTAGTAATGTGAACTGGACAATTCTATAAAAAAGAAGCTTTCATCAAAATTCCCAGTTGTCTGTTATAACCACATCATGAATGAAGGGAAGGATTCCAAGGAAGCAATGAGAAAATGCATACATTTCTTTTTTGTAAAGTTGCCAAGTGTCTGCCTTGGCAGTTATTATGTCCATGCATTATTAACATTCTTTGTTTAAATTCTGACTTTCCCCTTACAAAGAAATACATTTCAGATTTCACATCTTGATTAACCAAAATAAATACACAATGTCACTGTTTAACAAAGCCACCTGTCTGTCCAGTGCTAGTTTTCACTGAATTTAAGTTGACTTTAAGCACTCATTTAAAAATGGAATATACATGCTCAAAAAGCAAATAAACAAACCAACCCCTCATTAAACCCATCCCACACAGCTGCAGAGCCTAGTTCTGTTTACCTATCTATGAATTATTCAGTCCCTTGGAAGAATCTTTCCCAATCACCATTCCAACCCTTCTGTTTGTAAAAACACTCCTTTGGAAAGGGGACTGATAGCTCTACCCTTCATTTCCTCAAGAAAAAAACGCATTACAGTTGACAAACCCTTCCAATCTCCTCTCTCCCAAGTTTCTGACTGCAGAACTGGAAGTAACCAAGATTCCATCCCCTTCTGTCTGTTGCACAAAAAGCTGGCAATGAAGTCTTCTATAGGGGAAAAAAAAAAGACAACTAAAAGCAGGAAGAAAGATGGGAAAAATTGTAAAGACTCTCAAGTCATAATATGGATTTAAAAAATAGCTTTTATTTCCCAGAATGGCCAAGAGCTGGGAAAGGGTAGAATAGCATCAGAGCAGAATTGCATTCTGAACCAAGACCAGAAGCTTTAAACCAAAGTCCAAAACAGCTAAATTTTGTTTTGCTATAGAACTTACGCTACACTAGCAACATTCTGGTTACCAAATATTTTTATCTGCTTAGTGTTTATAAGGATTTAAATACTTTGCATAATATTACTCATTAAGATAGGTTTTGTATTTTTTTCCTAAATGCCCTTAGCCTTTAAAAAAAACAAAAGCAGAAAGTCCTGACCAGCCCAGCCAACAGGTAAACACGAATTTAACTAACATAGAAACCTAAGGAATTAGTATTCAGAAGTGGTTTTCACTCTTGTAGTATTTGTTAGCATACAGGCTGTGCATGGCATTTGTTTTTAGTCTCTCTGCCAAAGCAGCCTTAATCTTTTTACTATGTCCTTTTTGTACCTGCAATCTTTTTCATTTTGTTTGATTTCTGTTTTTTTTAAAAGCCATCTCCTTTTTGAGACAAAGCAATCTAAATAAAACATGTTTAAGAATTACATTAGGCCTATGCTTACTTGCAAATAAACATTCACTTTCCTTGTATGGATTTCAAGTCACTTTCCATGAACCTGTTCCTACTCCAACATCTCCTCATTTTTCCCTCTGACTTTCTTGCTTAGCTGCCTAAATTCTGCAATTTAACCCCAGTGAGAGGCTCAATAACTTTATATTTATGCTCCAAACACAAAAGGCTTTGCTACACTGATTTTTTTTTCCTTTTAAAGTTAAAGGTTTTGTTCCCTGATGGACCAAAATAAATATAGCTAATGTATCAGAATGAGAAAGAAACAAAATGTTTAAAATTCCCTTGTATTTTCATTCTGATTTCAATACCATGCCTGCTGCATGAATGACAGTCCATATGAACCACAACTGTGAAAAGCAAGGCTTATGTTTAAACAACCTACAGTGAACAACATATTTGATCCCGTTACACTGAATTATCCCACAGACATTCTTTTCTGGGCATATGAAAAGAAATAATGTCAAATGCTTCATTACAACATGAAATACATGATTTTACAAGCCTGCTAAGACATATTCCTCAATATCATAGTTTGAGAGCTGCAGGTAGAAAATATCCCAGAGCAGAATTTGCAATGCATTCTATGAGCATTAATTTGCTTCTTGATAGTTCAAAGTAAAAACCAGAATTATAAATGAACTCTGAGACGAGAAAACCTGCAACCACAAAATGAGAATTCAATTCAAGGTTACAGGAGATAAACTGTTTTTCTACTAATTTGAAAGAGACGAATTATGCATTTTTCCCTGTCACTACTACTCGAGTTTGTCCATTTCATTTCATGTAGAGCTTTGCTCTTGGCAGCCCATGGGGTCAAAAAATAAGTTCTTTCTTAGTGGCTGCCACTTATTTATTTATTTCTAAACACGATATTGCAAATCTGAAAGCACTCAACCCTTTTTCTAAACAAAGGTCAACTTTAATTCTACTCTACCTCTTACCAAAACTGACTTTCAAAGGAAAGATCAGAGAGCTCAGGAAATTGGTAATGAGATACAGTGGTTTTCGTCTCTAGGTCACCAATTCTAAATTGACCAAGGTCAACAGTAATCAAAAGTCATTAGCATTTAATGATCATTCAGTGCCCTGTGAGAAAGAAGCTACTGATCTTAGTGCACTTCAGAAAAACCACCACTACAATCAAGACTCACATGCTGCCTGTTTCTAGGGAGAAGTTGGATCAGATGACTACAGACAGAACTTCCTATCTTGCAGACAGATCTTGCCTATGAAGACAAACCCTTATTCTAATTTTAGCTTGGCTCAGAAACTATTATTTTCAAACTGAATAGTTAAATTACTACAGCCTCTATAAGGGGCAGGTTGTCAGGTGACTGGTCCTGCTCCTTGACACCAGCAGTTCCCAAATGTCTTGGTCCCTCTACACACAGTAAATCTGAGAAATGCAAATGCAACACAGACCTTTCTCAGAGAGCCCTCACTTGTGAGAGCCAGTGGTACCACAGGAGTAACTACCCCACAAGCATCCACAGGGGAGCTGTGTTACAGCTGATTACGCTGGTGTATAAATCAAGGACCACATTCTTCATGTGCAGATAACCCACACTCGCCAAGGCAAAGTGCAGTGTTGAAGTACCCAGTGGGACAAAAGAGGAGAGGACATTGCTGTGACACACACCACGCCTGCTCTGTGGCCTGCACACTTCAGTCTCCTGGGACTGCCACACTACCAGCACCCTCAACAAGGGTAAGAACAGAGGGGGCTTTTGGAAGGCTTGGTGAGGTGTTGTGATGTGTGTCTGTCATGGGGACACTCCACCACGCCAATCTGTAGTTTTACATCTACTGAAAGTTAGGGAACACGTGACTTAAAACCCCAAAGCTGATCAGCTGATCAGCAATTTGTGTGTGCACAGCAGCGTTCCACACCTGGAAGCATTCAGCATGTTAAATGAGAAAAATCTGATACACCTTCTTGTTCCCACTGCATTTTAAATGACAAGAGGAAGAGGTTAGTCCATGGGCAAACCAAGTGCTGGATAAGAAATGCCTTCTCAAACATGGTGGTTCTGCCTTCTCAGAAGTGAGAATTAAAACCAATAACTGCTTTCACAACTATTTAATAACCCCAGCTCTTAGATATGAGAGACTGATTGCTGCAAGACTGAGCTGCATCCAAACAGCTCAAGGAATGGAACAAACATGACATCCATTACACTGCACTGGACTGAATTACTCTCCCTTGGTCACACATTAGCAGCTGTGGATCTTGTCACTTGTCCTTGTTTCCAGACTCTCAGAGCACACACAGCCTCTGAATCCACAGGGGGATAATAACATTGCCAAATTTTTATCTTATCAGCTGTTTTAGAAAATCACATTTACTTTCCTTTGTTGCAAATCATTCAGTCACACTTGCCTTTGCCTCCCATCAGTTATGCTTTTGTATTTCCTTCACTTTCTCCTCCTCTTTACAAGGGAATGGCAGCTACTTCACCATCATGAATTTTCAAGACAAACATATAAATACTCCTCAAATTCTGGTTTCAGACTATATTTTTAAGCATTAGGATGGATTTGTCTAGCAATGTTAGAGTATCTTAAACACACGTTCTTCGCAATAACTGTGTTTCTCAGACATGTCAGAGTCTTAGCAGGGAAAGAGAAAAAAGCTCAGGAAGGAGCAATAATCAAATAGAACAGCACAATTAAGGGACTGTGCAAGATAAACATACATAAACATTAGTTTTATATATTATGAAGTTTTATATAGTATTAAAACCTGGTATACCTGGGGTAGTATCCCCTTGATCTGACAGGATTGTATTACTGAAGCCAGAAGGCAAAGAGCACTAAGGAATCCAGTGCATCCTGGCACACTTTTAAGTGCATTACCTTACCCTAACATCATACAGGAATTCCTTCGAGCTACATTCCTCGACAGAACTGAGCAAGCTGTCTGCCAGGGCAGCGACTTCTTTCACCTCCGACTTGAGCTGTGTGCTGAGGTCTCCACAGGAAGTGAAAATGCTGCAATAAGGAGACAGGGTAACATTGCACACATTGCTGTTGTAAATAGCACACAGGTAGTTTTGGCTCCTCCCAGTGCCAAAGAGTACGAGCTGCACTTTCCTCCCCTGCTAAGTGGCCAAGGTGACACCCCATTAAGGAGCCTGTGGTACATTATGGATTATATTTTAAAGGGATTTTGTTGCATCAACTATTGCAAACCTACATAAAATGCATCACGCCTGTCAGACAAGCAAACATGCCACTTGGCTGAAGAGCTGCTTTATTACCACACTCTCAGAAAACCCCTGCAACCAAGAAAAGCCGTAATTCCAGACAACGTGGTTTTGTAAAGAAAATGACTCCTTTAAACTGATCTGAATGTGAACAGGAGAAACTGTTGCTAGGGTGGATATGGAGTGTAACCCAGGGTATAAATATCCTGTCACAGAAGGATGCTATCAACAAGTCATTCAGGCCAGTATTGAAGTGGTACGTGATCCTCTGGTGAAATATTTATGCAGAATATCAGGTAATCTCAGGCTACAGGGCTGGACAACATGATGCCTCAAGACACTTTCCAAATCTGTTTTTTTGTGATTCTGCCCCCTGCACAGACAGGGCAGCACAACAACATTCACAGATCACCAGTGTTTTAAAATGCCAACACTTTCCAGACTTGGACTTGCTTGGTTTTCTTTCACTGCAGTACAATCAGTTAGCAAACAGAGAGGGCAGCAGGATCAGAAAACAGACAAGCCAGACCCAGAAAATGGAAAGTTCACAAATTCAAATGAAGCAATGTCTTATTTCAGCTTCCCCCCCTCAGTCTGCTGACACACATACATGTGAAGTGGTTCTGTAGCCACGGCACAGGATTGGAATTCAACTTCATGGCAGAAAACACAACCGATGACAGCTTCCACCACAAAAAGCTTTTAATCTTTTCCTTCCAAGATTCCCATTTCTTATTTCCTTCTTTTGCCTTATCTATCAGCTCTTTGGGAGACAAACTGTCACTTATCACTTGTTTACACAGCAATGTAAAGAGGGCTCCCACTCCAGCTCAGGTATCTGAAATTTGTAAAACAGACCAACAGCCAGCGAGGTCTGAAGAGTTACTAGAGAGAGTATTCCAGGAGAACCACCCTGAATTATCACAGAAAGTTAATGCTGGGCATCAACAACATTCTGCTGAAAAACTAGTCTTGTTTGCACAAGTTCATACAACAGGTGAAGATCTAAATTTCTTCTGACAATGCAATGCCCATCATCATCAGACCTCTGTTTTAACTGAGCCTATCCTCACACTGATGACTTCATCATGTACATAAACAACTGTTTGGTAACTTCAGGAAATACAGACTTGCTCACAAGGTCTAACAAGCAAGTGACAAAATCATAAAAATTACTGCTGCAACTGGCATCTTTTTTTCTCAGCCTTGAAGGGCAAGCTAAAGGAATTCCATGTTGCTTTGAAAGGTGTTTCCTCCACGGGCAGAGCTGAGAGTCACTGAGGGAATCACAAGGGAATTTATTGTGCAGTGTACTTACTGTGGGGGAATTTAAAACGGGAAAAAAGGACTGCAGTCTACATTCAACTGTGGCAGTCCTGCAGAACTCCAAATGAATAAGGCCCTGAGAGATTTGATTTGCAAAGTTAAATTACCCACTAAACCCCAGATATTGTGCATTGGGGCATATTGCACACACTTGCTCTCCCACTAAAATAAAAGCCATCTGGAGCCCGACTCTGGCACAAAAGCTAAAGTAGCACCAAATAATGCATTGTATATCTAAATTCCAATATCAACTCTTTAAAAAAAACCACAACCACCCCCAAAAACAATCAAAAAGCTCAAGATATGGATTAAAGTTTGACAGATCACATGCTGAAAACAGAGCACAGTGAGCACTAACAATGCAGAAAACTTGCACCAGCACTTCTCAGATGAGATACAGTCAAGTCTGTTGTTTTAATTAGGCCCATTAGTAACCACATCTTAAGAATACACAACTTCCTTAACTTCAATTCGAACCTTCTCACAGTAGTAGAAGTAGTAGTAGAACAACTCGCTACTCCCTCCTGTTTTAAAAGGTATCACCGCTCAAGGGAACACCATAGGGAAATGAATTTATAAACCTCAAGGCTCACAAGTGGCTTTCTCAGAAGACGAAAACAGTAAAATGTAAAGGTGCGGGCCCTCAAGTGAAACTACTCAGCCCTGAGACACAGCTACGTAAGGAAGCTGAGCCAACATTGGGGAAAAAGAAGGTGGTATTTATGTCAAACCAGATGCAACTGTTAATTATGCCTCTGCGAAGTTTATTGAATTAATACCTAAAATACTTCTTTTAAACAAGAAGCTTTACTTTAAGCAGGAGAAAACCCCCAAAGCCCAACTTTTGGGTTGACCCAGCGGAACGTGTCCCGGTGGAAGCTCCAGCCCGGGCACAGGCGGGTCCCGGGGCCGGAGCTCCTCCCGAACCCGCTTCCATCGGGTCATCACCGGCACCCCCGAACCCGCCCCGCTGCTGCACAAAAAGCGACCGAGGGGCCCCGAGACCCCGCGGCGGACGCGAACCGCGACTCTGACCAGGCAAAGGCCGTGCCCGGGGCTCTGTGCGGGGGAGCCGGGCGGNCGGCCCCGCCCTCTCCTCCCTCTCCCCCTTTCCCGCCGTTTCTTTCCCGCCCACCCCCGTGGTGGGTTTTCCCCTCACGAATCGGGCCCCTGTCAGGGCCTTCCCTCACAACCCCCCAGCGCCACGACCCCCGGCGGCAGCAAAGACTGAGGATTTCGCCTCCGAAGTAAGTTGGGAGACGAACTAACAACACCTTTTTTTTAAAAAAAAAATAGAAATCTCCTTTTTTAAAAAACTCAAAGTCCCATTAATGCTTGAAGTTGAGGCATATTCACGCTGCACATCTCCGAAATAAATTGGGAGACAACACCACCTTTTTTAAAAAAAGGGATTTCAGATTTTTAAAAAAGTAGAAATCACCTTTTTTAAAATTAGAAATCCCATTAATGCCTGAAGTTTACGTACATTCATGGCTAATAGCAACCAGCCTGCTCGAGGACTGACCATCTAAAAAAATGATTTTTGATTTATTTTTAAATAAATAAATAAAATAAATAAATCCACACCAATGTCTGTGTGGATGAGAGTTCACACTTCCCCTTAGACAGCAGCTTCGTTTGATTAAAAGTTATAGGGGGAAATATTTCATCTTTATAAAGCTTAAGTGGGGTTTTTTCCCCTCTTGTGCATTTGTTCATCCATTCTTACTTGTGATCACTAAGCAAAAAAACCCAACCAAACAAAAACAAGATATAAAAATAAAATAAACCTTACAGGAGAAACCCCTCAGGCTGCAGCATCCAGGTTTCATCCTCGGGCCAGCAACAGGCAGCCTGAGGGATGAACCACCCTTCCCCCTCACATATTTTTTTTCAAATAAATTCAATTGCAGAAGAAGAGATTAATGCTCTACATCCTTCCTTGCACAAGCTGTTCCTGTCCTGCTGCTCACAGAGTGACCTGGTTAAAAAAACAAAACACACACACAAACCCACACTAAAGCCCCCCAACCCCGAAACTTTTAATTTTTGAGCCACTGAAGAAGTGATCAACAGGGATCATTCATTTCCAGGACTAATGCCTGAGCCTCATAAATAAGGGATTTCTCATAGTGCCAGTGTATGTAGCCGTGTGGGAAATTAAATGCTAGCAATGCATTTTATTTTTAAAAGCATAGCAAAAGGCTTTATTTGAACCTCTAGGGTGAGTTTGGTTTGGGGGGGGGATTTTTTTATTATTTTCCCCCTGAAGAAACAATTATTTCTGTAATGGCTGCTGTGTTCCAGCTTTAGTCTCCCGTGAACACTCATTTCCCTGTATTATATACATGTTATTCCAGCAGATACCTTCGCAATGTGAAATTAGGCATATCTGGGGATAATCAGTACTTTGCTTTTCCCATTTTAATATTTTAGCTATTAAAATAGATAAGAAACTAAATAGCAACAATAATGACTGTACACACACACACACACTTTAGAGCTCTTATGGATTTTGCCAGCAGAGCACACACTTTAAATTACAGTGTGTAAATGATCATTTAATTGGGACTTAGGAAGCCAACAAAATAATCGTAGTCTGAAGTGAACTTAAACACTTTGCAGATAACCACTGCAATTTTCCATCCTATTTGCAGACTGAAGGTAAAAGGCCCTTTTGGAATGGGGATAAATTAGATGGGCAAGTGGTGGGGAGAAGCATTTTCCTCTAGTTTAAAGGTGGTTATTTTGCAACCTGAATTTGAAATCCCATCATAAGAAAAACATATTGTAGCTTTAATCCCAGTATATACAGGAGTTAAAAGATGAAGTTCTGAAACTAGATGATCTCAAATATCTTTGTGGCGCTCCTTCATGGCTTTGGGGTCTTGCTTGCTTCCAGCACAGGTTTCTGGACAATGAAATGCTCCAGCATTTCCTATGGCAAACCAAGGGCTGCACTACCAAGGAAGGTAAAGCTGAACCAGCTGCATGCTAGGGAGAGCTGATCAAAGGATTTTAGCTGGTGTCTCCAGAGCCATGTAACTGGGATAGGTTTCTGGTCCATGGTGGTAGTGAAATAAAGCTAAATATTTATGTCGAGTCACATTCAGACTCATCTGTATCACAGGCCTATTTTCCAGGTATTGAGCAGTGCTTTCCAGAGACTTACTAACTTGAAGAGCCATTTAAATATTCATTTTCCAGTTGAACTTGCATGCTGGATAGGATCTTCCAAGTGCTCCAGGGTATAATTAGTTTCTCCAAAACCAACTTCTCACCAGGCATTTCACTCTTGCTGACCACGTTTCCCCTCCACATCTCCCCTCCTCCCCAACCTCTTAAAGCTTCACTGAATTTCTGTGCACAGCCTCCCACAAAGGTTATCATCTCATGTTTAATAGTGGGGAAAAAGACAGCACAAGAGATTTACTGCAAATGGAAGCCATTACTGGAGCAGTTATCAAATGAAAGAACAATATAATAATGTCTAGTCATAAAGATATGAAGAGCTGGCTGTCAGAGGCAAACACCTGACTTGTAAAATTACCTTGGGCAGCTGCTGGAAGCTTTTGACAACATCCTCACAACACACAGTCGAGCACCCAGGTGTTTTGCAGCTTTACAGGCTGGAAACTGGGCACCCAAACTGGGACCAGCTGGAGGGAGATGCACCGACATCCCAAGGCCACGGGAGGTTTACATGAGGCTGAGCCCGGGGGGGATCAGCTCAGCATCATCCCAAAATCCACAGGGGGTTACAACCTCCCCTGGGTTGGTTCAGGCATCAGGTGCCTCCCAAAAACAGCACCATTATCTCCAGATACAGCTGTAGCTCATTGAGGCTGATGGCCCAATTTTTGGGTGAAGTATTAACTAACTAATAGCAGATGGTGATGAATTTTGTCTGCCCCTTGACCCATAAGGTCAGGTCACAAAGGCTATGAAACTGCAGTTAGAAGATGCTGATTTCCATTTGAGTGTATTGGCACAGATGATTTTCCTCCTCTCTCCCAGTCCTGCCAAGACCTGGGGCAAAAACCCCTTCAGGCTTAACAGAATGGTTGTTAACCTTTCTAAAATAAAAATACACAGACCAGTGGGTACCAGCGTCCACCACAAGGGAGGAAAGTGTTATATTAACAGAGGAATGTCCACCTTCTCTCACCACACACACCCCAGCACCTCAGCTCTTTCTCCACCACCAAAAAAATCCCTTACTTTCAGCAGCACAGTCAGTTCTCACAAAGCCCTTTCCCACCAGACATACATTTTCTGTATTGAGGCTATCCCAGGGCCAAGCTCCTAGTTTTCATTACAAGAGCTCATGCTTCTCCTGCAGCCTTTTATAGCTGGAATTTGTCATCATTAGACCTCAGGTGCAACAGTCCCAGGTGCCTTTTAACATTTTCTTGCTTGTGTCAGGAGGACCAGTGATAAAAGGGGCAGCCAGAGGTGCTGCCCCTGTATTTGGTGGGTGCAGTACCAATTATTTTGGTGTCTGGATGTGAAAGTTTTGGCCACTGTGATTTGTAAAACACTTTAAGGCACAGAAAAAAGCCTGAGTTGCAAATATTGGCTGCTCACAGGGCCAGTCAGCTAAGCCTGAATGCAGAGAAAATGCCATTGCAGTCTTGCTAGCAGTACTTGCTTTTAGACAGCATGAAGGTTGGTTCCTCCTGTCTTTAGCCATAGCCCTTGAGAAAGAGCTCAAGTCCCTGCAGCATCCTCAGGAGCATCTGCAGTTCTAGTTCTCAAACATGCCAGACTCAGGCATTTGATGCAAGTTGAGGAATCCAAAACTTAAAAAAGCTGCTTCTCAACATTGCCTTTTAGAAAACTCAAAGGTTATCTCAGAGGGATTCTTAATGTCCCTAGAGACTGAAAAGGATGGGGGAAAGCTTCCCTTCATTTGAAACTTTGGCTCAATCATTCAAACTGTGAAAAGACAGCATTCCCTCCCCACCAGGTGAACAAACTTCTGCTTCTGTCAGTAAAAAATATAAATAAAAAGTAAGACACATTTTAGCCAAGATCAAGGAACCACAGTCTATGGTCATGTTTTCTTCTTCCTAATAGGGTTACCCATGAAAAAGGGAAAGATGGCAACATGAGGTTTTCCCAGTAGAGGTGGGCTGCAGCTGCTGCTGGCCATGGCTGTGGCAGACCAGTAGCTTTTCTCCTAAACTTGGGAACGTAGAGAATTCAACATTCTGCTTCAGTGCTTGATGAGTCAAGCCTCCCAAAATCTGTGGGTGTTTAAGCCTACCTCAAAGTGCTCAGAAATGCTTTCAATAACTGGGAGGGTCTTTGCAAGCAGCTGCTTGCAGGATATGATGAAAGAGCTGCACCAGTTCCCCCAGTTTCTGGCTGGGCCAGCCCACAGAGGCCTAACTCACTTCTGAGCTCTGATGGCAAAATAAGATGGTGCTTTAAAAGAAAAAAATGGAAAGAAAAATGATTATCGAATTTTACTGCAAAACCCCAAGGCAGGATGAAGAGCAGGATGTAAAAATGTTCAAGGAAATTGAACAGGCAAGGACAAGAACAATCAGGGAAGGGCAGAGTGTTAACAGCAGCAGCCTTAATTATCTGAACCTACAATGGGTGCACCCTGTAATAATCGTCAAGTATCATTCAAGTGATCACAACATGTTCTTCATCATGTTCATCACCTCTTCTTAAATAATGCTGCAATTATTAAATATGCCTGTATTATCAGGAGCTACTGGAAACAACATCTCAAGTCTCTTACTGCAGAGGAAAAGATAGGAATCTTGCCCTCAATAATTTTGTGCACGCAGGTTATGGACCAAGCAGGAGGCAGAGGGTGTGCAAGAGGATGCACACAGCATCCACACAACACTTTGGAGGGGGCATGGATGGACCTTTACATCCTTTAAAGTGATTTGAAGAGATTATATGCACCTTGTTTCTCCTCCAGAGACATCCACTTGCTCCTCCCTATCCATCCCTTTGCACGTTTTTTGATGACAGCATGAGAATGGGGTGGATAATCCAACCTCAGCTCCGTGGGGAGGGTGGTAGCAGTGACATTTACCAGCTTTGCCACCTGCTGACTAAGTGTGTATTTTTTTAATCCTGTCCTTTTGGTGCCTGGAGGAAGAGGACAGGCTCCTTCTGCTCCTTGCTTCTGCAAAAGAAGGATGGATTAGCCCTGAGTGAGGCATCCTAAGAGCCGTGACCATCTGGCTGTCATTAGCTTGATTTGATGGAAATAGACAAAAGTAACAATTAGTACAGAAAAAACCCCTAATTAAAAAAAAGAAAAGAGCAAAGATGACGGTGATTGAAGACAAATTTTTTTTAATTTTGTGCACGGCTGAAAAAAACATGTTAATTAAAATCCAGGGGCTTTTTTATTCCTAGAATCATGAATCATTTAGGCTGGAAAAGAACTTTATGATGATAGAGTCCAACCACTAACCTGGTATGGCCAAATCCACCATTAAACCATGTCCTCAAGAGCCATGTCTACACGTCTTCTAATACCTCCAGGGATGGCGAGTCCACCACTTCCATGGGCAGACTATTCCAGTATTTTATGACCCTTTTGGTGAAGAAAGTTTTCCTAATATCCAATCTAAAACTCCCCTGGCACAACTTGAGGCCATTTCCTCTTGTCCATCGCTTGCTACTTGGTAGAAGAGACTGACCCATTTCCAGGCAGTTGCAGAGCCTTCTTTTCTCCAGGTGGAACACTCCCAGCTCCCCCTCATTAGACTTTTGCTCCAGACCCTCCATCCACTTTGCTGTCCTTCTCTGGACACACTCCAACACCTCAATGACTTTTTTGTTTGTTAGTATTTTTATTTTTGTATTTGTCATATTATTCTTGCATTATAGTGTTCTTCATCCCTTGACATTAACTGGCATTGGAGGTGTCTGGCTCAGTGACTTAGCCTTCAAGCTGAATAGGTAGTCTAGAAGAAGCTTCAAATGGGAACAAAATACACTACAATTCCTCAAGTTCAGAAATAATGCCATAATGTAGTCCATGATGGCAGAGGATGCTTTGACCTGATTTGGAAAACCACTGGGTGGCAAATGCTTGGAATGTGATGGTCCTGCCACAGCACCATCAGTGCAGGGGGGGATGAGGATGCCACCATCCCGCTGGGTCTTGGAGGGGAAGGGGGTGGATCACCTCTTTTGTCCATTTCATAACAAAAACTACAAAATTAGATTTTAGGAAAGGGGATTAATGAACCTGAAAATGAAACAGAACAGTTTACAGGGCTTTTTTTGCCTCTAGTTTCCTTTGGTTCACCCGTGAACCGAAACCCCCCCATTACTCACAGAGCAGGAATGAGTTGTATCAGTGTTCAGGAATTAAATGCAATTAAATATGCACACACAGCCCAACAGCAAGGTGATTTCTCTGTGAGTTGTCTAGCTGTGTATTAAGAGTTGCTGTTGGTGGGCTTGTCGCCGAGCTACATTATTTCCCCTGAGATCAAAACAAATCAACATTTCCCTGCTCGGTGTTTTTGAAGATGATGTTTCAGTAACAGCTGAACAGCAGGGTCTGGAAGAGAATGGGATGATAGACAGAATATTAAAGGAGGAAAAATTCAAAGACTATAAGAACTCAAGGAGAGGAGATGGAACAAATTATTAGTTTAAATTATACTGTATGTGATTTCTCATGGTCACAAGTTTAATGCAACTGCACCATTCCCTTGAAAATTATCAGCCCCAAAGTAATTTGATAAAACCAGACCATAATATGATCAAGGAGATGGGAAAAAGGAAGAGCAGGGGATTCAGAAGCAAGGGGGCCAACCTCTAAACATGCCAGATTTCCTGTTCTGGAGGAAAAATCACAAGAAAAATGTAACTGCTGGCTCTCAGATATGATACCTTGCAGCGTTTACAGTACTCCCATTTAGGGAATAACCAGGACATTATATTGCTGTTTTCCTCTTTGATTATACACACTTCTGTGTGAGGTCAACATCTTAAGATTTTCTTTTTTGTACGATGTTCTGGGAGCACTTCTCCTGTGTCTTTTCTCTGTCAATCTGCAGTATTTCACTGTAGCTGCTGGCTTCACTAAATGAAGGACACGTTTTTCTGCAGTGAAAGATGGTTTTTTTTCCTCTGGGGAAAAAAAAAAAATCCCCACAACAAAACAGCAGGTGGGATATAATTGTACTCGTCACCTGCAGGCAGATATATTGCAATTTTTATTTGGTGTTTCAAGGATATGATGAAAAGTCCAGTTTGCTCATCTGGGTTTAGTGAAAGAAATTGAAGCTGGTTTTCTGCAGGGGCATAAGAAATTGTGTGAATAAGGATCTCCACAGTCTTTGACTGGACTGATACCCACAGTCTCCCATGAGTTATACTACCTGGTTCCCACAATTTATGTGCCCTCGGGGTTTTTGGGAACCTCTGGAGGAAATGGGGTGGGCTCTTTGCTGTTGCAAACAGTGGAGCCCCTCTCAGTTTTTAGGGTGATCACTGCTCACACCATGTAAATATCAGCTCTGTTTTACCTCAGGGGGAGCAGGACACGTCACAGGGTCAGTTTCAGCCTGGAAATGCTCTGCTGGCAGTGCAAGCCTGATTTATTATTTAATAATAAGTTGTATACATGACTTTTATCATCCTTAATGCTCCTGCTTGCAAATCTCTTTGTCAGATTTGGTGTGAGATACAATATCCTTTAATTTGATCAAATAAGCAATAAACCCCATCTGGCTCAGCTGGCACAAGCACCCTCCAGCCAGAGCAGCTGTACTGCTTTACACCCATAGAGATTTTAGCCCAAGTTTTGCTATAGCTGAGCTCCAGATAGTAAAAAATAACATTGATTTTCAATTCTCCAAGTAACAAAAAAATGGATTTTTTTTTTTTTCTGCAAGCAGGCAGAAGAATGTTACCACCAGCACAGCTTTTCTTAGCATGAAACTGGGCTAATCACTCTGCATCAGCCTGCGTGGTGGAGAGCATGGTTCCACAAAAATGTGGGAAAAAACCCAAACCCACCTTCAATAGAGATGTTTCCTCATATGTAGAAATGCCAATAATTTGTACCTAGCATGGGACATGGGTCATCACAGATGTTTTCCTTGCATGACAGGGGCTGCATTTGAAGCTAATTTCCCACTATATATGCACAATATAGGTGTGTCCCACCTGAGAACACATGGAAAGTGAGTTACCTGACATTGCCTGTTTCTGTCACAAGTACCTTAAAAATTTTAAGGCTTAAAGAAGACTGAGATCAGGGCAATGGCAGGAAGTACCACATGAGGGCATCAGCATGTCCAGACTTATGTTTTTGATGATTTTTTAAACAATTCTATTTAATTAACATCATCTCCTTAGGCTCCCAGTGTCAGGCTATTTATAGGTGGTGGGGGAAGGAGAAGCTCCTCTAAAATCTTGTGCATCTCTTTTGCTTTCCTCAAGATTTCCCCACAAGTATTCATCCTAGTGCACACTGAAGCAGGCTATTTCTGATCTCTTTGGAGAGTGGGGTGTTACTAATTTATTGCAAAGGGTATAAAAAAAATAGTAATGAATGCTCTCACCTGTCATCTGCTGGACAGGACCCACATCTGCAGTCACCAGCTCCAGACTGAAACAGCTTCTGCAACATGAGGAGAAAAATCTTGTTCCATTTTGAGCAGGGCTGGAGGGAGGCAGCACATATCTGTATAAAGTAACATTCAAAATGAGACATCAGTGCTGGGAAGCCTTGTCCATCTGGATCACCAATGCCCGAGTCAGGAGGCAGCAAGGTGCACCTTGGGATGGTCCAGGGGCTCCCCAGCTCCTTGCCATGGACTTTCCTTCCAGGCTGGGCTGTGGCTGCTCCAGGTGACATTCTGTGAGTGGGGTAACTGAGGGGGAAGATGATAAAAGGCAGTAGGAGCAGGGCAGAAAGCAGAGCCAGAGGAAGTGCTGGAGCTTTGCCAACATAAGCTGCCTCTGCCCATGGATAACAATTGCAGCCAGCTGAAGTGCAACTTCCTGCCTGGACAGTGTGTTTGGCATAAATTGAGCTAGAAAAATCCATGGCATAACGAGTGAGAGTCACTACTTTCTCCCTCGTGCCAAACGTGGCTTAGAAGTCTCCCACCAAATCACTGATCAGGTCCTTCTCCTAAATCAGCCAGATCTGAAAGGGACAAAGTCCTGCCATGTATGGCTGCCAGTGCAGCAGGAGACAATGCTTGCATCTCCAGAGAAGAATATTTTCATCCTTAGGATAAACTCGAAACTGAGTCTTATTCGTGTAATCAAAACATCTTCGATGATTCACTTCCCACCATTCCTGTACAGTATTCAGGCTATAAATAGCTGAGTTTTAGGTATAAAAGACTTGCAAACTGTCCTCTCCCTAGTCTTCAGTGCAACAGAATGACTCCAACAGGGTTAATGGCTGCTGGGTAGAAAGGGAATATCAGTCACAGTTCATTTGTCAGAGCAGGATTGACGGACTTGTCAGGATGCGTGGGGATCAGTACCAGGATGGGACCCTTTCATCCAGCAGGGAGACATTTAGGGTGAAGACAGAGGATAACTGTGTAATGACAGGCAAAGTATTTCTTAGCTGGTCACCTAGGGACAAGTAGCATTAGAAATGGAGTTGGAATTTTCCTCGGCCAAATACACATTAGAAGCAATGAAGAAGAATAAATGTGCAATGAAAAGCCTTTCTAAAATGGTGATGCAGCCTGCATAATCTTTATAAATGCACTGGCTAAAATACCTGATTTCATCTAAGTGTGTGATAATGGAAAAGTACCAGAGGTTTCAGATGAAGGTCAGGTGAGTTCTTGATCATGTGAAGATTAACTCCATTACAGCTGGGAGTCTTTAATGAAACATCTCTCACTGAAGACAGATGCAGGGCTCTGCAGAAACTCTGCCATCCTGTTTGCTTCAGACATGAGCCCAGGCATCCCATGAAAATCCTGGTTTCCCTTAGACAGCCCTTAATATATGTGCAGCAATGGCATGGTCCTGTTGGCTAAGGCCTTTATCAAAGGCCTTGCTGCTCTGGGAGTTATAAAATCAAGGAATATCCTGAGTTGAGAGGGACTCCCAAGGATCATCAAACCAATTCCTGCTCTGGGAAGGGTGAGAGGTGGCACCAAGGTCCTTCCCAGGCAATAAGTGTGTGTCGGGGACCACTGGAAAATACAAAGCCTTGTGGAGGGTCAAGGCATATGCCAATAACTGCTGGCTGGAAATGGTTATGGAGCCACATATCCATGGCATCACCAAGCCCCAGGTATGCAAGACGCAACTACAACAATAATTAAGCCATGCTCTTAAGTAGAGAACATCATACTGCAAAACATTGTGATCGCTGTGGTGCCAGTATTAGATCTCTTCATAATTTCATGTGTTGCTCACCTTTCATGAGTTGTCCAGCTCGAGCCTTTGGGAGGAAAAATAATCTAGGACTTAATTCCTAAGTGTAAAGTAGATGCTCTGCAGGACTTAAGCATATCTCAGCTGCAGTTTAGCCCAGTTCCCAGGAGCTGGGGTTCTCTGGAAACACTGGGGTCAATACACAGCATGTGTGGCATCCAGAGGAGAATGTGCTGCTGGCCAGATTCCTAAATGCTTCCACTGTGCTTTTGGCTCTCAGTTAGCAGTGTTTTGAAGAAAACCACTGGATAAGGTAGCTTAAAGGTTCACCTGTTCTGGAAAAAAATTATAAAAAATCACAATATATTTCAGATAATGGCAGTGTTCAGGAAGACTTCCAAGAGCTCCAAGATTGAGAAGCCTCATGTGGAGAGGAGAGATGGAACAATATGGGCTGCACTGACAGCATGGGCTCATGCAGTTTATCATGTCCTTTAATGTAGACATCCTCTTGCCACCCACTATCCAGGTCTCTTCTCCCGCTGCCAACTCTCCCAAGATGCTGGGAATGGCTGTGGGCAGGGAGCAAACACTTGCCATGTTCCTAATGAGTGTTCATGAGCAGAGGATTGATAGGAAGGAGAAATCTGCAGGGAGATCAGCGCACTGATTCGGACACCAGACCAGGCAACCTCGGTCTCTCTTTAAGGAACACATTTGTACATGAGCTAACAACTCTGCTACACTTTCATACGTCATTAGGCAAATGTTCTGTTTAAATAGAGTCATCAATCATTTTGTTATTAAACCCCTTTGTGCCTGGCAACAAATTGATGGGAAAGGAAAGCATTAGCAGGTTGTTTGAGGATTATAAAACAGTACTTGTAAAGCTCCCACAGCTTCAGTGGAAGGTGAAAAAGCACAGAGGAGCTAATTGATCGTGCTGAAACAAGCCTGCAAAAGTGCTGCGACTTAAATGGAAATAACCAATTGAGTTGCCTTTTATTTGTTCTGACATGCTTCAGCGTTCCAAGCATACATTTGGGTTCCATTTTCAGCTTTTTCCCCCACAAGTCTTTAACTTGCATTTATTAAAAAAAACCCCACAAAACAAACCAACCCCCACCAAACTAAAGAAAAAGGAAAGCTGATAATCTCACGAAACCTATAGTTCTAGCAACGTGTACCTTAAGAAGGATGAACTTTGACTAGACTCCTTTGACTCCTTATTTCAGAATAAAACACTATACTCTTGCTCAGAACTTGCTAAATACCTAAAACCCATACATTTCAGCATTTGCTCTTGGATATTTTTATGTTAGTAACCAGTTGCAGGGAAATTATACTGCCCTGTTTAATTCTGTAATAAAGTTTTACACTTAAACCAGAAGCAAAACTCCTCCTTTTCACAATCACATTGCTAAGTTTAACTTCCATATTATGGCCATGGTTTTTTCAGGGAAACCACACTTTGTGCATCACATCCTGTATGAAACACGTTCTGACTTTTCCCAGGAAGCAGTTAAAAATCCCATTTATTAGCCCTGTCAACAGCAGCTGTTGAAATGCTATAGCCCTGCTTGTTCTTCATTTCCACAGCTCCTTGAGAACAATGAAAGGTCAAAACCAGTCCATTTTCCTGCACCCATGTCTAAGTCTTACCCCAAACCCTCATCAACCACACCAGAAGAGCAGAGCCCTGAGTGGCACAGAGCAGGTGAAGACATTGGTTGTTCACTCTCCCTTCCAGCAGAAGGAGGAGGTGCCTTTGACTGGCACTAGTAAAAGCCACAAGAGTCAAGAAGAGATGGTTCTTCACACAATGGGGAGAAGAACCACAGCCTCCCTGCCCAAGGATGCTGAGATGCAGGTGCTCCCTTAGATTCAGGAGCAGCACTCGGACTGTGCAAGTGCCTGGAAGTCCCATGAGGGTTAACAGCACACAGAACACTTGAGGCTGTGGGCCTTGTATAGGTGTGGGAGGAAGGGAGCTCTGCTCCTGCTCCCTGCACAGGCTCTAGTGCAGGGATCACAGAACGGTTTGGGTTGGAAAGGAGCTTAAGTGCAATCCAGTTCCACCCCCCTGCCATGGGCAGGGACACCTTCCACTAGACCAGGTTGCTCAAGCCCCATCCAGCCTGGCCTGGAACACTTCCAGGGATAGGGATGAATTGCAAGGTAAGAGGAGACTCCTGCTTTCTTGTGCCAAGCAAATTTTGAATACCCATCTTACATTGTTGACACTGACTGGTCTGAGAGTCAGATGCATCAGCTCCCTGCCTATCAAGGGGCTTTTCTAATTACACAACAGCTTGAATTTTCTATATGAGAATGACAAGCAAAAGGCTTTTGAAGCTCGATTGTCTCCCTCCAGCTCCTCACACCAGCAGGAGATGAGAAACAGCAGACCCTTGTCTGCTTCCTAAGCCCCAGCAAATGAATATCTTTTGCCCTCAGCTCTGATTCTGCTGCAGAGGGCGAGGCAGTGACCACCTGGCAGAGTGCCTGGGGAGAGTTCCAGCTGGTCACCTTGCTGTGACACACTTCAGACAGTGGCCTTGCAGAGCAAACAGACCTTCATTTCACACTGAGAAGACAGCAGAGCAAATTGAAAGGCTCTGTGAAGCAACACAGGCAATATAAGTCTTCTGGCCATCTACTGTACATGCTTCTGGCAAAACTGTTCCCTAAACCTTTACATGCCATAAAAATGCCAAAAGTGGAAAAAAGAAGAGACAACTATTGCAGTGTTATCCATAACAGTTTTATGTCTCAGCATTCTCTGTGTATGAATTTTTCATTTTTTTTCTTTAATAAGTACAAGCATGCCAGAAAGTATCATAAAAGAGAAAGAAGGCATCGGGGTAATATAATGTTGGGGAGAGGAATGAGTAAGAGCAATCAAGCCCCACACTCTGGACAGCAAGTTTGTTGTCAGATATTTGAGGGTGAAAACAACTTTTGTTTTCATTTTATGATTGAAGCCCACAGCCTTAATTCTTCCTTCATCACTAATTAGACCAGTAACCAATTCAGTTGGAGACTAAATAAGGAAAGATGATAATCCCAAATTAACATTTCCACTCATAACCTTACGTCAGGGCAGAATTAAGGTGAGTTGGGTGCTTATTTTTGCATTTCTATGCCTTAACAACTTTGGGCTTTCTCTGTAAAATGTAACTTAAATTTAGTAGAAAGCCCAAATTCCTGAGCGTGTTTTCCTGGGTCTGAAGCATCCCTGTGGTGTGATTTACCCTTAAGCTCAACCCTAACTCTCTTTTCATGTTGCTTTCTAGAGCTGTAGCCAAATAGATGGTGTTAATAATACACGTTCAGGCTGCACGCTGTGCACTACTGTGGCATCCTAGCAGAGAATCCTGTTCTTTTAATGCAAGTAAGTACAATATCAAATTGATATATTTTCCCACTTATTTTGGTTTTGGGAGTGGATTAGCAAAGGAAGCAGATGCAGGAGCATTTACAGGAGCACATGGGACATTGGCTGATATAATCTGCCGCAGAGTCACCGCTCACTCGTGTCCTCTGAAATATTAATCAGCTGCTGTGCTGGCAGTGCCATTGCTGCCTCCACCCCGAGCTCATTCCTGCCCTGTTCCCCTCCTCAAGGAGGTGGCACTGCCCTGCAAACAGCAATGGGACTGTTCCATAAAGTGGCACCAGGGCTGACCTGTGTCTGACGCCAAAGCAGATGTGAATTTACAAAGTTCTTTTCCTTCTGGAATCTTACAGCTCAAATATAATTAGATAAAAGCCTTTCTAATACCATCATCCTCCCGACAGGGTGCCTTTCTGGAAGTTCAAGGTAAAACCTTGGCTGATAAGGGGCTGGTGCTACAAGCCAATAAATAAACCTCTCCCCTTCCCAGCTGTGTCCAGGCACTGCAGCCCCCACCACTCCCGCACTCCTACACCTGGGCTTCTTCCATGCTTTCCCAGACACAGAGCAGCTCCTTGATGGAGAGACACAGTTATGGACATGATTTCAGACACAAACAAGCACTAAATCCACAATTCTGGAAACACCAGCTCCATGGCAGCCTTGCTGTGCTGCCTCTGCCAGCCATACTTTCATAGTCCAACACTGCTAAAAGTCCTACAGTAAAAAGGCAGGCAAACACCATGGCTCTGTGGGCTGCTCTTAGCCAGAAAGCTGAACTACTGACACACTGGCACCATTATTTTTGTTAACAATATGAAAGAGATAATGTTAAGGCAGGGCCTGGGGCTGGTCTGAAAAGGGCACTAAGATCACTTGCAGGTGACTTATCTCTGTAATGCAGCAAGTCAAACTTCTGGTGAATGTGCTTTCTATTAAAGCTAAATGAGAAAAAGCCCCCTTGGAGTAGGACTGCCAGCAACTAGCTCTCTGAACAGGCAGTCATGTAGTTAGCCAAGCTCCTCTATGTGGAAAAGGTTTTTTTATTTCTATAGACCTCTGTGCTCATTCCCTGCTCCTGCATCCCAACAGTATGGGCATCTCCAGGTAAAGGGACCAAGGTAGTTCTCTCAGTAAGCAGGACACCTTTTAGAGGACAGAAAGCTCCAGCAACCCAACCTAGCCCTCAGAGCATCAGCCAGAGCTGGAGAGACCCCAGCAGAAACCTCCCAGGGAACTCCCATCCACCACCCCAAGCTGCAGAACACTTGGGGCAGGAGAAGCCTCTGCTGTTAGAGCTTTGCCATTTTTTAATACCACAGTTAAGGGTCTGTTAGACCAGAGAGGGAAAATACCCACAAACATGCAAAATACATACAAAATACTGCAGTTTTGGGGCACTAAAGAAATCTCTAAGATATAACAATACTGTGTAAAATGAAAGTGCTTTTCATGAAGCCAACCTGAGACCCAGAGCTTCTGAGTTTCTGGGGAGTGTCCAAACCAACAGAGCTCTCATGTTAACAAAAGGATTTAGCAGCAGCACTCCAGACAGAAACGTGAAGATATTTTCAGGGCTCAGGCATGGGATGGACCCTTTGTAGGCCAGCAGCACATTGGTGCATGTGCACAGAGACTTCTGATCCTCTGAAATTACACCACTGCTTGCAAGCTTAATAGAACAGAATTAAGACAAATACCAAAATGCCACAAAGATGCTGCAGCAGCTCCAAACAGAGAAATTTGTTATAACAGGAACCCTCCACCACTGCTGTTTCATGCACTAAAACCTCAGAACCAGTGCAATTGCTTTAGCAGTGCCAAGGACAAATTGAAGAGGAAGAAGCAAAATAAAAGAATCTCTTCTGTTTTGTGTCACAAAGTCATGATACCAAAACCCATATTAAAATATTTTGTGAAATACTGTGCCCTCAAAAGAATTATAGAAAATAAGGACAGTGGAATTCACTGCCTAACAAAGTCATTGCTGGAGATATCTTGGAGCATGCAAACTCAGTCCTTATGTTCATTTGTCCAAATTTGGAAGGGAAAGTCTTCTGGTTTCAAGTATGAGTAGTCTAAAATTAGTTCCATTCTCTGCCTCTGACACTGCCCACGTTAGACCTTTGTCACTGTTTATGGGGACAGTGAAAATAAATTAAATTTGGTATTAAATTTGCAAGACTTGATTGAGTATAAGGATAGAAAAATTTTTATCAAAACAGAAATATATATTATGTATTCAAACACTCTTATCAATGCAATATAAAACCAGAGAATTGGTTCCCAGACTGTTTTCAGGGGTTCTCAGCACCTCACTGCTGAGGAGGGCTGGGCTTGAGAAGCTAAAAAAGTCCCCGTTGACTTGCTCTGCAGTGGAAAGCTACTGCAGCCTCTGAACTCCAGAAAAAAGTTATCACTAAAGATAGAGTATTGAAAACATATCTAGGAAACACATGGAGACCTCCCAAGCAACACTGGAATAGGAAAACAGATCCGTATTTTTATGATGCCTGAGAAACAGAAAAGAAATCAGGTTATCCCACCCAGTTCAGGGTTTTCAACATACCAACAAAGGAGATGGTTTGGTTACAAAAAATATATCTATCCACAGCCCTGGGCTGGGAACAGTTAAACACCCCAAGTCTGCAAAACAGCACAGGATTTTTTGATTCTTTGCCTTTTTCCCCCCCTTCCTTTGAATGGGTTTGTTTGTTTCCCTTGGAAGTTGGAGTCTCACACAATAGGCAGATTTTTCAATTCAGCCATTTTTTTTTCCACTTTTAGTCTTCAATGGAGCCCAGGTGCCAATTGTTTGCTGCTTGGCTTCTGCCTTCCCTTTCCTGCCTACAGCTTAACCCCTTTCTCTCCTTCCTGCTTCTGAGGGTGTCATTGATCAAATCCTCTCCTAATGCTGATGGCTGATAAGTGGTTGCTAAACTTAGAAATGGTCTATATCAGGCATGAGTGACAATAAACAAGGCAGCTTATGGAACTTTTATCAATGAATTTAGCAACAAAAAGTCAAATATTAACTAGCCATCTTCATAGGGTATTTATTTAGAAAATGAAAGCATTTGGCTTTTATTAAAAAAACCAAACAGCCACAAATCAACAGCCAGCTTAGGCAAGACTCTTCTGATTTATTTCAGGGAGACTAACAAAGACATCATAATGTTTTTTTTCCTTTTAAACCCCTCACCACCCCATCACTTACTGGGCAGGCAGTAAGCACACAGCTGCCATCCTGTGCTCGTGGAGAGCAACCCCTCCCACTGTTCCAGCCTCCACAAAGCACAGAGATAGGTTTTACAGGGACCAGGGATTAAGTTAGGCCCAGGCTGGGGCTCAGCTCAGTCTCAGTGTCACCACTAGAGGTATTAAACCCTCCTGGTTGTCATGTAGCCACTGTGCTGCTGTCAATGTGCTTCGTTGTGGCTCACCCTGACATCCTGATCAAGTGCTTGGGGTTCTGCCTCATGTATTAAACATCAAACCAGTTGAGCAGATCAAACCCTGGCGCTGCCACACGTGTTATCAGAGAAGGGCAAAACACACGGCCAGTTTTACATCACAGTGGTGTCACAGTCACACCACGGGGACAAGCACCTGAATCCTGTCCCCTGCAGCTGCCAGTTGTGCCAGGAGGGAATGAGAGCAGGGAAAAGGGAGGTTAATAAGGAAACAGAAGAACCACCAAGACTTGGAGAATGCGAGGATTAATCTAAAACTATACTCTTGAAAGAGCACATTTTTAAGAACAAGACGTTCAACCAAGGATGAGGGATTTGTGCTTTTTCCAGATCCTCCCAGCACCAAAATCCATTTAAAAAGCCATCTGTGGAGATAGGATGCTCCTTTCAGCCTCACAGAGGGTCTTCTCTAGCACCATACCCCAGCCAGTGCTCTTCCTGTACACTCAGAGCTGAGCCATGTGTGGCCACCTGCATCTTTTGTTCTTGTGGGTTTTTTTTATAAAAGCCAAGAAAAATGCATTATGAAAATTTTAGAGAGAACTCCCAATGATATGGGGAAAGTGAGCATAAATATCCAAATAAACAAAGACTTGAGCTACTAAGAGACATCATACTTTACAGCAGCAGTGGTGTGGTGGGTGGGAAGAAATATTGAGAGACAAAGCTAAAACCACTTAGAAGGGTTTATGCACAATGCTTACATCCCAAGCAGCATTTGGAATTGAAGACTTAATGATTTATGATATCTCAATTCACTCCTCCCCTGCAAAAGCAGTAGGCAGAACCAGCAAACATGTTCTTTACTAAAAGCTATCACCCCCAAAACCAGAACAGCTTCACCCTTGGTAAACACTGTCCCCTTGAGCCTTCTGAGAGGTTGGGATTATAAGGCCTTGCAAGGGAACAGAATTTCAAATGTCAGAGAATTTAAAAATACATCAGGCTGTGAAACCTGATGGGATCTGGAAGAAATGGGAGAGCAAGTGTCTTAGAGGATCTTTAACCAGTAAAGCCAGATAACCCTCAAAATCCATTAATGAAGAATCTGGGGGTGAAGCCCAGCAGGAGATGCTGGCAACATGATCTCCTGTCCCAGGTGAGGAGGTTCCCAGAGAGCTTAAAATCCTATGCCTTGCAAGCAGGATCTGACTGGTACCACAGCACCTGCCTTGAGCCAAACCCAATTTTTCATGACCACACAAACATGGTGTATATATATATATAATTGCTACTCTCTAGACTTGGTTGAAATCAGCACTGGATCCCAAAACTGAAGGAGGAGTCTTGTATGGACAGTTCCTTTTGCAAGGCTCAGCTCTACCAACAGTCTGAAAACCTGGCATACATACACACTTGGCAGAGGTTATTAAATCAAGGGAAAGAACATTTCAGGGTTTTCTTCAGTTGATCATTTGGGAACTTTTTTGGAACAAGCTTCCTCTCAAAGAAATATTTCAATTCTACCCATGCACACAGAGGAGAAAAAAATTAATACAGTGTTAAGACAACTCAGCAATGAGAGCAGCATGCACAGGCTGAGCAGAAACCACTGAAGTTATGGTGAGACCCAAAACCAGATATCAGCAATTTTTCAAGGACAAAGTTGTGAAGTTTCCAATGACAACAGCAATCTTCCCCCTTGCAAATTGGCCTAGCAGGTACGTCCCTCTCTGACACAAATGACAGGCATTGTCTCTGCTTAAAGGAACACTTGAAAGATTGCATTTTGCATAATAAAATAAAACCCCCAAAATCTGGAACCCCAAGAACAAGGTGCGTGCAGGTGAGACTTGCCCTCTGGCTGTGCTTTCCATGCAGGTTTCAGGCTGGCTTTGCCTTCAGGACCCTGCCTGGTCCCAGGCATTACACGGCTGTAGGGATTAACTACAGTATGTTACAACTGAGATTTAAGTTTCTGTTTAATTTGTGGGTTTTATTTCCCCACCGTAACCAACTTGTGCAATTGGGAGCCATCAGTAAAATGGTTCATAAAATATTAAGGGCTGTGCTTCCCAATGACATTGATGGGAGGGCTGTGGGAACTGAACTAGTACCAGGGCACAACTAATCCTGGGTAAGTTTAGATCATTATGTTTCCAAGAAAAAAGGGGTTGCATAATAGCTTTGGGTCTTCAGTGGTCAATGCATTTTGGAAATAAGGTACCACATGTAGTGTTTCTGAAGACTCTGATTTCAAATCCATATGTGGATGTAATTTAATGCACAGTGCTTTATGCAATTGTACCTACAGAAAGTGAGAATTTAAATTAGCATTAACTTGATAGCTTTTGCTGAAGGCAGACAAATGCAAACAGGCACTGGGCAGATTTCCCTGCAAAGCTCTGCCGATCCCCGTCAGCTCCCAAGGCACTGCTCCAAATGTAAACCCAACCCTGAGGATCTTCTTAGCAATTAGGCCCTTCCTAGCTAGAACCTCTCTGCCCAAGTGGATTCAGAAATGAGACTCCATCTCTGCACACACTACATCTCCACAGTGCAAACTATCACCGTTTGGTCAACAGAAATAGTGATGCTCAAACAGAAGGACCCCAGTGGTTCACACAAAGATCATCTTTACCCAGAAATTCTTGCAAATATGCCAGTTTGAGGACCCGGACATTATGTGGAAGAAAGCCATTATAGGCAGAAATCTGAGTGAAGATTGACCCATTGCCCCCATTTCACAGTTGGTCTGTGCACAGGTTGGGTCTCAGGCATGTTGCACTTGCTGCACATGGTTTGTTCCTGCAATACCAGACCCATAAAACAGGCCAACCCCTCTTCTGGCCAGAAGCCCTAAGTAAGACAAATTATCAAGTAACATATGAATGAGAGCCAGTGTTTCACAGTTCTGCATTAAACCAGAACTCATCACTTGCCCTCCATGCCTCTTGGAGGGTCAGCATCCAAAAGCCAGGAGGGCTAAAGGACTCTATAGGATGTCCCTGTCAAACGCTGAGGTTTGCAGACACATCCTGCTGCAAATTCAAAGCTGCCTACATCCCCAAAGCAGCCTTTACTCTGACCTCAAACCACTGAACTCAGCTCCCCAAAGGGAATTTCCAATCCCTCCAAATAAAATAAGTAGTGGTTTTGTCCAACTATGGTGCTGGAGAAGACTGCAGTGGCAGAGAGGTTTTCTCCCTGTTACTAATGAGTGTTAGGAGGGCTGGCTTCCTGATGAGCCACAAGAGTTGGCAGCAAACAGTTGGTATAAAAATGATTCAGAAGCAGCCCGACACCCTAATTTTATGAAAAACCAAAGCAACAGGACACAAACAGCTGTGGCAGGGAAATTATTAGCTGGGGAGAGCACCATTTGTTTGCTGCAGAAGCAGCAGCAGACTTGGATCCTTCCTTCCTGGTGCAGGTGCAGGTCAAGCAAACATATGCAAGGGCATTGCATCTCTTGGGCACCTCCCTGCTGGGCAGAAGGCAAACTGGCATCAGAGGATTTCATGTCACCTGTTAAACAGCAGATTTCAATTTTCCCACTTTGCTGAAAGGGAATATCTGATGAGCTGACCCAGTCCACAGCTGCACATTGTTGGTAATCTACTGCTTGGGAGCAGTTTCTCCCTTCAGTACCCCTCACAATTGGCACTGGAAGGCTGATACAGGTTTTTTAAACACCTGAAAGGCATTTCTGCTACCTCTCCTCTGATGAATAGCATATCTCAGTGAACACACACCATTGCTCCCATAATCCAGAAGCTGAATTTCCTTCTTGGCACAGATGAGGTAAAGAGGCATAATTGCTTTGTATGAAAAACAGGTTGTGAGTGATTTTTAAAGGAGTGATATTAAGACAAGCCTTAGTGCTCTAACCAGAGAGGGCACAGAGGGCATTCCCTCTTTCCCTAAGCTATCCTGTGGGATCCTCTATAACTATAAACTCTGCAGTTTGCACTGTAGCTCCCAGACTCCTGTGGAGAAGTTCCAGCAGCAATAGTGCAGTTACATGTCCTTCAGCAAGACTCATCTCAAGGCAGGAAAGCTCACATCCCAAAATGCACAACAATAAATTTTCAAGCTCACTAGAAGGTTTCAAGCATCCTCATCCCCCTCTCCATGGAAGAATAACATGACCTTGGAGTGCTGCTTTGTAGTTCACTTTTCATTTTTTTGTTGGTTGAACAACAAAGGAACAGCTGTTGAGATTTTGTTGTTGTCTTTCATGGCAGGAATGTGTGTACTGAATATTCAGGGCATATTATCTGAAAATTAAAATACTGTTACTAAAACAGCTCTTGAGCAGACACATGATGTCTCACATGGTGAGCTCCCAATTCACATGGTGGTGTGCCCAGGGAAGTGGGATGATGCTCTCTGGGCATCAGGGAGGCAGATGCTTGTTGCAGGAAGGTGCTGCAGTAGTCAGCTGGATGGAAAAGCCTTGCTCAGGAGCACAAAAGTGACTCAATTTCCTTAACCCTGACATTGCAGGACAGCACAAGCAGTAGCTCACTTCAGCGTTCCACAGGCTCATATTTAGTTTTCCTGAGTATTTCTTTTTTTTGTATCATTAAACTCCCAAATAGGAAAGCATTAACAGCAAAATAGACTTGCACCTGGTAACCCTGATCCTGACTCAAACTCACCTTTTTGCTCTGCTCTGTCCTTCAGCCCATCTCACCTGCTGCAAGGTAACTTGCTCCAGATCATATTCCAGCAGCAGGAAAAAGGGAGGATCCTGAAGGCAGAGAAAGCCTCACACTACAGTACTTCAGCCAAGACAAATCCAAACTCTTCTCCAGGTCCAGAAGGGTTTATAACTGAGGTTTCAATGCCATGTAGTTTATTCCTAGTTAGGAGATACATGCTCACAAAACAAGTCCTGGAAACTCCTGCTGGTTTAGAAAGCAGACATGTTCCCTTTAATTACAATTAACTACAAGAAAATGCTTTTCTGAGAGTCATAGCACATCTGTGGGCAACAGGGTTCCCAAGTGCCAAGCCACCAGCCTCAGCCTAACCTTTGCTACCTGAACAGGAGGTCCTTGGCCTCACCTGCACGTCCCAGACCTCTTCAGCTGCCAACACAACTCGCCCTCAGGAGCTGGACAAAAAGCTTGGCCTGAAAGGCTCTTGATACCAGAATATTGCTGTTTGCTCATGTTCCTGCTGTTCTCCAGCAGTAATCAAAAGCAGCCACCATCCAGTGATCTGTAGTTGCAGCTACAAAATGCATGGACTCCATTGGAGGAAAGCAGTCAGCCAGAACTTGCACAGAAAGGACATCTATACATTGAATTCTTGTAAAACTTATCAATCTGGACTCCAGAAAAATGCAGTGAAAAGAATTCTTTTGTATATTTTTAAAAATCTAAATCAAAATTTCAAATACTGTCAGCACCCAAAAATGCACTTTGGACAACCACAGCTCTTGGGGTTCTTATCTGGAGTTGCACAAAGCAAAGAGAACCTCAGGGTGACTAGAAAATAGCAACCAAATCCATGGAGTCCAGGCTCCCAGTGGTTTTAGTGCACTGAGCAGCTGCTTATCAAGGACTGGAAGAAACTGGTTTTGAAATTTAGCTTTCAAGGTATTCAAGATAAATTGCTTTTCATTTCTTAAACTCTCATTTTTCCAGAGGATTCATGTCTATTAAAAAAAAAAAAAAAGCTGAAGTCACTTGGGAGAAATAATTTAAACAAAATCCACTTCCATTTTATCTCAAAAATATCTGCAGCAGGTGGGGAGGGTTTACACTCCAATCAATAAAGGCTTGAATAAAACCTCCAACTATTCAAAACATGCAAGACCAGGCCATAATAGAGCATAAGCCAAGATGGGGCCCCAGTGAGGGCTACAAGAGGAAAATCTTCCACTTTGAGCTGTGTTTTCCCATTTGCTGCATTCCCATAGTTAGCCCCATCAGCTGTGCTGCATGTGAGCAGAGCTTATATACATGGGCTTTAAGGAAGGTGAGAGAAAAAAGCACTTTTCAAAAGGTGACGTTTTTGATGCTCTTGCTGAGGCAGCATCAAGTGCTGACCCTTTGTTAGTGCTGTAACTTCAGTGCACAATTACACCCCAAGTACCTCACCCTGCAGTTATAACAACCAGAGTCCTGACAATTGATTTGGGTCTGCTGTCTTTGTTTCAAGCACAAATACAGATATGGCAGAGAATGGATTCAGAGCAGCCCTGAGGAGAAAGACTTGAGGGTGTTGGTTGAGGAGGAGCCTGATATGACCTGGAAACACACACTGGCAGCCCAGAAAATCATCCGTGTCCTGGGCTGCCTCCAAAGCATCGTGGGCAGCAGGTAAGGGAGGGGGTTTTTCCCTCCACTCCATTCCTGTAGTGCTGCATCCGGAGCTGGGATCCCCAATACAAGGACATGGACCTGCTGGAATAAGTCCAGAGGAGGCCACAGAGATGCTCCAAAGGCTGGAGCACTTCTATGGAGACAGGCTGAGAGTTGGGGTCATTCAGCCTGGAGAAGGCAAGGCTATGAGGAGACCTAACACCTAAAGAGGGCATAAGAAAGCTGGAGAGGGATTTCTTACAAGGGCATGTAGTGATAAGACAAGAAGGAATGACTTTAAACTGACAGAGATAGGTTTAGATTAGATATTAGCAAGGAACTCTTCCCTGGGAGGGTGGTGAGTCACTGGCAGGGGTTGCCCAGAGAAGCTGTGGATATCCAGTCCCTGGAAGTGTTCAAGGCCAGGCTGGATGGGGCTCTGAGCAACCTGGGATAGTGGAAGGTGTTCCTGCCCAGAGGGAGGGAAGGAGTGTTTCACTGCTGGTTTGAGAAGCCCACAAGCCTCACATAACCTTTGTCTCCTGTACACTGCCATGAGTTATCCAACCTGTCACCAGAGCTGGAGGCTGCAGCACAGCCTTGCCTCAGCCTCTAAGAAAAGGAGACCTCACCTCTGAGTATGTGGCACAGAAAAGCTCAAAAATCCTCTTGGGAGAAGAAAAAAAAAAAAAAAAAAAAAGAAAAAAGGCAGAGATGTGCACAATAGACACTACCTGTGAACAGGCTCAGAGCTCCCACCCCTCCTTATCCTTCAGGAAAGTACTCATCAAAAGGTGAAAAACATCTTTCTATATTTATCTCACTTGCTGAGTGGAAAAATATGCCCCTGACCCAGCCTTATTTACCCAGGACACGCTATTGAGGGATGTTTTAATCCAAACACAGTGCTGAAAATAGGATGGATGATTAAAATGCTGACATAGCACCCCATTTGTGTCTCTAAAGGTTGAGTATAATTTTCTACCTTTCATAATTTCTCTGTGTACCCCTTTCTGCCTTTTGCAGAACATTTGCTCTTTCTCCTCTGGCCTCAGCTTTCTAAATAAAGCTCTTTATTGATTCTACACTTTCTTTTCCCTCCAGATGAGCATCACTAAGGCAGAGAGATTGGTCAGTAGTGCTTTTCCCCTGCTATATAATTTTTTTTTTCAGTTTTGACACATTTACTGTAAGTACAGGATGGAAACCTAAGTCTTGCTGCCTGGCACGCAATGCCAGTACCTCTGGTCTGATCCCAACATGGACACCAAGGAATGGGTCCTGACAGCCTCCTGCTCAGTGCAGTGTTACTTATCTTTAGAATAAAACCAGGCCCCACTCTAAGGCTTGCTGAGTCTACACCCAAAGCCCAGCTCCTCTGAACAGCAGGTACCAGTAAGACCAGTAAGGGTTTAAGGTTTAAGACCATTGCTGATGCAGTCACCTGGTGCTGTCCTGATATAAGATATGATTGTCCACATCCATATTTCAGACTGCCCTCCCTTGGGCTACCTATCCTATGTTTCTTAGGGGCATCTTTGACTAAAGTCCCCATAGATATTGTAAAACACAGGCACAGTTTCACTGACAAGGTCTTACCTGTTTTAGATGCCTTTTGCTCTTTCCAGCCAGGGCCTTTGGACCCAGCACCTCAGTCTGAGCCATAAAGGGCAAAGAGGTCTCTCTGTGACCTCCATTCCTGTAATTGTCACCCAGAAGTGACCTTCCCTACAGGTGACCAGGCCAGGATGGAGTGCCAGCCTTGGCTATGAGCTTCCTTGTTGACAATCACCACAGCTTTGATGTTAACTAAATGTGGTTTCTTCTCCATCATTAGTAACAATACACCTTGAACAGATTAGTCTGTGCCCATGAGCAGCTTTGCCTTAAAGATGGACTTTCTGCTTGGCAGTGTGCCTCCAGATGACAGAATCAGGGAATGGTTTGGGTTGGAATGGACCTTAAAGATCATCTAGACATCTCTTTGCTTTATCCAGCTTTTTGACAGGCAAAAGATTAGCTCATCTTCTTCAGAGCTACTGCTTTTCTCATGTTTCTCTCCACAACCAAAGCCTGAAGGACAGGATCTCAGCAAGTTACTGTTTACACAGGGATTTGGGATTTTATGTACAGTTGTTTTGTCACCAGTGACCAAACAAGGCACTAATGCTGTCCCTGATCAGCAGGATTTAGTTTAAGAGGCTGCCCTGGAAGGATGGAGAACTCATAGCTGGAATGAAGCTGAAAGGTCTCTGCAGATCCTTGTCAGAAACAGATCCTTTCCAAAGGCTTTAAGAGCTGAAGCTGCTTGAGTATTGATATAGCCCTACATACCAATCTAACAGCCAAAAGTGGATCTCTCAGGAAAAATATAAGACTAGAGCAAACAACCATGCTGCTACAAAATCCTCTGCAGCCTCCAACTAGTTGCTGTTCATGAAGAGCATTAGAGGACATTTCTGCCCTGTGTGCTGGAAAAAGCAATGAGTACAATCCCTATCAACCCTCACCACGTTGCCATACAGACAAAGGGAGGTTTTGTGTCTGAGGAGGGGTGAGCAAGACCTGGCCAGAGTGGTAGAACAAGAGAACAGCTCAAGAGGGAGCTGCATATCCATCAGCAACTGCAGGCTCTCAGCATGCTGGGCTGAACGGATGTTTTAGTGGAAATCCTGATCATAAGACCCCAAAAAAATTGCATAACAGTGTTAGAGACCAGGTTTGGTACAGCTCTTTCTCCCAGACTGATGCCTTGCAACTGCCTAAGTGTCATTTCCCTACTTGCTGAGCATTTTGCATGTCAGCCAGGATACTCCTCATTGTTCAGAGCACACGAAACAGATGGGTTTTGCATCTTCATCATTTGTCCATCGTCGTCCCTTTCCATTCAATATGGGGTTTTGTAGGTGTAGCCAGGAGACTCCCTTTCCCTTGGCATTCTTGAAATAGCACCTTCATCCAAGAAGAGCTCAGAGTCTTTCTCCCTCCATTTCCTTTAAATGCCCTATTGAAGGACAAGGTCTCTGTGTAAGACCAGGAATAAACAAAGCACCTCACAGGACATTGACACAAGCCTCAAGATGGACCACAGCCACTGGGCTGGCAAATTGCTACTACCTCTCCATTGAAAGTGCTTTTAGCTCCCACATTAGAACATCATAAAAGCTTTACTTTATCATTTGAGTAATTAAAATGCACAAGGCACAGATACTAACAGACAAACATCCAAATAAAACCTCTCAGCCAGTAACCAGGCTCAGGAGACAAGCAGTTCCTTATGCAAGCCTGCAGATCCCAGTGCCCAGAAGCAAACACCTGGCACTGCTGTTGAGGGAGGTCACCTTTACAGCCCTAATATCACACATCAGCAAGAGACAGGTTTGCTCAAAGCTGAAAAAGCAGTGTCACAGCTTTGTGCAATAAGATAAAGTTCTCATCTTCCTTCAGCAAGGGCTCCACAACTGTCACTGTATGGCAAAGAACACCCTCAACATGTGCTGACAGTTTGACCACCTGTGTCAAACCATCCCAAAGCACCAAATGAAGCAGGCTTGTCTGTGTCTCTCTTTAACTGCAGTTGTAAATGAATACCATTTATCAGCTTTCCTCCAGTGTTGCACCCCTTTCAGTCACAGCACAGCCCCAAAGGATTACAGCTCTGCAAATATTTGCTGAGTTTAACTAGCTTTTACATAATTATTTAATTGCTCCACAGAAATAAAACCTTGCTGGGGGTGCTGATAGTGTCTAAAATTAAGCCTTTATAGGAGCAGGTCAGTATCTTTTCAAAAATCAAAGACTTCTGGACTCAGCCTTGTGTCAATAATGGAGAAATATCTGTTAACAACATGCATTCCTTTTCCTTTCTGGTTAAATCTGGGAAAGGATTTTTTCCTGTCCTCCCAGCAGCAGCTTTATCTTCGAGTGGGGTAAATAAGCATCCCTAGGCAATGGCCACAGGGATTCATTGCACACACTGCCCTCTCATTGTGCATTTCAGCCCAGCACTCCTTTCCCTAACTGGAAAATAGTTGTGTTCTGCAAAAAGCACCAGGAGACCTTGAATTAGACACTGTGAAAGTCGGGATTAGGAGGCAGTCATTAACCATAGCTGCATGCCCTGAAAGCCTCTCATTTAATGGAGTGGCAAGAGATTATTTACACTGTGACATTAGGAACCCTGATATCCGGATGTCTCATCAGCTCAAGATGTGCCCTTTAATTCCTGTTACCTTGCTGAAACCTCATGTCAAGCCTGCATGGACTCTGCTCACACCACAAGTGACTCACTTCTCGCTGCTGGAAGGCCATTTTTCCTGACTAGATTTATGTATCTGGGTAATGGGGTGTAATAGAAAGGTGTTTAGGATTCTCATGTCAGTTTAGATGGAAGGATTAGCACTTAAAAAGCACAGATTCATCTTTGTGAGACCCAAAAACATCCCCTGACTCCTGCCACAGAGACCTGCTGCACCTAAATGATTCCCTTTAATGCATATAAAACTAAAGTGACTTAATTTATGGAGCTAAAACCTGTTAAAAGAAATGGACACAGTGTACAACTCAGACACAGACCTGTAGATCATCTCCACAAAACCTTGGACCTCGTGCTTAATTAGGCATTTGGAACATGAAGCCATGTACAGGACACACTTCAGTGCCTTTGAGAAATACTGAAGTAGTTTTTGTGGCCAGGCACTGCGTAGACAGGAATGTGCCAGAGCATCCCCCCCAACCTTCTCACCCTCCCTCCCCATCCACCAGGACAAGGGATACTGACTCACTTGACCCTATACTGAGCAATTTTATTTCTTAAATGCGTTAGTAATTTCATTAACTTGGATGCTGTGGAGATTTTTTTTTTTTTTACACGCAGCCTAAAGCCAAGAAGGGTTTACAGAGAAGATAATCACTACTCACACAGGCAGACAAATAGGCCAAAGGGGACCATTCTGATCCTCTTGTCTGATCTCTTGCCATCTCCCAACAAGGGCTGAACAGGCTGCAGTAACTAAAGGCTAATCTTAAAGGAACTAAAGGAACAACAGGGGCCAAGGCCAGACTGTTGATGGGGCTGCACCAGTTGTGGCCAAGTGCAGATAGACTCAGCTATTCTGAGTACACTCAGGTGAACACCTTTGTGTCCCAGCCACTCCATCATTTTTCTTCCTGTACTAGGTTTCCAGACTAATTCATTGCACAAAGACCATTATCTACATTGCTTTCCTCCTTCATCCCTCTACTTTTATCACTACACCTCTCCCCTCATCTCAAAGTTTGCTATCAGTGTTGTCCCCTCCACCACTGTTCATGTCCCAGGCTGGAATTTTTTTAAGAAGCTGTTATAGTTTTACTTTTACTAAAATCACAAAATCATAGAGAGGTTTGCATTGGAAGATGCATTAGAGATCATCTCGTTCCAACCCCCTGCAATGGGCAGGGCCTCCTTTCCCTGGACCAGGTTGCTCAAAGTCCCATCCAGCCTGGCCTTGAACACTTCTAGGGGTGGGGCAGCCAAAACTTCTCTGAGCAACCTGTGCCAGGGCCTCACCACCCCCACAGCAAAGAATCACTTCCTAATATCTAATCTGAACCTGCCCTCCCTCAGTTGAAAACATTCTTCCTTGTTCCAGCACTCCAGCTCTTTCCTAGCCCATTTAGGTACTGGAAGGTTGTCTAACCTGGATCCTTCTCTTCTCCAAGCTGAACCCCAACTCAGCCTGTTTTCACAGGTGAGGTGCTCCAACCCTCTCATCAGCTTTATGACCCTCCTTTGGACTTGCTCCAACACGTCCACATCCTTCTTATCCAGATCTGGATGCAGCACTGCAGGTGGGGTCTCACAAGAGCAGAGGTGGAGAATCCCCTTCCTTGACCTGCTGCCCACACTGCTTTGGATGCAGCCTGGGATAATGGATGCAGATTACTTTGTGTTGCAAACTGAAATAAACACAGAAAACCTATATTCCTCTTCAATGAGTTATTTGCTAAATCATATCAGATGGCCAACCCCACTCTTGGATAGATTGCTGCAGCCCTGACCCCGGAGCGTGCTTGTGGTAGGAATTGCAGATAATTCAATGATTCTTTGTGCTGCCTCAGCTCGAGGCTCCTCTTGAGCACAGAGTTCAGTGCTATGAAATTCCCATCCCAATAAAACGGCCACGTGATGTATCTAATGCCCATTTGCTTTTGGCTGGAACCAACATGTTCATTAATCCCAGTGCCTCAGGATGGACTCTGTCTGGCTCACCTCAAAGGAAAGGTCACTGCTTTGTCAGCTTTGCTCCTCAGCATCTTCTCATTAAATTGCCATCTAGGTGCCACACACTTTGCTTGTTAAGAAGGATTTTTAGGATTAGCTTAATGTTTGCCAGACCAAACAGCCGGACTGAGAGGCACAGGGCTCAGGGAATGGGACAGATGAATCCCCCAGAGCATGACACCCAGACATTTCAGTTCAGTTAAATATCTGATAGAACATGACCTTTTTTTTAGGCCTGGTGAGCACTGGCTGTTATTTTAGGGTAGGGTGAGCAAAGGAAGGTGTGGTACTTGGATGTTTGACCTGGCTAAAGCAAACCTGCCTCATATCAGGTACCAACTTGGGCCTCCAGGTCTGCTTCCCCATGAATGCTATGCTAGAAATTCAGCTACAAACAGCAAGCTAGATGAAGGAGGAGTCTGAAAAGACACCAGGAAGAAATACTGGGGAAGATACACTTCTGTTATGAGCTAAAGCACACATGAGATATCCAGGAACTGATGTCTGGAAAGCTGAGAGCCAAGGAGAGATATCAGCAGGTTGGCAGCCTCATTTCTGGATTGTTCCCTGCTTTTCATCTAGATGCTAGCTCATCTCCCTGCCCCACCACAGGTCACTCACAGACTGTTGTTACACTCTTCTGGGAGCTGGAGGTGGCATTGCCAGCTTTGTGCCATACCAAGTCTGCCCAAAGCCTAATCCCATTTTTGAGAACACTAGGCTTTATAATCAGTTAAGCACTGCAAATCCCATCCATTTCCTACAAGCTCAAATTGCAGGAGCAACTTTCATGCCAGAAATATACCCCACCTGCCAACATTTCTATGCACACCACAAACCCTAGGGATCCCAAGGCAATGAGGATGTGCCAGTGATATTTTTACCTTTCTACCTCGTAAGAAATGAGAAGTCAACAAGACATGCTCTGGAAATAGCCATTTTAAACTTAAATAAAAACTACACTATCCCAAATAAAAGTTTACACATATTTTTCTTCTTCCTGAGAGGGAGAGCATGGGAAAAGGTGTCACATGTGAGAAGCAAGAGGCACACTGCCAGCAGCAGAGAGGGATGGCTGATACCTCAGCTGATTACTTTTCTTTCATCACCAGATATGCTCAGCAGAGGTGAAAAACTCATTTCATGATGACAATCCTTTGTCAAGCTCTCTCCCTTGCAGAGTAAGTTCTATAACCAGCCTGCTTAGCACAGTGCCTGCCATAAAGTGACCACAGGAGACAGCCCTTGATGTGAGTTACAGTCTGCAAGCAGAGTAGCACACAAACCACATCATTCCAATTAGCTTTTCCTTGCCCCTGGTTAAGATTAATTCTTTATTTTTCGTGAACTGGATAAAAATTAAATCCAGCCTTCCCACTACCTACATCCCATTACCCTGTCACCAGAGGTACAGGCAGTCCCAGGAAAGCCAAAATTTAAGAAATGAGTTGGAGAAACGACTCAGACTGACTCCAACAGGTTAGACCTGTTTGTTCACCCCCAAGCTTTTTGGTCTTATCTTTCTGCTCTACAATGTTCTGTGTCTGCTGCAGATTGTCCCAGTTCGGGGTAATTTGGCATTCACAAGACACCAACTTCACAAATCTGCTATGGCTGGCAGGTAGGAACATGCTTTGCAGCTGTTCACTGTACATCTACTAAAGCATTCCAAAGCCACAGGGGTAGGAAAAGCATGAAAAACTACATTTCACCATTACTGCAGTGGGCCAAATGCACAGCAGGTGCAAATAAGCATGAGATCCTCCACCTTGTTACACCAACCTGCTTTGCACTTTAATCACTCAATTCAGCCAAAACCATAACAAACACATTATTTTGGGTTTCCCAGAAAATTCTCTACATTTAAACAACCAAATCGAAGGGGTTTTTTTACCCTAATGATAATTCAAGAAGGCTTCCAGCTTTCCCATTGCCTTCTGCACTCAGCCTGAACTAGATTCCATCACCAGTCAGGACAGCTCATCTGTACGACCTCCTCATTTTTCAGTGGTGGAGACACAGGAGTATTTGAGTTCCCATCCATACTTTTCCCCTGCTCTCCACAACTACCCTCCACAGGAGAAGGTGGTCCAGGGTAGAGCTGGCACTGCACGTTTATTTTATGGGATGGAGGGTAAGGAGAGGCAAAAGCAAGCACTTACCCAGTGATTCACTGCACACCACAGCCTTTCCACTCCCCAGCACATCAGCTTCTCTGAGGCAACGACCTCCCCAGGTGGCATTGGAGTTATGCAAGAAGCTAGCAATGAAGTAGGCAAGCAACTCCTTATCTCTGAGCCTGAGGATCCTTTGGGAAACTCCTCTCTGGAACAGCAAGCAAAGCTTTGCCAGGACCATTCTTCCTGCAGGGAGGGCTGGGAAGCCTGAGTTCTCCTGGGGCATTAGCAAGGGCAGGCCATCACCTTCAACTTCACCATCTTCCCAGACACAGGGCTGGATCCCAGGGTTGCATCAAGAAACCATGAAACATTTTGAAAAGGAGCTGGAAATGATGGGGAAGAAACCACAGAGAGATTCTCTACAGTTTCCTTAGCAATACATGTTAAAGCACAAAGATTTCCCATACTATCCTCACACCACCCTACTACAGGATCATCTGTAACCCATCTTTATATCCTCTCTCCCCACATGCATCTGCAGCATCACCTGGTAAAGCCAAATCCCCCACCTGGAGGCAGGTGAGGACCGTGCTTTCCCAGCAGCAGTGCAAACACAGCTGATCCCATTTACACACCACATGTGTCTGGATCTCTGCAAAGAAAGAATTTTAGCAGAAGAAACGACAACAACAACAACAAAATATTTTACATTTAAACTAAGGCCGACAGTGCCAGGAAGAAGGTGACTCAGATGTATCTCCACTTTCCTCCTTGGAGCTCAGTGCTTGCGTCATCCTGCGTCAGCCACCAAACCAGCTCTGCTTTACTGCTGCAGAAACCTGTTTGTCATGTCCTGGTTTCCTGCCCGATGGTTTCTTGTGTGGGTGGCAGCAGAAAGTCTGTGGCACAACATTTGTAGGGCCTGTCTGATGAGAGATGATTTCCTTTGTGTTCGAGCTGGTGTTTATTACACTGGGGAGATGGGCAGTTTATCCCTCTGGTTCAGACTGAACGGCTTTATTTCAGCTCACATTCCAAAATGATTGAAGAAAGCAGCTCTAAGGCATTTCTAAAATAAAAAAGATGTTAGCAAATTAGCAGAGGCTTTAAGCTCATGCCTTATATTTCTGGAAGGGTGAAACCTCTGTCTCCAATCCTCCAGCTACCTCAGGCTCATCACTTGCGCTTCCTGCGTTTCTCATACTTTAAAAGTATAATTACCCCACCAGACTCAAATTTGTCTCAATCCTGATTCCTGAATCATCCTTCAGGTGTATTTTCTCACAATGAAACTCGAGTACAAAGTGCTTTAGGAAATGCTTTGCAGCCCCTCCTTCCCCAAAGGCCCAATCTGCTTTAATTAGGAACGTACTCCAAGCACAAGGTTTGGATGCAGCCAGTGAGACTCACGTTCCAGAAGGGCCATAACTGATCTGATAAAGACATACCACTTTCATGCAGGCTACTGGGACTTAGAAATTTGAAATCTGTCGGCATGCAGTTCTAGTAGTGGAAAATGAAATGCTGTTAGACATGTGTTCTCCCCAAATTAGCTTTACCTGCATCCATCTACCCTGCAATGTGTGCTTCCATCTTTCTCTTTACTGCCCTATGCTCAGGATCAACCCAAATCTGGGGTATTTAAATTCCCATAAGAGACAGTGCAGCTGATGTATATCAGATACAGTCTTCCCAAAGAGCCTGCTGAGGACCCTATTTCCAGGGAAAGCTTCGGGCAGGAGATGGCAGTTTCCTGAGTGGGTTCTCATGTGCTCTCTGTGATGATATGCAGACACACGTGCAGGGCACAGCTCTATTTTGGCAGTCAGTCCCAAGGCAGGGCTTGGTGAGGACATGATGAAGCTCTCTCCCCCTTGCTGTAGCACCGGGGCTGGCAGTGATGGCACGGTGACCTCAGTGACCTCCTGTCCCCTGTGGCTTAGAGCTGGTCTGGGCAGCTCCCAGGGGAGAGCTAAGGCAGCCTTGCTCTGCTCCTGGGCCTAATGATGCTTCATACACAGCAGGAAGCTTTGGCTGAGAAGTCAGCTCTACCAAAGCCTGGGGGAACAAGGTCCTGCTGACAGATAGCCAGGCCTAAGCCTCCCTCTCTAACAGGATTAGCACACAGGCATTTGTTTTCCTGTCCCAATTAGAAACCCCAATTATGGGGGGTTTAGCAGCCGTCTGAGAGCTTCAGTCAAAACCAAAGAGCCACCACCCTCCTGGTCTCAATTTGTACCACCTCCCATTGTGGTTAAATGCAAAACATCACAAATTATAGCCACCCCTTGCCTCCCTTCAGTCAGTTGTCCTGTAGGAGACAGAGACTGAGACTGAGAGGAGGAACCCTCTGACCTAAGAATACACCTACAAATACCCTCCTTTTCTAAGTCTGAAATTGGAGCTGTTGGAATCACACAAAAGGTTGGCTTTTGTTTATTTTTTTCTCAGTTTGACTCATTTCTAACATTAATGTGCTCTTTCAATTAGTAGCTGAGTGTGTCCCACCAGTGGACCATTCCCAGGAGTTGCTGGTGAGCCCTTGTCAGCCAACTGCAAGGACACCAGCCACACATGGACACTATGCTGGGCCCACGGGGTCTTCTGGTTTCCAGTTTGTTTACCAGGCAAACTGGTTTCCTGCCTCTCCTGCCTATCACTAAACTACACAAAACTCATATGGATGTAATTCCTGCTGAGAACTCAATGCTTCCAGCAAACGTGGTTAACATCCAACAATGGATTCAGGAGTTTTTAAGGAGAATCTGACAAAAAGAAAGACAGAACAACCTTATATTAAAAGCCAATTGTTTTCTTTCAGGAAATAAGACTAAGAAATGTATATTTTTCTACCATGCTGATCAGAACAAAGTCCATCCTGCCCTGCCCTGAATGCTGGGGCTTGTGCAAAGAGCCAGTGAAAGTGGTGTTTTTTTTAACTTCAAAGGATATGGGTGGACAAAAAGGGCTTTCTAAACTGTGTTGATTCCTGCTGTAGGTAGACAGATGCATAACAAAATAAGCAATAGATTTGCCCAGCGCATTTCAAGCAGCAATATGGATGTTTTCCTTGCTAATTGCATCATTAGCTAATCCGCCCTCCAAGTTAAAGGACTTGTGATCAAATTACTACTGTGATAATCACTGATGTGATCTTTTTCCAGCTCTGCAGAACAAGGCTCTTGCCCTTGTTTTACCTCTGCTTTCCCATCTACAGAGGTGATAATTTGCTTTTTCTTTTTTCTTTTCCTAAGAAAACAGGAGGTTAACCTCAGGAAAACTACACTTTTTTATTTTTTTTTAATGGAAGATAGTGCATCAGACAAAATATTTGTGGGTGTTAAATAAGGTAAACTTCAAGACATATGTTCCACCTTTCTTCTTTTTCATCCAAAGGATAATGAATCCTCAGCTCCTTCTTTTAAAGTTTATAAATAAGGTTGGGAAGTGCATTGAGCATGAGGGGAGTCATCATTCTAACGTTGTTCTGCAGTGCCAAGACAATACACTGGTAAATTAAACCCCCTTTTATGGTCCAGGGGAGGGATCTGCCAGTGAGTTATCTCCCATTAAGTTTGTAGGACAGGTTACAGAGAGAAGAGGGCAGCCTGCCAGGGAGGATGGCTCTTGCACTTGAAAATTGTAAGCGACCTGTCACCCATGTGTCTTTTTTCCCATTTTCTCTACATTTCGCAGTAGCTTCTTGACCTCGTTAGAAGACTCCAAGGCCCATCTTGGGACTAATGTTGGTAGAAAATTGAACCAGACCCGAGGAATATTCAATCTAAACAAATGAATCACAGAAAAGTCCATCACATAATTAAAAATGAAGATAACTTGGTGGCTGGCCTTTGGCTGTGAGAAAACCAGCAGTGGTGCAACAAGGTGGCTGTTGCAGCGGGATGGGTTTGGGATTGCTGGGAGAGCAGGGATTCATTTCCCTGTTTTTCCTTCCTGAAAATTCAGACAGCAACAAGGCAGTGAGATTTTTCCTGCTGTCATTAGAACTTGGCCACGACCAACCCTTCCCGTGCTGCATATGGATAGAGGGATTTGCAGCACACAGCTGCCCATGGCCCATCCTTGTCTTCTAGAACTCACCTGTGCTGAACATATCCGAGGTCTGATACATCTGGGGGTCATCCAATGCTGGTTTTGTGCCAAGTACTGGGCTGTATTTGGCTTGTGCCAGTTCACTCTCAGACTGTGGTCACAGTGTGGTGGAGGCCACCCTGGTGGAGGGGTGAGGGGTCTCAGGTGTAGGGACACAGGCTGGGTCACACTGCTTTCCCTCAGTGCTGCCCTCCTGTAATTACTGGTGTAGTTGTACTCTTAGGCCAAGGCAAAAGGTTGTTTAAAATGTCAAACAGGCTAATTAATGTAGCTTTTCAAAAGTGCCAACTGCTCATTAATGCAGAGAATCACAGAAACACGGAATGTGTCAGGTGAGAAGGGACCACAGAGGTCCTATCTCCCTGCTCAAGCAGGGTCATCCTAGAGCACATTGCACAGGATTGCCTCCACCTCCAGTGAAGGAGACTTCATAGCCTCTCTGGGAAATCTTTTCATGAAAATTGGTGTGAACTTCAACTGCTCTGTGTGTCTAGAAATTGGGTATCTAAACGCTTGTGTGGGCACTACCAACACCAAAGACATCTCCCAAGGGCTCCCTAAACTCCCAGAGCTGGTGAAAGGGCTGCTTACCTCTTTTGATGAAGCAATGGCAGGGAGTGGGATGGGCTCAGCACAGAGGGGAACTTGGCAATGTCAGAAACCAGCTCTTTTAGAGGTGACCATCTCCTCAGAGCACAGCAGATCCACTGCAGCACCACAGCAGAGAAAAACCCACAGCAATGCACCGGCCAGCAGGGAGAGCAGGGACAATTTGTCATGAAAAGCCTTCTTTGCTGTGTCACCCAGGTGTGTCACCCAGAGAGCAGTGAGGGAGTAAACACAAAAAAGTCATTAAGAGACCGTGAAATCAGCACCAGCTCCTGCTCCAAGGCTCTCACCAGCTGAGCCCTCTGAAGTATGGACTCATCTCTGGAAATTCTTCCAGAATTATATTTTATTTCCCTCCACCACCAGTGGCAATAAGCACAGATGAGCCAGCAGAGCCCATGCTGTCCCCTGTTGACCAACCGGTTCCCATGGGAAGTTTCCAGTTCCAACATCCATTTTCAGGGTTCTTACAGACAACCTTGCTGCAAACCCATAAACACCTATTTCTTGAAAAATGCCTCCCAGCTTTCCTTCTTAGTGCCCAATCTCTAGCTGGTCGGAGGTCATGCAGAAAATTATTTGCTGCAGGTCTGTTTAGGCCATTTGAAGGGTCCTGGCTTCTTCAGCCATCGGGTGCCGTGGCTGGGATGGGTGTCTGCCTTGGGGAGGCTGGCACCACTGAGGCAGGAACTATGTTTGGCAGCCTGTGCTGTGCTGCTCCCAAAGCAGTGACATGTTTCCATGCACCGCTGCTCAAAAGTTAAAAGCTTGTCACAACACGTCAGGTGGCAAGGCTGAAATGCAAGTCTGATGAGACAACTCTGAGTCCAGCACAGCCTGCTCTGGGTGCTGAGGAGATGGAGAGTCTGAGCTACTGAAAAAAAAGCCTTCATCTGCTTGTGGCTGATCTCTCCCCCTTCTCTTGCAAGAGGAATGTACCAGAGAAAGGAGCCACTTGGAAATTTGGAGAAATGGTAATTTAAAAAAATTGTAACCATCCATTTTCTTGGAACTGTAAAATATTTCTGTGTGCTTCAGATGTGAGTGAACTGCAGAACAGGATTTCCATCTGTATTTCTAAAAAAAACAAAAAAAAAAAAAAAAGAACCCCCCCAAACACCTGAATTCCTCAGAACAGGGGAAAAAAGCCATTTGCCAAGTGCTAGTGCTAGGCCAGAACATAGAGCAATTTGGGTGTTTCTCACTTCCAAAATAATGTGGCCCAAACCCAGATTCCTTAATATTTGGGAAAGCTTGATGCCGGTCTACAAATTATTGCTGCACACTGGTTACAAAGAACAACAGTGGAACAACCAGAGGAGCTGTGGATGCCTCATCCCTGGAGGTGTTCAGGGTCAGGTTGGAGGGGAGCTGGAACAACCTGGTCTAGTGGGATTTGTCCCTGCCCGTGGCAGGGAGTTGGAATGGGATGATCCTTATGGTCCCTCCCAACCTAAACCAAGAGGAAATTTAAGATCCCTTCCTACCTAAACCATTCTATGACTCAACGAATACTGCTTTTGAATTTTTGGGGGTCTGTCACGGGATGGCCAAATGCATATAAGAGAGCAAGGTAGCTGGCTGTGGACATTACAAAAGGTAATGGCAGAAGGTAAATGAAGTCTTGAGAATCAAGGCTGATGCACCTTTAGCTGACTTTGCCCTTCACAGTTGTTCCGTGGCAGTGCTCGTGTCCAGAGGGGGGTGGGAGATGCTGGTGCACATCAAGCCTGAGGTGAACGAGGACCAAGGCTGTCTTCTGTATGATGCTTTACCTGTGATCTTGGGTGACACAGTACTTTCATTTGTCTTCTGGGGGGGAAAGAAAGGATAAACTAAGAAAATACTATTATTAAAGGCATTGCAAGTCAAGAATTGCTTCAGCAGCACAACCCAAATATGTACCCTCAATACGTTGTCCCAGTTTAATACCCTTTAGGCAACTTGTCTACATACCAGCACTAGCAAGGAAAGATCCTGTTAAAAGCATTTTTTCTACCTTTATCCTCTGAGTGTTCAACTCTTTTTGCTAAATCTCTACGGTTTGGAGCTCAAATTACCATTTCTGACCAGTACAGAGACCAATGATGAAATATTCATGAGTTGTTCTTACTCTTCATCTCACAGAAGCATCAGCCAGCACTAAATTTGCATGATCTAACCAGGAAGACATTTCAAAAGAAAAGCACTTGATGTAGAGATGTTGAAAAAGTTCTATATATTGAGGTAAAACCATCAAGTTTCTGCCCTTATTGGTGCAGACTCACATGTTGTTTGAAGAGCATCCCACTAAATTTTCTAAGGATGTGTAAATGTAAGGATGTGTCATCTGGACCACAGGAAATAAAGCAGGGTTAAAACACTGAACAAAACTGAAGTTAACAAGCCCAAGGTTCATAAACCTTATGATAGAAGCTTGCAGAAACCTTTCAAGGCTCATCCAATAAAGACCTACGGCAGTTTGTTCTTCCCCCTCCTCTCAAATCTCCATCTGTCTGAGCCAGCATCAGCAGGAAATTTTTCATGGAAGTTTGCCAGATAAAATAGCTACTTCATCTGGCTTTCAACTACCATTAGTTTCAGAGAGTTCTTCAAGGAATATGTTAAAAATCTCTATTATTTTTAAACTATGTCCTAAGTTAGAGATAGGCCAGATCTTGGATTTGGTATCTGCCTCACGAAAAAAGGTAATTTATGTGTGTTTTAGTATTATATGAGCAAATATTTTCCATTTGCATCCTGCCCTCCTCACCTCATCCTGTATTGAAAGCTGAAAATATTCCTGCTTCCTGGAAGTGCCTTAAAGTTCTTTAATACTCATTCTCCTTTGAATTCCCCCCAAAATTCCAGATACAGCTGTCTCACAAGACTAAGTGGTCTTGACCTGTAATCCTTGGCACGGGTTAGACTTTGATATTCCTGTTCACTTGCTGACACAAATAGGAGTTTGTCACTATGAGCAGGGGTGACAATCAATCTCAGCTCCTGGTGTCTTATTTTACAAATAACCTCTTTGAAATCCCTTCCCACAGCATGGCACTGGTCATGTAAGGTGTCCTTAAATGCTTAAAAAAAAAATTCATTTAAATTTGACACCTTGTAGATTTGTTTTCATGAGGATAAAGAAATCTGGCAACATTACAGGATTTTTTGCAAAGTGTTTTTCCTTCAATAATATCAAAACAACTGCGTACAGTCTCCCTGTGAGCAGCATGATCAAAACAGCATCTTTCTGCTTCTGCCAGGAGCTCACTTGTGGCTTTTCCACCTCCTCAAACAAGGTTTGGCTGTGTGGGTCAAAATGCACTTTTTTATTCTCAAGTTTTTTAGGAGATGTTGGCAGGTTCTTCTATAACGTCTTTGTAGTTCCAGTGAAATGACAAGGACTGTGCTCTGTTGCTGGAGTAGACATGCAGAAGACTTCCAAAGGGAAAGAAACATAATGCTCGTGTGGTAAAATATCCTGTTGTTTATTTGTTACAATCTGCTCCTCCTGTCACCTGTAGAGATGGGTTACACAGGACCTTGGCTTAGAATCATGGGATGGTTTGAGTTGGAAGGGACCTTCAAGATCATCTAGTTCCAACTACCCTGCCATGGGCAGGGGCTCCACTAGACCAGAGCCCAATGCAGCCTGGCCTGGAACACTTCCAGGGATGGGGCATCCACAGCTTCTCTGGGCATCCAGAGGTACAGGGTGCTGCTGTCCTCGTATTGCAGGGCTGTATACAAATAACTGAATTTTCACTGCTTTCTACAACTCTCTGAAGCATTTTATCATGTCAAGGACATAGAATTGCTGGAAATTTGCAGAGAAATGCAGGGAAATAAGATTTGTCATATTTGGGGTTTACCAGACTCGACAGCCTCTCCTTAAATTTGTAGAGCGAACATTTTCAGAGCAATGAATTTTATTTTGGTGTTCTTTATTAATACGGCACAGGACTTTGCTTTCTATATTTTTTAATAGTTGGGAAATGTCATTTTTGATCTACACTTTAATAATAAGTCGAATATAATTTCAAATGAAAAGTGCCAAAGAGGGTATTTATGTGATGCTGTTCTGCCTCAGGCATTAATGAAGTATGAGGTGGTGCAGCAGGCACAGTTGCCTTATGTGTAATGATACAAATTGAATGTAAGTAATATAATTATTTGTGGTGTAGCACAAATAGTGTTCCTGGCAGTAAATACCGCTGTTGTGATAGGAAGGCACTGCTAATGCCACTAAGCATTACAATCAATTCTTGATAACATCATGTGAACCAAGCTAATAAATTGGGAATTATATGCCTCCTGCACATTTCTGCCTATGTGAGCCAGGACTTGTTTGCTAATGGAATAACAAATAATCCTGCTGGAAAAACAGTCAAGAAAGCTGGAAGTTAACAAAGCAAAACCAGTCCAAACATAGCACTGAAACTGTGGATGCCTCATCCCTGGAATTGTTCAAGGCTGGGCTGGATGGGTCCTTGAGTAACCTGGTCTAGTGGAAGGAGGAGTGGAACTAGATGGTCTTTAAGGTCTAAACCATTCCATGGTTTCATGATGCTGCACCTCTACAAAATACAGCACTTGTACCAGCATGAGCAAGGGTGTTCCGTGCATCCCTGCCCGGATAAAACATCCCACAGGAGTGAAGGCAGGCTGCTGCTGTTTGGATGGAAAGCTGCCTTCCAACCCCCCTCCAAAACAAAACAGTTCAGCAGGTCTGGAAAAGCCTGTGAACCACAAGTCACTCGACTGGAAAAACAAAGGAGAAATTATTCTGAGAAGTTGCACAAGCTCCCAAATAAACGGCTGGTGCTCCCTGTGCAGGGAGCCTTCACAGCTCTCTCACAGACTGAGAGGAGAGATGAGGGCTAACATAAGCCTCACCATTTGCTGAAGGATAAATTGGAGAAATCACTCAAACGAGGCAGGGATTAAACTAGGACTGAGCTCTAGTGAGAGAGCTCAAGGAAATTTAGATTACAATGATGGAGAGGAGAAGATTAAAACTCAGGGCTGAGTGAGTAATGCACAACAAATGTATTCAAATGAATCTCTTCCATCGAGGCCCTTCCAGGGCTCCCATCACCTCGCAATCTTTAATGCACTTACTCTGCTGGAAGGAAGGCAGTGCTGCTATTTCTGTCTTTCATTTGGGGAATGGACACACAGGGAGATTAAATACCTTCCTCAAGGTGACCCAAAATGTCTGTTCCAGAACCAGAGAATTTCAGGTCTCAGCACAGCCAGGGGAACATCACTCCCACCTGCCTGCGAACACCAGGTACCTTTTGGGGAGGCATTTGCTCCTCAGGTTTTTCCTTCAGCTGGTCATTGTGGACTAGAGATCTCTGTCCTGGGACTCAAACAGCCTGTAGCCAGTGCCAGTACCTTCCCCAGGCTCCTCTTCTCTGCTCTTCCATAGACTTCAACTCAAGGAACTGGGAAATTTTCTGAGGGCATCCAGAGGTGCAGAGTGAGGGTGACACATTTGTGCTGGCATGTTTGGCACTCCTTTAAGGACTTCAGCAGGAGATGGGAAGTGTAGAGCCACCTGCAGTACTGACAGTGCAGAGACTGGGCTCTGGGAGGGAAAGAGATACTGGGGGACTTGCCTGACAACTTGACTTGCAATGAAGTTGACTCCATTTGAATCCCATGCAGATGCATGGATCTTGTCACTGCAGAGCTGGATCCTTTCCTGTTGGGATCTGTGGTTGAAGGAAGCTTTTTGGAAGTCTCTTCCTTGTGTCTCCTGAGCTTCAGCTGGCAAAAAATTTGTGAATTAGCTCCTGTGGTTATTTAATTTTAATATAACTGAATTTGCCCAGAGCTTCTAGAAATTACACTGCTACTCCTTCCACTGCTACCAGATGGTCTATTAGTACTCAAGAGTTTGTCATACAAAAATCCTTCACTGATGGAGGACAAGAGAAAAAATTCATTTTAGATCCATAGCTGTATCACAGTTTGTTCCCAGTACTCACATCCCTGTCCTAGCAGGGACCATTGGCTCTATCCCCTGCCATGGAATGCAAAACAAAAAATGAAGTGTCCAGGCAGCACAGACCAAAGCTGCTCAGGGAAATGGTCCAACCATTTGATTACAAGCCCCCTCCTCCTTTGTCTTTGGAACACTCCTGTTTGTGGTTGCTCACTGTCCAGCTCCAAGAAGGAGGATGAGTTGCTACTGAAGCCAAAGGAGGTGCTTTCCAGGTGGGAGAGGACATGGCACTGGCTGCAGAAGACAGCCTGGACCCAAGTCCTGGTGAGCAGGGAATTGCTGGGCCTAATGCAGCAAAGGTCAGCTTAGCACATTCAGAAAAGGGAACCCTGTTCTCAGAAGATACCTGCAGGCTCTTGCTTTCAGAGAGGTGGGAGCAATAAAATGTTCTCTTTAATCTCTTGGCCTCAGCTCTTGCAAGAGGTGTGGACAATTTTTTATTTAATTAAAAAATAAAAATTTAAGACCTCCTCTGTGCCCTCCTGCACATGCCAGGGATTCCTCACCACTTGGTGCAGGCTGATGGCTGGCTTGGAGGAAAATAAAGTTATGCTTCTGGGGAAAAAGTCTTGGTTCGGCATGCAGATCTGGGAATACCACTGCCACCAAGGCTGGCAGCAATTTTTACCCCATCTATTTTGCCTGGGTTTTCACAGACCTACCCAGCTGCCAAAACATATTTCCTGTTGTTGTCTCATTAGCAAAAGTTTTTTCATTCCTCTCTCTCTCTTTCTCACACACATTTGTCCTGAGTTCTGCTCCCAGATGGGCCACCTCCCAGTTGTCTTCTCCAGTGTGCAAAAGCTCAACATTTCTACAGTTTCATCCCAAACTATCACAGTCCATAGAAGTGTTTCCATCTGCTCCAGTAGGTGATGGATGGGGTCTTGCCTCTTTACAAATTGAACCACGTGGTGGCTGGTTATCCTTTGTTCCCATCCCTGACTGGGGCTGCTTTAGCACCAGCCACCATCCACCCCACCCTCAGCTCCCAACCATCATCCCTTGCCCTACACGTGCCCGTGGCCATGTGTCTCCTTTCCCACACGGTTCCTCACAGCAGGCACAGGGATTGTGTGAATCCCCCTTCCCACAGCAGTCAGTGCCAGTGGCCAAGGGAACGTGTTAGTAACTAATTTATGTGGGCATGATTTACATGCTTAATTAGCTTTGCTTTCATTTGCTGTGTTCACAAGGCAGAATATTTTCCCACAAAGTGTGATGCCTAGAGCCTGTTTGATTAGCTACAGAAAGGAAAGCATTCAGCAGCATAAAGCTGAACCACCAAAAAGTCAATACATATTAAAGGATTTGAAAGGTTGTTTTTTTTTTCCCCCCACTAAACACATTTTACAAACAGCAGGGAAGACAAAATTCTGAATTCAATGCTAGTTATGACTTTTTTTTTCTTGCTGCTCTGCTGCAAACCTGTTTCAAGGGTTTTTTTGTTTGGTTTTTTTTCCACTGGAGGACAATAAGTGATGCACAGCCTGGAGTTTTTCTCAGTCCAACTTATTTCCCTTCACCAAACTTAAATAAAGTGCCGAACTGGAGACATGTAGCTCCTTTGGCAGGGACTCTGTCCATACACCAGCAGTCCCAGAGGCTCATTTTCCTCAGGGAAATTAAGGTAAAACCTGTGCTATTTGCAGCAGCTCCCTAAAAACCCCTGACAAACTGCATCCTGAAATGCAGAAAGCTTGTGTGGCATTTTGGGATGAAACCTGGAGGAACTGTATGTACGAGCACCATCTGTTGGCTGCGTTACTGCTTACAGGGTGCAAACTGCATCCCACTTCCAACAAAACTGCAGCTCCATTGTATGGCATGAGGGACTACTCCAGCTTTTGGGAGACTTCCTAGAGGCAGAGAGCAGCAGGAATCACCAAATAATCCAGAGATTTGCCCAAAGTCACCCAGGCTTTAGAAGGGGAACTTGGTGGCTCACTACCAGGGTCACCATCCTGATGTGCTCTAGATCAGCCTGAGAGTTGTTAGAGTTAAGGATGCTCCATCCTTTCCCATTCATCCTTTTCCTACACAAATAACATATTTTGGCCTCAACAGCTAAGAAAATTAATTCAGCCAAGGTTTTGGGAGAATTCCGGGTATTTGGCTGCTGCTCCTGTTCAATCGTTTTAGGAACAAAGGGTTACAAATCCGCAGCAATTTACGATCTGACTTTCCAATTAAGGATTTGATGTGTTTTTATGCCTTTTAAGTGACAATATTTGTCAGGCCGTTTGTTCAGTGTATTGTCTGCATGTGCAGTTACACAGGAATTGGTTTAATTAAGGTTAATTGGTGCATAATTAGAGCTGCTGCCAACACAAAAGAGTGGCTGCAGACCAGGGAGAGAGTCGGTTTCCCTACAGCTCCGAAGGACAAATAGTGTAAAGGGAAGATTATGGCTGAGTGGTAAAAACCTAAACTGTTTCATATTTTCAAATATGAACCGCATGTCTAACTGCTTGGCAGAGCTCTCCCCAGAGCATGGAGCCCTGCCCCAGCCAACAAAGCATTTTCAGTGGTAGAAGGTGTTTGTGCTAATAAATCTTTGCAGCTGAATGCTCTCCTTTGCCAGTGCAAGGGAACCATGCAGGATGCAATTCCGGGAAGCAAAATTGAGAAAAGGAGGAGAAGGAGAGAAACTTTGAGAAAGAAGCTGTGATTTGTTGCACAATAAACTCTCCTGGTATTGCAGGTCTGGCACAAGCCCAGTGGGAGCAGCAGCTCAGCCCTGGCTGTGATGTTCCCAGGTGATGCCACCAGTAGTTGAGGGACAACTGTGAGGAGGGTCTGGCACTGGTGACTTGTTTCTGCAAAGATCCAGCAGGATGATCACCACAGGGAATTCATCCTGTTGATTTAACCCTCCCTCCCAAGGGCACCCCATGTTTTGGCACTGAAAGCAAAGTCAAAGCAGCAGTGCCCAGGTGTGAACTCACCTGCCACCTCCATGCTGGCCCCACCTGCAGCTCTCCAAGCCCAGAGGACAGATTTCAAAACAATGAAGGAACATGAGAAGGAGAGAGTGAAAGGGTATAAGATGTGGAGATTGAATTGACTGAAAACTAGGTGGAAACCCCACTAGAGAGTAAATAGGGTCTGACTACTCTGGTCCTATGCTGGAAACAACAAAGGAAGGTGGAAGGGGGTGTCCTCCATCTCACAGAGGCAACTTCTTACTCTGAGTTATTATTTTAGCACTGACAGAATCCTGCACCTGCTGAGGGAAACATTATCCTGCCTCTGCCAAGCAAAGAATTGCAGGGCTCTACCAAAAAGGCTGTTTCCTCTTTTGCTCCCCTTGACCGAAGAGTTTTCACAACAAAAGGACTCCACTCCCTGTAGTAAAATACTACAACCCTTCCCATACCCACTGCATACAAATTCCTCCTCGTTGCCATGGTGAAAGGAGAAGCAGTGACTTTCCCAGCCAGATCACCATCATCAACTTCCTCTCTGCCCCTATGCACACATTCCTCAGAAGAAAGCAAAATGGTTAGCAGACACATTCAGAGAGGAAAAAACCCTGTTGTTGGCACAATTCCTCCATCTGTCACCCTGACCACAGCAGCTCTGGAGAGCCAGTGCAGTCCTGGGGGTGAGAAGCATATGCAGCTTTGTCAGGCACTACTGGAGGCAAGTTATGTGCTCTAGTATTTTGAGAAAAGCCAGGGAAGTGGCTGTATATGTTACAGAGAGCTCCAGAGAGCCCTGCCAGACTGAGTGGTGATGTGTGATGGAAATGAGGTCAGTCCCTCGCTGCCTGACATTCCCATACTGCTCCCAGAAAATCCCATTTTCAAAGCGGCCACTGTCGAAACAGAGTGATTGTCTGGGGGGAAAAGTTTAGAAATAGCAGAGCAATTTTCCAAGCACAAGCTGCTGAAGTTTCTTGGTATGCAGAATTCCTTGTTTTGCCCTCATTGCAAAGTCTCCCTCTTTTCCATCTCAGTCACACTAAGGCACAATGGCTGGTCATGCCAGATCTCTGCCCATGCAGCCCCTGTAAATGTCCAGGAGCTTATCTGAAGAAGAAATACATAATTCTGTAATGTTTTTGCAGATTGAAGCCTGTTGGCCTAAATCTCTTCCCACTCTGCTTCTGGCAGTGCCACTGAGGGCACAATGAGAGCATGAACCCAAGTGTTTGCACTGAAGGCAACAGGGCTCCTTTGGTGCTTCATAAGGTACCCACAATTCAATATCTTGCTTAAACCACAGAGGACCTGACGCTCCATGGTGATTGCAAGGAGATCCATTCTCTCTAATTTAGCTGTCTGGGAATTAGGTGAACAGTCCAGGATCCCTTTGTGGTCCTGGGAGACACCAGAAACACTTGAGGGCAATTCTTCCTTCCTGACCTGAACATCCCAGCCCAGAGGGCTGCCTGCTAAAGCAGCCTTGTAACCTGCTGTATGTGATGCAGGTCCCACCTCAGATGCCTCATCTGTCTGATTTGAGTGAGTCATGACCCTGTGGAAAGCTATCCAGCACGCAGACTTCCCTATTAATCCCCTGATAAACACCATGTAAACACCAGCAAAACCTAAAGACAAGAACAATTCCAGACCAGTCCAAAGGAGCAGTCAGCACCTAAATGTAAAAAACCCAATAAATGATGAATTAAAACTGAGCTAGGGAGTTGAGGAAAAGAATTATATGCCCAGGACAGACTCAAGTTATATAGGTGGTTTCGGGTTGCTAAGGTGCAGGGAAAAGTTTCCAAGGGCAAAGCAATGAAATCACAGTGTCATAGAAATCAAAGGGCTCAGTACATGCATGAACAGGAAAAGCAACTTCATTCAAGCTATAGGTAACACAAAATAAGCAAACACTTCTTCACTGTGCTACAAGCACAATAATAACCGTTGTTATGTATTTTTAACAACCATTCTTGTGTATTTTAATCTTTGCACTGTGATTTTCTGTCCTTTTTAACTCCAGGCAGTTCCCTTGACCATGGAATTGCAAAGTGCTGGCACCAAAGCGTCAGGAAAACACTGTGGGAATGCAACAGCCACCAAACAACCTGACAATGCAGAGGATTTATGATTTCCACAATGCTGCTGTAAGAAACTACTCAGCACCTTGGTAAGTGAGGGATGAGCTTATTTCCCTGGTCAGGACCAGGGAAAGTCAGGAATGGCAGCTTCCCAGAGATGTGAACAAGTCTTAAGTAAAGATGAAAAAAGTGAAATTAGCTGCTTCTGAAGAGTCTTACACAGAAGCCAGAGGACAAACTGGCATAAGTCAGCACAACTCTCATGATGGAATGGCTGGGGCCAAACCCAAAAAGGAGTGGCTGTAACTTAAGGCAACAAAATCCTTTGAACTTCTTTTAAAACCAATATACCTTACCCTGGGGAAGGAAAGGCAGCTCAGGGGTCTCACATGTGATCTGGGATCCTCACAGTAAGGTTGCCAGCCATTTGTCTATGATAAGTATTAATTTCAGGATTCAATAGACACACAGATGTGCATTTCACCCCCATCCCCAAAGCCAGCCTACCTTTGCTATGACCCTTGTGGCTCTTGAATGAGGCCATGGATTATCACCAACATCATCATCAGTATTTCAGAAGGTATGAGCAGTGTATCCCTGTCAATAAAAGCTTTCTACACATTTTTGATCACCTCATTGTGCCCAAAGGGGCACAATTCCTCTGTTGGTTCAAGAGGGCAATGGTTGTGTTGGGGTGGATGTCGCTGCTGAGAGATTGTGGAAATGACCCCAGCAAGGAATGGGAATTTGCTGCCTCTAAATTCATGAAGACCTTCATGGAGGAGGAGGGCAAACATCCAGATGGACCTTTGTTCTGCTGCTTCCCTTCTGGATTGTCTCTCCCCTTCCCACAAAGCCACAGCAGGGATTAGCACTCAGCAGCAGTTGTGCTGCATTTCGTGGGCAAGTGGCCATCAGATATTTTCTATTCTCTGAGCTCTTGCTTTAGATGCAATTTTTCACATGGCATTTGTGTTTTTACTTTCTGGGTGAGTATTGATATTTCATGTGCTCAATCCCAAGCATGTTTCTTATCAAAGGCTTTTGTTCTCAGGCTCAGGTTTATACCTGAACAAGCAATCCCTGGTGGACTGTGAATTCTATTTGTTGATCTAGAGCATCCTCTTTAAATATTGCTGGGTTGTTGGTCACCCTGTTTATTGATTGTAGTCAATAATATACTTCCAGCAAATTTCTAAGTATAAAGGCACAGAAGACTGCTCAGCTTCAATTGTCTTCTTACATAGCCTTGCTCCAGCTTGTACTAATAATATTCTGAATATTTTCTCTAGAGTAAGTCAAATGAGCCTGAGTAGAGAATCAGAAGGTGCTCATTATACATTTATTATTTGCTTGTTACAGTAGCCTGGCTGAGCTATCAATCCAGTCAGTTATGCAAGGGATTAGGTGCCCATTAGGTGCTTTTACTCTCTTAATGTGACGAACTTTGTTTTGTCATTACTAAGTGTGTTGAAACAAAATGAACAATATAGGGAAAGGTTATTATAACTTGCATAATGAAACACGTTAGGCCATAACTCAGAGACCAACTAAAAGTCATTTGCCTATTACAAGAAAATTGTGCTTCAGTCCATTCCATCAAGGCAATGTACGTGGGAGGGGAAAAGAAAATGGGAGCACGACAATGAAACAAGTGGAAGGGGATGTTTAAGACACAGCTGCATAGATTGGTATTATCTCTTGGCTATAACCAAGCAGTGTGAAGAGGATTTTTTAAGCACAGGGGTCAAAACGTGAGAAGAAACAAACAAAAAAATCTCCAACCAGCAAGAGCCATGACTGTAAGAATACATTTTCTAATAAAGGAAGAATAGAATAGAATAGAATAGAACAGAACAGAACAGAACAGAATAGAATAGAATGGAATAGAATAGAATAGAATAGAATAGAATAGAATAGGATAGGATAGGATAGGATAGGGTAATTTGGTATTTGGGAGCAGTACCCCTGAGGCCCCTCTCTCCAGGCACAGGACTGTGGCACTATCCCAGCTCTGGATGCAGTGCTCCTACAGCCTTGCTCTCCTCTCCCAAGCTTTGCCAAGGTGAGGGAACCCACTGGGCATGAGGCATTTCCACTCATGTCATAATTATCTTCTGTGCTACCTATAAAAATTGGAAATTAAGGCAATGCTCTCAGCCCTGTGTGCTCCTCAGACAGTCCAAAAGACCAAGCCAGGGCCAAAACTTTGCTGAGGACTAATGCAAAAGGAGATGGCAAGTACCCTCACACTTCAGAGAATGGGTTATTGTCAGGATGTGACAGCCTGGTTCCTTGAAGCAAAAGTATCCATGATGCAGCAGTTTTCACTGGATTGCACTCTAATGTGCTCAGAAGGGTTTTTTTCCTACCACACACCTTGATTTCATGTTTGGGGATGCTGTTTGTTGCTTAGCTACTGGATGCTGCCACAGCTGAAAAGCTCTGCTTGAAGAGTTGACAAAAAGGAATTGTTTCTTCAGGGGGAGGAGAGGGGAAAGGAATTATCTCCTGGAGACACTGATGGCATAAAGCAGTGGTGGGAAGGATACAAAAAACATCAAGGCAGGGTATTACATGTACCTTGCTGTTCTAGGTTTGGTTAAGAAATAATAGTAAAAAATCTTGTGCAATGTGGAAAAAAATAATGAAAAAGAACAATAGACAAGAGCACAAAACTGCTGCCAGAATCTGGATATACTTGTGATGAAATGAACCCTGTTGGAGCAAGAAGAGCCCCTGTCCCTGGTGATACCCATCTATTACCATTAATGGTGCTGCACCAGCTCTGTACCTGTAGGCAAATTTGCTTCTGTGCAATTTGCACTTCTTTCCAGATTAATGAAGTAATAGAGGGTTGAAATTATTTTTATTGCTAATTACATTGGTTTTATGTGCTCCTGGCTTGCTTCAATAAGCATTTAAGAAGAGAGAATTTTAACAGAACATTAAGTAATACGGAGAATTAAACAAACAGCTTAGAGAGATAGAAGAGGTTTTGGCTACAGTTTTGAGTGGAATTACACTGGGTTGCTGGATGAGATCTCCCTTTTGTGCACATGTAAAGAACCATCCTCTGCCAGGAATGCTGACCCCTGGAATCAATCACACACAGTCGGATCACAGACAGCACTTGGGTTATCCAAGATGTGGCACAAAGAGAGGCTGTGAGAAGCAATGCCAGAGGCAGGACTCAGTGATGTGCTTGCCCCTGTGGCTAGGAAGTGAGGATGTGTTTGAAAATCTGCTAAAACATGAGTTTCAGCCTCTGTCTGCTTCTGCTCTCGCCTGCAGACCAGGCTGCTCACTCCTGCTTCTCACAGCATAGACAAGAGAGTGGGAAACTAAACTCTGAAATTTTCTCAAAACCAAACCCAGAAAAGCTGTTCCAGTTACTGTTTTGCCAATGCTCTGTATGTGGCAAACACACATGCTGATACCTCCTGAATAGTAGCTTTGTTTCCCAAGCTCACACAATGTTTTAATCCAACTGGTATAAGGATGTGCAAAAATTCATTTGCAGGAACCTCATGATGTACAAAACTCGCTGTTTTCAAACAGCGCCAAAAACTTGGACTTTTTCTGTATTTATTTACTTGTGTATCTATATATTGGCTGAGTTGCCAAATGAGAAACATCCAATGTATTTTTAATGGTTGATACACATCTGCCCACAGAGAACCACGATCCCAGCCCCAGCCCACTCTGCACACGCAGTTTTCCCTCCCTGAGCTGGTGCAGAAGAGGCTGAGGTCTGCACCACACAGAGAACTTCCATGGGAGTGGCCACATGCCTGATCTGGAGCTCCACTCTAATACTCTAATTTGTAAGTCTGCAGGTCTGTGGATGTTTTGCTTTCATTTTTCCCACCATCTGTCCCGTTCACCCTGAGCTCCAAGTGTGCATTTACTGTCCAGTGCCAGAATTGACATGACAGAAGCTTTCCTCTGGCTCTTGTGGGCATATGTTCACCTTCATTTAACCCCTACCCAGCCCCATTTCCCCAAGGGAGAAGACCACTCTTCCCGAGCATGAGCCAAGTTCAAGATCTGTGTATTTAGACAGAGGTGTGGGCATTTGGTTTCTGGGCACAGATGCCCCTTGGTATGGGGATGGCCAGATGCAGGAAAACCTTTTTATTGATCTCAGGGGGATTTACTGATATGTGATGCTTCTGCCTCTGTAACCAGAACGTATTTTGCAGCACGGCAACACCAAACAGAGCCCACTGATTTTGTGGGACTGGTTCCCACTGCCTTTAGCATGACTGGGACAGTCCTTCAGTGACTCTGAGGGGAAGATGATTGACTGAAATACTATATCTCATTGACTGACTGGTAATTGCAGGGGAGAGTCAATGACAGGTTTTATTCATGCTTAATTAAGACAGATAGAAGATGACTTCCCTTGGCTAACTCCCCTCTCCTGAACTTAGTCACACCATTTCAAAGGGAGTGAGACTTAGAAGGGCAAAGTTAGTGTGCTGAGCACTGCAGCTGGCTCCCTTTGCCTGGGGAAGTGAGCACAGTCCTAGCTGGGCCTGGAGGCTGGCTCTCTGAGGGATCCTGTCCTTACAAGAAGATAAGGCAGTTGGTGCACTGCCAGAGCACATTTATTACACAGAATAAAGCTGAGCCAGCAGCTCTGCCTGGCTGACTGCCCAAACCACTCCAGAGCAGGCGGCTTGGGCTGGCAGGCTCTGTCTGAATAGCACCAAAACTTGAGCTGCTTTGCCCTCTTGCTTCCAGCAAAGAGTGGGGAAGGCAGCAGCATTCGGGGCCTGCACTGCAAGGCAAAGTGAGACAGAGAATCTTTACATGGTCAGGGGAAGGAAAAAGTTCTCCTGCCCCCCCCTCCAGAACTGCACATCCTTCTCATCACTGCCCACACCGTTCCCTGTGCAGCTGATATTTTGTGATGGGAGACTTATTGCTGGTATAACCTGCTTCAGCAATGGTGTTCATTGTTATTGCCGAGAATTGAAGAAGTGAAAACAAACACAAAAAAAGAGGGATAGTTTTGTATTTCTTGGTCTGTGTGACATGCCAGTGACTTCAGGGACTGACCTTCAAAACATTGAGATTTCTTCCTGTGCTCAGTCTGCCCAGAAGCTGCCTGTCACCAGTTTTTATGCTCAGAGCAGAGCATAGCATCATAAAATCATTTAGGTTGGAAAAGACCTTTAGAATTGTCAAGACCAAACATTAACTCAGCACTGCCAAGTCCGCCACTAAACCTTGTCCCCAAGTGCCACATCTGTACACTCCTTAAATACCTCCAGGGAAGGTGATTCCACCACTTCCAGTGCTTGATAACCCTTTCAGTAAAGAATTTCTTCCTGATATCCAATCTAAACCTCCCCTGGTGCAGCCTGAGGCTGTTTCCTTTTGTCCTTAGTTTTTTCTTAGGTGGCAGAAGGGACCAACTGTAAGCCCACTACGACCTCCTCTCAGGTAGTTGTAGAAGCAATAAGGTCCCTCCTGAGCCTCCTTTTCTCCAGGCTAAACACCTCCAGCTCCCTCAGCTGCTCCTCATAGGAATTATGAGTTGTCATAGATTGATGGAGTCCAAACCCTGGCAGAAGCCTCTAGGCAACGCTATAATGAATTTTATAGAATCAAGAGTGCAGATGTCTGTGTATTGTGCATGCACTCAATTAAAAGAGGAAAGATAAACCAGAGACATTTCAGGGAAGATCAGCCAGTGGCACAGAGCCTGTGTATACCCTCACACAGCAGCGCTGGGGACGCCAACAAGCCCACCCCAGAACAAAGGCAGCCACACGCAGGGAGGCGAGTCCTTCTTCCAGGAACACCAGGCAGCACAGGATATCAAGTCCTAAGAAAACACTGCACTCCTCCAAATCAGTTCCACGTGTAGGAGAAGAAGCAGAGGGAAGATTGTTTGCCACAGCTTCGTTCCAGGGATTATGTAAGAGAAAAGCAGTAATAAAGACGTCTGAGAGGGAACATTTGTTGCCCTGCTGCAAACAACATCATCCAAACTCGGAATGGTAGGTGTGAGCACAGCACCTGATGGATCAGGCCCAACATTACAGAGCATGGAACAGCATTATAGACCAGCAACAGAGATCAGCTGAAACAGGGTCCAACCAAATCCACCACAACTGCTGTGTGAACCACGTAGGAGAAGAAAGGATAGTGGATATCAGCTGTTCTAGGGCAGGATACACCCCTACTTCTACTGGCTCCTGATACCCTGAGACTTTGTCTCGGGGATAATGGCCACCACTGAGCTACTTCTGATGGCTCATTGCCAAGGGGCAACGTTCTTGTCAATGTTCTTTCACTGAGAATACCTCGTTCTTTCATCTCAAAGCTGCAGGGCGTTTTATAAACAGAAGTTAGATTTCAAAACACCCCCAAACGCAAACAAGTATCATTAACCCAGTTTCCAAAGCCCTTATTCCTGTCAGTTGAGCAGGTTTTCATATATTTGATCACATCAGTTCTGCTTCATTAGTGAGACCCCAAACATGCACTGCAAAACCAGTAGAGAAAATGCATTTGATTCTGTTGCTACCTTTGAAGAGTCTGTGTCATCCATTACCTTCCTATGGGTAAAAAGCTTTCTCTGACATGATTCTCCTGTAATTTGAAGCCAGCAGTTTTATTTTCATTCTGAATCATCCACCCATGAGACATTTTTCTGCTAGTTTGCAGCTAAAGATTACACTAAACTAGAGGTAAAACTAATATCTCTCCTACCTGACCCAAGGTACATTTTACTCACACACATGGAGTTGAAACAGCTGTGTAGTCATGGAGAGTTGGGAGCTTCCACCATCAAGAGCAGGGCAGAAAGCACCATTCCATGTGCCCCTTCCAGGCTCAGGAGGGTCTTCATGGTGTGGCTGTAACAACAGATTAGGATATATGAAATTCCCAGGTCAACAGACATTCAGCTGGAGGCCCAACTGTGTCTCCTGTGTAAAGCAAAACTACATAATTTGCCTGGAAGTTTTCCGAATGAAGCAAATAGCCTGAAATAAAAAGTTTAAAATCAGTTCCAAATGAAGAAGAGTTGAGGTAGGGGGCAAAGGGGGTTTAGCAAAACAAAAGTAAAAAAGGTTGTTTGAACAGAAATTTGCACCAAAATTAAGTGGCTTCATTGTAACTTTTTAAGAACAAATTCAGCCTAGGTCCACTAGGAAATACTGCTTCACCATGAAAAGTTGTAAAAGTTATGCCTTAAAGACGTCTAAATGTGCATTTTCAAATTTTCCAAGAGTTTTTTCTCTCCCTTTAAAACAGCTTAAAGCTTTTGATGTGAATTTCTGACTGATATCAGTCCACTCCAAAAGACTTTTTGTGTAAAGAAGTAAAAACAATCATTCCAGCTTGATCTTTTTTGCTTGCCCCTGCCCTGCTCCAACACACCCTAATCACACTGCTACCATCCTGCAGCAGCAGTTTTCCCACTACATCCTAACAGCAGGAACTGTATCATATCCATTTCCCACACTCCCTGTCTGCCTTACACATCCGGGCAGGGGCTGTGCAGCACCTAACAGCAGGACACCTTATTCTTCTTTTCCCTTAGGCATTATAATACTTAGCAAGATTAACATTTTTTGTGTGATTAGCATGCTGAAAAAGGAGGGCAGTTGTTATTGTAGCATTCATAAGGGCACAAAGAAATCCACCTATTGAGTAGATCCAAACACAGCTGTTGGGAAACAAATCCTTTTTCAGATTTTAGTCTTTCTTTTACTCTACCTGTTTACTGAGAAGGGCTCAAACACAACAAAATATGAGTAATGATCCTTTTGCTTCCCTCCTACACTCTCAGTTATTGTTCTCCAACAGTTGCCTAATAAACAGCTTCTAGTTATGCACAAAAAGCACAATGGCGTTGTTAATTATGGACATTGTGCTGCCAGGATAAAATAAGAATTGTGAAACAATAAAAAACTTAAAGACCAGCCCTACTTACTTAAGTCACCTCAGTGCTGTGCAAGTATGATGGTTTATATTCAAGAGTAGAGGTTTTCTCAAAACTTGAAAAGGAATAGAAAACATTCTGTAAGCTGCATGTTCACAGAATGCCATTCACCCTTAGAGAGAAGTGGTGTTCAGGAATAAAAGGAGGATACAGTTAGAGCAGACCACAAGCCAAGCCCTTCAGCCAGGGAGCTACAGCACAGGACTTAATGGAGTCCATTATATTACAGATACAGTCACTAAATCTTAGAATCATAGAATGGTTTGGGATGGAAGAAACAGATCATCTCATTCTAATCCCCCTCCTGTGGGCAGGGACACCTTCCACTAGACCAGGTTGTTCAGAGCTCCATCCAACTTGGCCTTGAACACTTCTAGAGATGGCAGGTTCTTCTGGAAACCTCTTCCAGTGCCTCACCACCCTCACAGTACAGAATTCCCTCCTAATATCTAATCTATACCTACTCTCTATCAGTTTCTAATCCATTCCACCTTGTTCTTGTCACTCCAGACCCTTGTAAATAGTCTGTCTCCATGTTTCTTGCAGGTTTCCTTCAGGGACTGGAAGGCCATAATTAGGTCACCCTCTAAGCCTTCTCTTTTCCAGGCTGAACTATCCCAATTCTCCCGGTCTTTTCTCATAGGAGAGGTGCTCCATCCCTCTGGTGGACTTGGTGGCCTCCTCTGGACCTGCTCTAAGAGGTCAATGCCCTTCCCCAGAGCTGGATGCAGCACTCCAGGTTGGGTCTGGGCTCCCAGTGCCTGTGGCTGGGTCATACCCAGCCTCTCACCCCCAGCACCCCCAAGTCCTTCTCAGCAGCTGCTCTCAGTCCCTTTGTCCCCCAGCCTGCATTGCTCCAACCCAGTGCAGCACCAAAACCTGGTCTTGTTAAACCTCATGAGATTCCCATAGGCCACTTCTTGAGCTTGCCCAGGTCCCTCTGGATGGCATCCAGTCAATAGGTCGGTGTCATCTGCAAACTCACCCAATGCTGAGAGATGCCACAAGCCCAGATGCCAGATTTGGAGACAAGAAACATCACCTAAGGCTTCCCACGTGTGTGAGCAGCACCCACCCCTGAGTGTGCCCACAGCTCAGACACTACCTCTAGAATGTATCTCACACAAATATCCCTCACTGATGCTGCATGGTAAATTCCACATCAGTATGCCAGGATTTTTGCAAAATACTGTCAGTCACACTTGAAGTTGCCAAGTATTTCTTGACGCTGTGGTTTAACCCCAGCTGGCACTTGCTCACCTCCCTCACCATCCCTGGCAGGCTGGGGTGGAGACTCAGAGGAAGGTAAAACCTGTGGGTTGAGATAAGAACTGCAATAATCGAAATAAAATATTATTATAGTAATGAAAACAATAATTATAGTAGTAGTAAAAGGGGAAATAGCAAAAAGAGAGAGAAAGGAATAAAACCCAAGAGAAACAAGTGATGTTTCATTAGTGTGTTATCAATGTAATTCTCACTCTAAATCCAACACACACCTGTACCAGCTACTGGGAAAAAAATTAACCCCATCCCAGCCAAAACCAGGACACTTGACAAGACTTCTCTGCATATGTCAGCTATAACCTGGTAATTATTACTTTTGTGGTGGTGTGAAGTTTACTGCTTACTGGGGAGGAATGAAACAGAAGCTGTTTGGTTCATTTTCAGTATATAGCATGTTCAAACCCCAATTTTATACGTTCTGCACCATTTTGTCTTCCTAGTGCTGGCAACATCTGGAACCCAATGAAATGCTGAACCAGCACTGCATGGCCCAGGACTGCCAGCTGGCTGATGGCATCAGCACTCCTCAGAGGGGTTTTAAAATGAGAAGTTTTGCAGCAGGAAATAGTCCCAAGTAGGAACTCCCCTCCAAAACCACAGTCTGGGATGCCCAGTACTTCTAAGCAATGTGTTAAAACACTTCAGCAATTATTATTATTATTTTTAACGTGGAGTTCGAGCTGAACATTTTGGTTTGGATGGAAGGGAGCTAAATGACAGCAGAGGTAAATTTTAAAATAAAAGTATGCTTCATTTCAATGGAAATGGAAAACTTCATTTTGAAAGTCTGAAAATCAAATAATACTTCAGTTTTGTTATTTCTTCAAGCAAAGCAATATGCAGAAATCCACCAAAAGCTCCAGGGTTTCCATTACCCTGAAATTACAGTTGTGAGGCGAGACAAGAAAAGCCAAATTCCAGGTATTCATTGGCAGTAACATAACAAGGAATAACAGGTAGAGCAGTATGTGCCCAAGAATTACTTGGGACGCTTTCAGAGTGAGTGGAACACTGGATTTCACTTTCCTGGTGTTCTCCAGGTGCCCAGATTGGGGCTGGCAGTCCCAGAGAGCAGCTGATGTCCAAGGCCACACTGCCAGCCTGTGTCCCCAGTGATCAGGGATGTCTGACCCCGCCACTCCCAGGCTCAGTTGGTTGCACAGGGGCTCCCTCCTGGCAGGGGATTTTCTGCTGACTGGTGTTCACACACAAGGTTATGAGATTAGTGTCTCTGAACATGGGTGTCCACGGCTCCAGACGTTACTAATTTGGGATTATTGTCTACAAATAGTTGTGGCTTGGAGCCCTGTATGCTGTTGCCATTTGGGTTGTGACTGTTGTTAGTCATCACTCAGCTCTGATAAATCTATATAAGAAAAATATCCTCTTACTAAAGCTGATAAGAAATTAGACTCTCTCATGTTTAAAGACAGCTGACATTTGTTCCAGGCATGGATGAATAGGGCTGACGGTGGAATAAAAAGTTATTTGCTTTAACCAAACTCTCTTTATAGGGAGTAATATAATTCACAAAGAATATGTAGCAGATTGCTCCAAGTAACCATAAAAGTAGATGGCTGGCAAAGACTTATCTGAACAGCTTATCCTCACACTGTTTCCATTACTCTTGCTGGTTAGGCAAGAAATCCCATGAGACAACATGTTCTCTGGGAAAAACTGGAGGTCCTAACCCAAGTGTCAGTAGCAATCATATAGATGTAGGGCTGGCTGCCATTTGGTAAATCCTGATGCCTTTTCAAAGTTGCTGGTTTGGCTCCTTTTTGACTTTTAAAAATAAATAAATAAATGGTTATCAAAAACTGAGATACTGTTATTTAAGATGACACATTTTGGCAAAATTTGCTTTAATTTTAATGGTTGAAGAAAACCATGAAGGTTTTTTTTCCCCCTGAAATTCATTGCCACTTCTTAGTAGGGCTTCTGCTTGGCAGGAGAAGCAGCACAGGAAGGTAGAGTTGCACCCACACCACTACTCATTTTTGTTTTCTCTCAGGTATAAGGCAGAGCATAACCCAACATCCACCTCAGTAAATAGGCTCATATCCCATCCCTCCCTTTTCTTTGCATATTGCAATTTGAAAACCAAATGATGAACTGTACATTCACACCAAGGTTACTGAGCTATTCCACAGTGCCTGAGGAAAGTCTGTGAATTCGTGTTACACCTCCCACAGCAACACACTTCTTTTATCACTAGAGCACAAGTGATGGACTGAAGTTCACCTTCACAGTGGTTGGAGTAAGGTGTGATGTGTCCCTCACACCCTGCTTGGGTTGACAGTGGAGCCCAGTGCCTTTAGGTGCAGTTTATCCTTGTGCTACTTGTGAGTCTGAATTCACACCAAGCATTCACACCTCTTTTTTTTTTTTACTTATTATTATCGAATAAACTGGGTTGAAAAGTTTGAAAAAGAAGGTGTTTCCTTCAAGGGCTTTTTGAATTTGTCAAAAATTTGCCAAAAACCTATATTTAACTACTTGGGGGTTTCTCCCCCAGCTTTGTATTTACCTGCATTTATACCCGTCTGGAAAAGGAGGTTAACATAGCTGAAGGAAAAGGGAAAAAAAAAAGACTAAAGAGGTTGAAAGTCAACTCTTTCAGTGATTTACAAGTAGATATTTTTTATTATGTTGAAAACCAAGAAATATATTTTTACTTTCTTCTGGAATAAATCAATTTTCAAAAGCTTGGCTGGCAAAACCCAACAAGTCGATTTGCACCTAAAATCTTTCACTCACTCACTTTCATTCCACTTTGAGAACTGCAGGAGAAATTCAAGGTTGCCTGGTGTATGAGTCTCTTTTTGGTGTTGCTTGTTGTTACAGAGTATAAAGCTTAGAAGGCCCATGGCTGAGGCTCCCTTTTCCTTTCCTAACTGTATTATGTTGTCATTTGGCTGCACAGCAGGGACGCAAAACTCTCCTCCTTTGAATTACTGGCATGTCAGTAACTCACTTACCACATGCTGCTTTCTGAAGGAAAAATACTCTCCAAAACCCATCAAAGTGTACAATTTCCTTGGGACGGACAACATTTCCAAACCTTTATTTCAGTGACAGATTAAGTAATTTGTGCAATGACCTCTGACACAAGCATTAATACCTTGCTTGGTCCTTGCTTTCTATGTTCTTGCTCACTCACTTTGCTGCCAGTGTTGGTGACAGTATCCAAATATTTTGGTGCATTAGGGAGCATCTTAGCCACATAGGGATGCTTCTTCTGACCTCCCTGCCTCCATTTCTTCCTCTAAAAAGCACATCTTTCCATGTGCTACCAGGTAAGCCTGGCCAGGTTTTGCTCTGACTGTGCAGCAGCTTGGACTGGGGACAGCTGGAGGAAGTCACAGGGCAAAATGTGCTCTGAGTGTCTTTGCTCATCACAGAATTTAAACCGTGTCTGTAAATCACAGTCACTTTCAATAAGCTCTTGAAAAATTAAATCCTGGGCATTCGGTCTCCTGGAGGGAGCTGTACCTCCCACAGCAAAGCAGCAACGTGCCACCTTTGCCAAGGTACAAAGGGAAAGGACAATGCTCCTGAACTCCTCACACAAAGGAAACCTGTGCAAGGGAAGCTACATCTCCTCACATCCAGCAACCATGCCGAGATCCACACTGACTGCAAGAACAGCTCCACTGTTTCTTCCCTCATTAATTCTCCAGAGAGTCGTTGTTAAAAATATTCTGCTTTTGATGTACCTGCATAGATTATAGGCAGAGAAGCTGCTGACCACAGGGGGATACACACAGGGCTGGCCTGTTAACTGCTGGCCCTGTGTCTGTTCCAGAGCCACGAAGCTTTGCAGCCCAGAGCTGAACCTGGGGTGAACAGTTCAAACAAATCCCAAACTGCTCTGCTCACCTTCCATATCAAAAGCATACATAATTATGGAGATAAAGAGATACTCAGAAGGCTGGTGAACTTTAGCCTTCACCTGCACATGATTCTCCTTTGCTTTGTTCTGCTTGGAATGACATGATTGACTTTTTTTAAAAAAAACATTGAAAAAGCAGCGACTTCACGGACCTGTTTTTGCAAAGAGATTCATATATTTTCTGAGGAACCACTCATATTGCTTTCTGCTATTCAGTACTGCAATTTACAAAATGAAAGATGTTACTATTCAGAAAACTAAAATCCTCTTGGCCATGTACCATGTAACACCATTCACCTACTAAAATTAGCAGTAGCTTCTTCCTAAGGAAGTTTTTAGTAGGGAAACAAAAAAACTTAGAAATGTTTTCCCATGAAACCCGCTGTGCAGCCACAGACCTGAGCTTCTAATTTATTGCAGACCTCAGACCATATTGGGGTCCTAACTATAATTTCAAATGCTGCTACAAACACTTCTTGCAGCCTGATGTGGAACACAAGTCCTGTGTTGAAAAACAAGGCAAAGCCTTGTGTTCCTGTGTCCTACAAGACAGAATTCTACAAAATCCTACAAAAGGCATCTGAACAGGGGGACAGCAGTCTCGGACCCTGCTGAACCCACAAGGATCCAGATAACCTCACTGTGGCCATTGAGAGGTTTTGGGGCAAGTTGCTTGGCCTCTCCACTTTTCCTGGTATTAAAATAAGGTGAGCAAGTCTGAGGTCCCTCTGTAAAGCAGTGCATTGAACTGGTAACTTCAAAATTAAGGCCAAAAGAAAATAACTTTACTGGGCTTTGTGTATACTTCAACTTATTAAATAAATATTTTGCTAGCATGACGTTGAAGTAATTTTCCTTACATCGAATATATATTCCTTTTGAAGGAAGCTGCTTGTAAGACATTCTGGCTGCAGGGGAGGATAAATATTTGCATGTCCAGAACTGCTGCCCTGGCATCTCTGCAGGACCTGGCAGCCTTTGCTGGGGCAAATACACTTTTACTGGGTTTGGTTCAGTCTCCTGTTAGCAGTAGGAATACTTGAGGTGAAATGACACAACGGGTTTGATGTAATTCAGGGTCCCTTGGGTGAATGTCTGTTTACTGTGTAAGGACAGTCAATAAATATTTGCATTGTAGTTGTCACTAACTGTGGGGTGTCAGAATGCTCCTCAGAATAAAAGCACCCCAAATCCATCTGAGCTGCCCGAGCCCCTCATGAGGACAGACAGGCAAGTCTCCAAACACATCCCAGTCAAGCCCAGCCCTGTTCCAAGGCAGCCTAAGGAACACATACCTTCAGGCACGGGGCTGCAGCATATGGCAAATGCTGAGCTGTGACAGCAGTGAGGTGTTTGGGAGAAGACACATGACAAAACTCACAGCCAGAAACAAGGATGAAGCTGTGCAGGCAACGGTCAACATGAATTCTGCACACTTCAGCTGGAAAAGAACCACAGCTAGGCTGTCCCACAGTGCTGGGCACAGCCAGCACTACCAGAAAAATCCAGGGATAAAAGCAGAGGAGAAGCTGTTGCCAACTGCCCCATATGCATGAACATTAGATTTTGATATTTTTTTTTTAATAAATGTGATATTAGATTTTCTCATATAAAGGCTAGAAACACACAGAACACCCAAAGCAGAAAACCCCCAAATTTTACCTTTCATTTACTGGCTGAAGTAGAGTCTGAATAAGAGCAGGGCCTCCTTTCAGCAAAATTTTGGCAGCCTCTGCTTGCAGGCAGGTACTGACCTCAGCCAACTTCCAGCTCACCAAGCCAGGTGCCCAGCCAGCTGTGACTGGAGCTGCTGCAGAGCTTTTCCCACCAGGCTTTCTAATTAAAATTGAAAGAAAAGAAGACTAATTCAGCAAAAGCAGAACAGCACAGATGAAACCCTTATCACATACAAGAGATGCTAAGCACATATTTATGCTGCTGGCTCCACACACCTCTGAGCTTGCTGTGCTGCTGGAGGGCTGTTTCAGCTTGTGGGGCTGATGTGATGTAAATCCTTGGGTAATTTGGCTAAGAAATATCTGTGCCTCAGCTTCCCCATCTGTGAAAAAGAGGCAACGTTTCTCCCGTAAGGGTTGTGAAGATCCAGGCAGGAAAGGAGAAAAGATGCTCAGCTTCAATAACACAATCAATGCAGAAATGCTCAAGTGAAATTCCTGCCGTGCTTCTCCTGAAACCTGGACCTGGCTGGGCTTGTCCCCAAATGATGGCAACCTAAAAAACACAAAACCTGAGCTGATTGTGACTTGGCCTCTGCACCACCCCACGGGGCACAGTGGCTGTTTAAAGGCCAAGGGTTTGGTGTAAAGCACTTCCTGGGGAGTCTGACACAGCTATGCAACCTCCTGCCCCACTGGCACAGGGCTGTGTGTGCCTCTCCCTGTGCTTATAATATTCCTGTGGTCTCCACAGCCCTTTCCAAAGCTTGTTTGGCCGTGTGGAGTGTTCATCTCTCCTGAAGGGCACTCAGGTGAGATGCTTCAGGGCAAATATGAAAACATAAAGGGGGACCGGTAGAAGAAAAGCAAAGTGTTGGTGCAGAGGAATTATAAGGGATGTTGGGATTGCAAGAAAGGGCAATTCAGCCTGCCCTGGATATACACACCCTCTGAGGGACACAGAGTATTGGCAGTGGTGCAGCAGCCATGGCTCTAAACCAGGCCTGTGCTGACAACTCTGGGATGGCAGCAGACCTGCCCTGATCAGGCTGCCCCAAATCCCTCCATCCATCCCTTTCTCCAGGCCTGTCCCCAGCCTCCGAATCCCAAACTCCAGCCTCATCCAGATATGTTTTAACACAGCACTGCTGTGATCTGTTGAAATGCTGAATTACAGCTGCCTAAAGCCTGGGGTCTGCTGAGCCATGCCCTGCAAACTCCCATTTTTTCCCTTCTAATACATGAAAGAAAATGGCTTAGGCAATGCCTTCTCTAAACAGACCAGACACATTAGTGTGTTTGCTATATGGTGAACTAAAGTGGGTAAAATGGAAGGTCTGTCAGTTTTTTCATTACAAACTGTATTGTCAGAGCTTTACTTCTCAGCTGCAAATAGCTGTAGGCTGGAATTCAGCAACGTGATCCCTGACAAAAAGTGCAATTTTATTTTCTGAACCTTTATTTTTGTTGATGCCCTATTTGCATTGGTGCATATATAAATAGTGGGCTGCTGTTAGAGATGCTTTCTCCATCCTTATGGAACAGAGGGGAGCTGACAGCCTGTATTTCAAGGTGAACTCAGTGGTGCAGGCCCGTGGCTGACCCCTTGATGATTTTAACATAGCTTTAGGAGTGTGAAAATAGAGCTATGGGCTAAACCTATACTGTCAAAGGAAAAGAGCAATGAGATCCTCCTCAATGTGCTATAGACACACGGTGCCTGGATGTGACCTGTTTTTCTCTCTGATTTTATGGCGCTGTCTTTGTTAAACTGACAAGCTGTTCTGTGGAAATAAACACACCCAGCACAGCCGTCTGTGTGTCCAGGGCACTGAACTTCCCAGCAGGATTCTCAGCTGTGCTGGTACCTGCAAAAATCTGATGTGTGAAACTGTGGGTGGGAGGCAAGTGTGGGGAAAAATAAAAAAGGGCTTATGGGAGAAAGCACCAAGGCAAATCATGTTATGGACTTTGTTGTTATTCTTACCCTAGACTGTATCTGTCCTCTAGTGGAAAATCTCTCCCTCAAAACTGGATTTGAGCCTGACCCTGAATAGCTCCTTGCTTTTCTGTATCATATGTTTTTTCCTCTCCCTTTTACTGTCAGAGGGGATTCTTTGATGCTTTTTCTCTTACAGAGTCTGTTTTCCAGTTGCTATGGCCATGAACAGCCAGAGAAGCAGAGTTCCCAGGAATGTGGTTGGTCACAGCTCAGCAAAGCATTTCAAAGGAATAAATCAATTGTCCTGACTAACAGCTCACACAGGCTCTGACATAAAGTTCGGGTCTTGGACTTCAGGCCTGGCTGCAAATAGTTGGAATTTGGTAAAAGGATGGATTTTCCTCCAGGATTACCTCAGTGTGTCCAGGCTGGTGAGAAATCTGCAGTCAATTTAAGAGGTTTGTCATGCTCAAAACTAAAAAGCAAAACATCACAAAAGATAGAAATTTTAGCAGATCTTTGCTTTTCCCTGCCAATTTCTTTGATGTTGTTCCAGGAGGTGTGGTGGACCATTCTGCCCAAGTGTACATTTGCCAGGAACTTACATCACCTCCGTGAGCCCTGTCTGAGATCTGGAGGCTGTTCCCTGGTAGGAGATTCAGGGCTGGGGTGGATTTTCTCATGGAAGTTCGTTTAGATGTTAAGCATCTGAACTGAACCTGGGGACTCTTGAGAGCTGTGACCAAAAGCTGCCAAAAGAAGAGACAAAATAGAGGCACCCAGGAGTGTTACACACACAAGGAGTGTTACAGGGCAGCCTTGGGAACATGAGGAGTGGGGAATGGATATGTTACATCCAATTCCTTGTCCCTGAAAGCAGCCAGCTTTAGAGGATGATGACACATATTTTCTTAAGGCAGAAAGAACTTATCCCTGTAACAGCTTAACCTATACTTTCAGCTGTAGAAGCCTGGGGTAATACAACAGGCCTTGCTGTTTTGTGTTTCCCCCTTCAATATGACAAAGCTGGACTGAAGACAAATGGAACTTTTCAGTCTGATATTGCAATCACTGGAAAACATTGATTTACTTTGGTTGAAACACTGCACAAGCCCATATAAAATTCCTTGGTTAGAAAACAGCAACAACAATTGGTGGAGAGGGTTCCTAAATTCTCAAAATGAAACACTGTGACCTGCTGTTCTCAAACCAATTCATCTGGAGGTTCACTTGTCTTTCGTTTCAGAAGATAAAAAGACCGTTGCCATCTCATTCCCAAATTCCATAAACTTTGAGTTTAAACCAGCCTAAAAAGCAGCCATTTGTGCACTTGTGCATTAGATGCTCTTGCCACCTGTCACCTTCTGTGTTTTACTCTATGTCTTACTACATTTTCAGTCTGAATGCTGTCCTGCAGTGATGAATTCCACAGATGAATTGCCGTACACACTCATAGGATTTTCCTCCCTCTCTCCCTCCCAACTAAGAGACTGCCTTGAACTTCAAAACTGGTTTCCTTAGTGTATTATAATAAATTGCAAGGTTGGAAGGAAATGTACACACTCATCGTTTAGCTCAAATCTTTTTCCAAGCATGTAGGAGCTCAGACTTCCTTGGTTCCATGGGTCTGTGCTTTAGACAGCTGGAAAAACTTCTGATGACTCTCTGTTGCCATAAATTGAAGTGTAAACCTCAGGCCAATCTCAGAGCCTCAGGATGAAGCAGGGAACACATCTGACTGACCCACAGAAATCCCTTCTTGGCCCACTGAATTGTGCTGAAAAGGGGAGATATTTGCCCATGAACAGCAGTTCAGAAATAAGTATTTTCTAATGTTACATGCTCTGCTTGGGTCATTTTCTGCTCGTTTCCTTCTGCTGTGGTGATGCCTCTGATCTGCCATGGTCTGGTTACAACGTGGGGAGCAGCAGGATTCTTACACATCCATTTGTGCAGAGCTGAATTGGGATGTCAGCAATTTGTTATGGATACCTCCTGCTGCATGATAGGGATGTTTTCTGCAGAGTGACAGCTGAGTAATCTCTCACTGCATGTACCCAGATTAAAAAACCAGAAAATCCCATCCCTATGGACTGCCAGGCAAACAAGCATAAGGAGACAACGATCAGCTGGGACTTGAGAGATAAACTAAATAATTACCTGGTGGTTATTAGCAGCTTATTAACACAAATCTAATTTTATCATGGCAGGTAGAATTCTGTATGGAAATGTTTGATGAGAAGTGACAAAGGTTTCACTCCCTGCCACACAGCCTGCAACACCACTGAGAGAGTAAAGCAGCAAAATCATAAAACTCCAGGCATGTGAAAAGATAAAAGATTACTGTGGGAATTAGTCCTGTAAACGCAGACATTTGCTTTCAGAAGCCCAGAGTTAAGCATTTACTCTAGGAAGCCAGAGCTCACATAATATTGCTGAGCTTTTCTTTTGCATCATATATATGTGTATGTATATATCTTTTTCTTGTGAAGTTACAAAAATGATTTCCCATCTTAGGTTATTTAGGAAAAAGTGATCCCTGTGACTCAGGATGGAAGGGCTGTCTGCTTTTTAACCATCACAGCTTTTTGGGTTTCCCATGAAAGCAGCAGCAGCCAGAGCTGAGGCTCAGCAGAGCCTGACCCAGGACAGCCCCTTCTTCACTTCCCCACACCACAATGACTTCCAGACAGAAGGATGCAAAGCTGTTTCTTTCTTTGCTTCTTTAGTAATAGGTAAAATATTTAAGCTTTGAAACAACTAATTACTCTCCCTTTGAACTAATCCGAGGACAGTTTTAAAGAAAAAGATAGAAGATTGCTGATAAATCCATGTACTTTCGGGTAAGAAGGAAAGCAGGGAGGATTTGAGGAGCAGTGAGGACAGAAGCGTGCCAGGCAATGTCACGTCCCTGCCACCTTGTGACAAGGCACTACAACTGCAAAACCCCAAAGCCTGCAAGCCCACTAAACTTCAGATGGACCTTGTTCACTTCCAGGATGCCCAGAGGGAAACACGAGGGCAGGTGTCCAGAGCCCGAGGCAGGGATGAGGTCACTGACCTGCTGTTTGGGGATGAGACCCTTTCTGCAGGTGACAGTGGCTTGTAGCATCCCCCACGTGGGACAGGGATCTCCAATGTCTGCCATGAACCCTGTTTTATCAACATCCAGGTGCTGTGTTAGAGCTGGCAGAGATCAAGGCTTTTTAGAACCACTGAATCATTCAGGCTGAGAAACCCTCTATTGAATCCAACCATCAACCCCACACTGCCAAGCCCACCACTAAACCATGTCCCCAAGTGCCACATCTACACAGCTTTTAAATATCTCCAGGGATGGTGACTCAACACTTCCCTGGGCAGCCTGTTCCTATGCCTGACCACCCTTTCAGTGAAGAAATTTTTCCTAATATCCAATGTGAACCTCAACTGGAGGCCGTCTCCTCTTGTCATATCTCTTCTTACTTGTGAGATCTCTTGTCACTTAAAAGTTATCTGCTTGTCACTTAAAAAGTTTCTGGGTTGCCTGGATGGAAGGAGAAATACTCCCACCACAGGGAATGGAACCTCAGGGGTTCCCACACCGAGGCAGTGAGAGCTGTGGTCCTCACCAGAGCTCAGACATCATTTTTCAGTGGTTGGCTCTGCTTTTCCTTCGAGGCAGAGCTCTGCAGAGTGCTTCAGACTTGGCTGTTTAGGAGAGGGGAAAAATAGGTTAGCCAAGTATTTTATCCAGACTTATCTGATGTTTTTGCCTGCTTTGCCTCTTCCTGACTTCCTTGTCCTGAGAAAACAGCTGCCTTTGGCCTTCTGAGAGGAACTTTTATGTAATGCTTGAAAAAAAAAACAACAAAAAAGCGAGTGTCTTATTTTTAAAGACTCAGCCAAGGAGACACGTTATCACAGCTTCTCCATCCCCACTGCCTGCAGAGCTGTGGCACTGAGCCAGCACTGCTCCTCCTTCAGTTTGTTCCCAAATCCGCTGGGAGAACCGAAGGCCACTTTGGTTTTCCATTGTTGTGTTTTTCCTGCAAAAGGCCTCTAAAGTGCTGTCAGCCCTTCATGGAAAGGGCTGTTGTGCCTCACATGCTGCGTGACAGGTTACACAGGCTCCAACAGCCTCTGCTCCAGCTGGGAAGGGGTTTCTTCTGCCTGAAACAGGTTGCCCAGAGAAGCTGTGGCTGCCCCAGCCTTGGAAGTGTTCCAGGCCAGGCTGGATGGGGCTCTGAGCAACCTGGGATAGTGGAAGGTGTCCCTGCCTGTGGAATGAGATGATCTTTAAGGTCCCTTCCAACCCAAACCATTCAACAATTCCATGAACTCCATAGAGCTGGGCACACAAACAAATTTGTGCCTCTGATACTGTAAAGGATTAGAGGTCATCTGTGGGAGAGAGGTACTTGATCTTCCTTAATATTTGCTCTGCAGAGAGGCAAACACCTGAAGGAAGAATTTTTCATTGCAAGAGTTTTCCAATGCTAAAAAATTTCAGTGCAAGGAAACAGATCCATTAAAGCATATTGGATAAGTGTGCAGACAAAAATTGTGGACTTAGTCAACTGTCTTTTGTCACAAAAACAGGTGCCCACTACCTTGGCAAGGTCTCTGGCGGCTCCACAGGACATGGGCAAAGCCACAAGGAATCTGAAGAAGGGGAATGGCAAATTCCAGTGACAAATGACAAAATACAGTTAAAAGAATTCTTTGCTCTGCTCAACATCACGATGCTCAGCTTTCCACAGATATTGTGAGGGGTTGCTTTCACCATCCACAAGACAAAATGTGTAGTTATAAAGTCCTAAAAGCAACCAGCTGAGTAAAGGAACAAAGAAGCCAAGAGGTTCACCACCACTGCAAGTGTAAGAACATGGGGTAGCAAGGCAGGGGATCAGAGTTCAAAGCAACAACAGGAAAAAGTTATTCCTGAAATGGCTTGGAGGCCTATGGAAGGCATTGCTGCAGGATGAGGTGGACACAAACAGCTTACAGAAGCTCCTGAGGGGAGGCTCCAAAGCACGTGGAGAAGAAACCTCTAAGGGTCACTAAGTACATAAAAGCACATCCTCATCAGGACGTTATTGAATGAAAAAATAATTATACAAAAAAAGAGCACTATCGTATGTGTTTGTCATTTCTAGCATTTACACCTGATTTTAGCTATCTCTTAAAGTTTTAAAAAGAGCCTTCTAAAAGAACATTAAGTAGCATTAAAAGAAAAAAGAATTGCCATCAATGAGGCCATGTCAGTGTTCATGGAGCAGAGCCACAGAAATTTGTGACAGAAATTTGAAAAGTCACTCCACAGTGAGTACAAACTTCCATATGAGTTGGCAATTCAGCTTCTCTACATCAGAAATCTAACTAGAACAAGCCAACCTCGGGCATCACGACTGGCAAAATAGTAAGAGACACATTGGGGACATGCCTTAGTAATATCACCAGTACAACTCTCACATCAAGTGATAGTATGGGTGGCATAGAGAGGTTGCAGAGGCTTTGCTCTCTCATACTCAAAGTCCTCCAAGCCACAGTAGATCCTTGGGGTCTCTGTATGTTAGCTTGAAATTAGTGGATCAGTGTAATTGAAGATGCTTAATTCTGCTAGTGAAGGATAATAGAGATTCTTTAAATAATAAACAGGCTTGTAAAGTACAAGTGGTCTCTGTCCCCACACTGAGCCAACTAGAGGCCAATAAACACAGCCAATACTGTCTTGGGTTTGGGCTAAGTTGCCTTTACACCTTCTCCCTCTGGTAAAGTGGCAGTGACAATTCCCTGTGCTGCCTGAAACAGTCCCCAGCACCTCTGACCAGGGTTTATGCCTTAAATATCCCTTGTTCTGGAATTCAAAGGCACGTTACAGGACAGTTTATAGGTAGTGTAAGCATATCTCAGAGACAGTGCAGTCACAGGTCCTATTCTCAGCTTTGGAGGGGGGTATTGAGTTCTACTTTGAGCACGAGACTTTAAAGCCCTGTCAGCAGCAGAGACATTTTCTAAACCCTTCCTGCCTTTGTTAGCACCAGCTCAGAGTCTCATAATCCTGCAAGCTGGAGGCCATCAGCCACCAGCAATGGATTTAATGCCACGGCAATTACACCTCCTAGATTAGATTGGAGCCTGATGACATGGTGTTAAGAATGCCTGTGGCAACCAGCAACCTGCCTGTCTTTGGGCTGCTTGCAAGCCCACAGTGTTATGTGCTTTTACATTTTACAGAATGATTAGCCACAGAAGCTTTAAGAAAAGGAAAGGATTTTTGAAGACTCCTGCTGTGAGGAAAATATATCTGAGGGAGAAGGAAATTATATCCAATGCCTCTGAAAATCCCACAGGAGCAGGCAGCAGAAATATTTCTCTGGGCATGATAGTTTGAGAAAGAAACAAGTGAAAACCGTGTAGAAATAAATTCTCAATTTAATGTGCCGGGATGAACAGGATGTTTAGGAGTTCTCCTTGTGTAAAAGCTTGTGTGGTCTCTGGGGGAACATGCCCAGAATGGGGATTGCTCAGCTCAGGTAACAGGCCTGGAGTATAGCATAGCACAGCAACCTGGTCCAGGGAAAGGGCCTTGCAACTAGAGGGTTTTTAAGGTCCCTTCCAACCCAGATCATTCTATGATGTGATGAAACAGAAGAGTTGCAAGAGAGAGGAAAGATAATTTCCATGGGAAGGATAATATTTGCCTCTCTAGTAGGAGACATTTGATGGAAGAATGGTTTTGCTCTTACACTGGTCTTGGCTGAAGATGTTTTACTGTGCAGAGCATTGTATGAGTGCTTAAGAAATCAGACTGAGCCCAGAGCTGTGCAGTTTCTGCCCAGACAATGTGTGTTCACTGCACGCGTGTACCTATGTCTGGTGCATACACAGTTCTTTGGCAGATCACACAGGACCTACAGAGGAAAAAAAAGCACAAAAAGCTGCATGTATTTCTGTAATAAGAACAGATACACTCCTCCTCACTGTTTGGAAATATCTGTAAGGGATTTCTCCAGCAGATGGCAACAGCAGACCAATTTGTAGTACAAGGCCAGCACTCACAGGCTGCAAAAACTCTCTCTGTGCTGTACTCAAAGCATCTTCCAGATCTGCTTCTTCCACTCCCAATATTGTGCTTACTTACCCCAGGGCACGGTTAATATAAAGTGCAGGAGAAATCAGCACTGCAAAAAACTGCAGTACAAACTCTGGAGCTCTTGGTGTGTTTACAGGGCTTAAAACGTACCTGGATGCATTTAAAACAGCCAAAAAATAGGGCTCTTTCCCCTGAGTAAGCACAATTTATTTCCTATACATCTTTTTGAAAATAATAGTGCAAGAGGTGATTAGAGTGGGAGCGCAGACAGACATGAAGAATAAAAAATACAAGGTGTCAGACTGGTGTTTCATCCAAAGGTGTCTCTTCCCTGCCATGTGCAGAAGCCGGATTCATGAACCAAACCTTTCCTCACATTCTTGTCATTGCTTCTGAGCCATCTTACACAGCTGCCCTTGGGATGTGCTTGTTAGTGCCTTGGAAAGGTGATTATCCTGCTTGAAATTATAGACCCAGCTCTTGGCCTCTGGAGTAAAGAGTTTTGCTGTGGACCCAGGTGCTGCAGATGCTGATATCCATGGAAGGATCAGGGAGACTCCACAACTGAGCTCCACTGAGCTCTGCCCAGGCCCTGGGGAAGGTGTGGGAGTTACATTTAATAACCATCACCCCTGTGCCATTGTTTTTCCATCAAAATTATAAGAACACTATTGTTTTTAATAAATAGCAATATTTTTTTTGTCACTTGCAAAGTATAATATAAATGAACCCTGAAGACATAACACGAGATACATTTACAGCTGAAGATTCCGGTCTTTTTCTCCAAAATTCAATCAATGTGTGCTTTTCCCTTAAGCTGAAGTACAGGCCAGATCCATGGAATCATTTAAGGTGGAAAAGACCTTCAGGCAGTGAAAATGAGTGTTCAGGTGTGGTATGAAGCTCGAGGAGCACTGAAGAGGCTGTGAATGTCAAATGATATTCTTTGGAAGTAAAAAAAACTGGAAAGAATTAAGTGACAATGAATCCCCTGCAGAAATAATACAAGGGACAGATGGAGGGGAGATGCCTGAGAGCCAAAGCTGTGCTTCAGTGGGATCTAGGCTAGGAATTTTGCAGTGTGCCTGTTTTCACTGAGGTCAGTGAGGAATGGACACCCCAGTGCAGGCATCTCATCAGCTGTGGCTCAGGAGGAGAACCTGACTGCAAGAATTTAAGGCCCTGAAGGTTATTGTCCCCAGTCACATCTGAGTGTGCTGGAAAAGGGTGACTTTGGTTATCATTATTATTGTGTTTGCTAAATGAAGGAGCTGCTGCAATGTTCAGGCCTCTTCACTTGATGGATGCTCTCAGTTGTGGCACAGGTAAATGCCAGGATTTTGCTGTTGTTTCACTTCCCTGGATATTTTCTGTGCAGGGAACTGCAAAGCTGTTTTACCTCTTTTCTTCTCTAACGTAATTCTTCAAGAAAAGCCAGTGTGTTGAAGAGGAAACTGCCTTCTTACTGCCTTAAGATCTTTTGTCACTTATGGTAACTCATGGCACACTCACTCTCTGCATGTGTTATCTTTATGTTAACACTGTTTACAAATGATGTGAATAAATCCAAATCCAAGAGAGAAAGTTTCCCTTTGCTCACAAAGGAAAAAAATCTAGCCTATGAATGCCTGCCACACCACAGCACACAAAGCTACTCCTTTTAATGAGTTAGACTGAGGGCTTTTCAGTTGTTCCTTTGCTCTTCTAATGAGCAGGACTGTGAGGTGTCTTTGAACTAGCTACAGACTTGAAAGATTTAGTAAACAAGCATTCTTTATACCATTTCTGGTAAAAGCTTGTCCTGACAGATGCCTTCTTCCTCCTGAGGTTTAGACCATGGTTTGATTTTGTTGTTGTTGTTTTATTTCTTTAACCCCTGAAGCATTTCACAACACAATGGGCAAAGGCCCAGCAGTAATTAGACTGATTGAGCACTGGAAGTCAGACAAGAGAGATGGCTGGAAATCATTGTTGTTCTCCAAGCTGACACTGCAAGGTCCTCAGGTCTCAACCACCACAGCCCACGTGTTTGAGAGTACCTGGCTCCTGGTGTGTGCAGACCTCGGGTCCTGCTGGAGCATTGGAGGCTGTGTGCTGAGAGATCCACAAGCAGCTCGTGTATCCACTGGGATAAATCCCCCTCTCACCACTGCTGCTCCCGTGTTGTGCCCATGGAGAAGGGAGGGAAGGAGAGGTGTAGGGGATAACACGATGTACAAACCAGCTGTCACTCACCCAGACTGAAGAGGAGACCTTATTTTTCAAGTTTCCATCATACAAAACAACGAATCCTTCCAAATCTGGAGGTGATGGCCTGGCATAATGCCCCAGGTCATGTCCTATGTACTTATTTGTATCTGTACAATGCTCTTTATCCTACTTTTACAGTTACTCACCAAAGCTACCTTAAACCATAGCAGCCAGGCCACTGCATGACTCTGCTTGTTTTTGCTTAGCTGAGGACCCTTTCCCATTCCTCAGGATTCAGAAAGCATTGAAATCCTCATGTTTCCCTGATGGTTCCCTACTTGCAGCCCTCTTCATAGCGACGGGGTTCCCTGGCAGGATTCTTAATGCACATGACATGGCAGCCAGGGCTGAGGGATATTACAGCTTTGAAGGTGCAAGAATCCTTAGCCCTGAAGATTTGAAGGCCATCTAATTATGTTGAATACACACTCTGGGCAATTTGCCTGCTGTTAAGCTGGAGAGGTCCGTGTCCCTGTGCCAGGGATGGTCCAGTTGGTCTCACCCATGCTGAGAGAAGGTGTTCATGTGGCCCTGGGTTGACACCACTTCCCTGGCGTGCACACACCCACCCATCACCACGAGCAGTCTTTGATGCCACACCAGCTGGAAGAGATGTGAGTGAGTCATTTTGACAGTGTTAGCACCACCACTGAAGCCTGTGCTTGAATCCCAAATTTTGCCAGAGCTGTTCTGCCCAAATTTTCTGCAAACAGATCTAGAGTCCAGCTTCTCTGCTCTTTCCCAAGAAGGAGGGCTGCAGTCCTCTTGGGAACTTGAACCAAGACTTGAGGGGTCTGATCTTGAATTGAAGGGTTGTTGTACCCAGGAGAGCAGTTATGGATAGGATTCAGGCTGAGTGTGCAGTGTAACAACCCCTCAGAGGGAGGTGGCTCTGAATGCCTTTCCTTACCTTGTTCACTGAGGTTTATCACAAAGAAACCAGGTTACACTTGTCCCTGCTCTGCTTAATGCTTGAAGTAGGTTCAGATGGCCAGTTACTGTGAGCTTTTCACTGGCAAACCAGAAATTTCACAGAAAACTTTACAAGACAAAAATTTTATCCCAAATGTAATTTCTAGTCATTCTGAACTTCAGAGATGTTCAATTACAAAAGCCAAAGGAAAAATACAATGTACAGACTGATGCACAACTGCAAGGGAAAGGAAAGTTGATATTGAAATACCTATAAACTTCAAGTGTTTCTCAGCAATGTTATATTGTTGATAGGAGGAGGAAATGAAGCACACAGACCAAATGGAACCTATAGAGAGTAATTAAACTTGCATTCATCAACACAGATAGCCATCATAGAAATACCAGTGTCCTTCTTTTCTCAACATCTATCTGATAATAAAGGCCTTTTGGCTGTAATATTGACATTTTTATGACTATTAACTCATTGGAGACTCTGGTAAAATAAAAAAATTTTCTTCTTTAAAGTACAAATCCTCTTTAACAAAGCCACTGTTTTACTGCTGTGAATTGGGGCATATTGGGAAGCTTATTTTCATTCAGAAAAATCAAATAAGCTTTCCCAGTACAAGGATCCTCTCCAGCAGCAGAACTGCAGCACTGTAATATATAATGGCACTGGTGTAATTAGAGAGGTCAGGAATCAGGTAACATCACCAATATTGTTTTATCTTTTTCAACAGAAAGAAAGAGTTAAGGAAATACCTTTAAAAAGTTAAAGCTGCTGATGCTGAGGTTAATGCATTAGGGGGTTTGGGTGTGCTTTATTTGTGCAGTGCTCTTGCACCCTGTGCCAGGTACTGCATGAGCACAACAAACCAAGATGTTTGCCTGGAATTCATGAATATTCAGTTATGGGCAGCTTTAAGCACCAGACTGAGCTGGGATGCAGTACATGGTAGTATAATTTGTTGGAATAAACTGGTCTAGTGGAGAGCAATGTTTTGAAAGATTTTAAATGTTTGGGGAAGGAGCTGGCAAAGTCTGCAATCCAATGCCCATCATGAGGTAACCTATCATCAAACACTGGCTTCGAAAACAAAATCTGGCAGATTTGAAGTTTACCACATTATGTCTCCCAATCTGCTTTCGTAGCCCCTCTTCCTCAAATGTTGAGGCTGTGTGGTGTTTTCCATGCTATGCTGGGAAAACAGAACACTTTGCCAACAGGCTCCTTACTTTCGGTTATTTTTAAATCTCTGCAAGAGCTCCCACTTTCTTCTGTAGCCAATGCTTATTGTTTGTGGAAGCAGTTCCAATTTACTTTCTATAAGGGAAAAAAAAATCTACTGCCTCGAAAGCGCTGCAAGTATCCACATTGTTCTGGTGCCTTGTTTTCCTTACAAAAGCAGGAATTCTTTGGAACCGCAGAGGCATTGAGTCTCCTCCACTCCCTCTTTTTCAGCTCCCCCTGCTCTCAAATAGTGGCTTTCAAGCAGTGACCTTTCTTTTTGGTGGGGTCCAGCTGGTTATTTTGGGTTGGATTTCCCTGCTGATTGTTGTGCACTTCCTCCCGTGCTGCTCTGTGGTGAAGCCACTGCCCCCGGCGGGGTGACTGGGGTGACCACCCTGTGCTCACCACCCACCCAGAGCAGGGTGGCTGTGTGTGACCACAGGGAGAGCCTTTCCTACCTTCACGTGGATGGCCAAAAAAAAAATCAGCTGCTCATAATAGCCACAAATGATAAAAATCTGGTGGAAGTGGTCATTAACCACCTTGTACAGGTGTATAGCCATCATTGGGATGCTAAGAAATGCAAGAGCAGCTTTCTAGAACTGCTCTCAGAGAAATAAGACAGATTATTAAGACATACTAAGACATATACAAGTCTTAGTAAGACACACATAAAAACCTGATCTTAACTTTTGTGGTTAAACAGCTGGTACACTTCTCTGCATGGGAATAAATACCTCTTTCATACTCTGTGGGAATAATTACTTTTCATCCCCTGAATATTCTCCTTTTTGTAATGAGCTTTTTCTTTAATATTGCAAACCTTTTGGAAGGACATGTGGAATCCATGCCTTTTCACACAGTAACTCTGCAGGGTTAGACTGTGCCATCATAAAGCACTGAACTCACAAGCAAAAAGCATGGGACACATGCAGGATTCAGAGCGAGCCTTGAAATCAGTCAAAATCTCTAAAATAATCCTTAAACAAACATCTAAGGAGAGAGGAGCAAAGTCCATCCACTCTATTTTATTGAGAAATCAAAGTTAAACTGTAAAATACAGGCTCACTGTGCTGAAGGATCTCATATTGATTTCTAGATGCTGCCACAGCCCGGTAACAAGCTCTGTCAGAAAATAAGCTGGGACATGTATGTCTTGATTCCTTGAGGACTGCTGCAAGCCTAGGGATCTGGAGCTCTGAGGAAACAGGCTTTATTTTAGAAGAAATATGTCCTGGTGTGTTCATAAGAAAATATCCTCAGAAATGTCAGTTCACCAGGAGTTTGAAAGCTGCTCATTTTGGTCTGACTCGGGATGTAACCCAAGTGTGAAGAGACAAGGTTTCTGGGTTTCTTGTGGACTTGAAGTGCTGCTTTTCAGCCCAAGCCCATCAAGACTCTGCTCTCAGATTTGTGTACAAGGCACAATTAGTGGAGTTGTCTAACGACTCATTTAATTTTGAAGTAATTTATATTTCAGAGTTCAAATTGGGACAAAGTGCATTCTGTCACCCAAAATATTTGTAAAATTTTTTGCTTCTGTTTCTTTCCCAATAACAGTTTTCATCTGCAACTGACTGTATCAAAAACCTCAATGTCCAAATTTTAAAAAATGCTTACCTATTATTACCTAATGCTTGGTAATTTTACAAAATTCAGGTAAAGGAGAAAAGAAGATGATTCTAACACAATGTTTTGTCTCGTATTTATTCCATGTGGCAGTGTGATAGGATGCTGACAACCTGTGCTAACACTACACTAACAGCACAGGTAAAGCTTTAAATAATTGGAAAAATAATAAAATAACTGGGAACAAAAAAGAGAAAATTACTAACCCCTCCTGCCCACGGAATACTTCAATCTTGGCAAATATCTGCTGTGTTCAGAAAACTGAGTGTGAGACAGAAGGAAGGTGACAAAAGGGAGAAAAAAACAACATCTGAAATTTAGAAATGTTTTCTAAAAAAACTGAAACAAGATGAAAATTTAAATTAAAGGAAAATATTTTGCTGCACTAAATACTTTTCATACAGAAGTCTCTATTTTGCAAGATAAATGTTTGAGACACAAATGCTGGCCATCTGTAAATGCAGCAGCGAGCTAAGGCAGCAAGATGGAAAAGGTGTCGTGGCAAATTGCCTTGCCTCCCTCTCTGGAGCACTGCATTGCAATGAGCTGGCCCATGGCCCAGAAGCAGCAATGCCACATTTGTGTTGTGAGAAATGCAAGATGCTTGGCCTGGCAAAAGTGTCCACACTTGCTGTTCCAGAACCCCTTCAACAGTACACTTCTCACCATGTCCAGAGTGAAAAATTTCCTCATCTCTATTTCCGCTCACAGACAAATCACTTTTTCCTCCTTGCAAGTAATTTGGGCTAAAAATACAGCAATGAATATGCTACCTAGTAGTAAAAAGGGAAATAAATATGCATGAGTGGCTCTCATGCTGTTTGTGTGGGCCTGTGTGTGCCTGGGCTCATGTAAACACAAATGCACACACATCTTATGTCTACAGAATGTCTGTGCACGTTCAGTGGCTCTGTTCCAGCACACCTATATATACCCATGCTCATTTTATGAAAAATCTGTGGTTCTTGTTTTAAAACACTCTGAAATCTCCAAAAACATAAAAGCACCTGCCTCACTTCCGAGCCTGACACGAGGCATCTTCCCTGAACTCATTTTATCCAGCACTGTTTGTACTCAGAACGTACAAAACACTGTTCATGTGAGACCCTGTAATCTAAAAGTCCTCCAAAGTTTATTCTAAGCTGTCTAAAAAAGTATCAGCTTCCCTCTTCAATCCTTCTTTTAGCCAGTTCTTAACACATCTCCTCACCTCTTCATTGATCCCTCTCCCTTGGAATATTTCTATTCATCCGGCTAATGAGAGGCAGATTGATTTCTATCATTTCACCTTTGGGTGCCTTATTGATGCACTGACTGTCCAGAGGGAGGACAGAGAAGCTCACTCAGAGGACAGCAATGCACAGCTGCAGTCTGGGTTGCAAGAAAGATGGGGCTATTCAGATTTACACAAATTCAATATCTTTCACCTTAATGATGAGCAGTTTTTGAGAGCTGAAGGTAAATTACAAACGGATCAGAGCTTCCTGGCAACAGTGAGTTTGGTGTTGGCTTTAAAATGAATGGTTGTCTTTTCAAAATCTGGGTTTGTCTGCTAAGTCATTACATACCCACACACATGGCAAAAGATTAGCACTTTCCACACACACCTTCCATCAGTGTTATTCTTATATACCCGGTCACCTCCACTGGTCCACTCTGAGACATGAGCTGTGAGAAATGCAGACATTGAACTACAGGAAAAGTTAAGAAAGTGGTTTGGAGACAACATCTTTCCAGCAGTTCAAAGACTGTTCAAACAGTTCTGTTTCTTCTATCTCTCTTATTTTTGATTTTTTTTTTAAATTTAGTCTTTAGTGTCTCTCTTTTATCCCAGGAGTACATGTTAGAGGAAGTCCAACCAACCACTGGGCTATATCCCATTTCCATATTATTCCAGCCTTACTTGAAGAGATGATATATTTGATAGCTTTTAGCTTGGCTCTATCACTCTGCATTTCCCCCTTTTTTCCACTTTGTACTTATGATTTGTGATGGGCAAATCTCAAAAGATGAGAAGCTTGGCTTGGATAAGCAACCTTAAGTTTGAAGTTCACTTTTCAATTTGAAGAAATCAGGGTCACTGCAATGAGGACATGAATTATCTGCCTCAAATTCAGGGGATGTGAAGGCCCAAAGATTTTGGCATACCTCAGGAAGAGGAACAAACTGATAACTGTATTTCCAACTAACAGAGTTACAGTACCCAAAAATTAAACAGGCCGAGGGGATTTGTTTTGTTCAATAACATCAGGAGAAAGAAGGGCTGAAGGCATTTGTTTGACTTTGGAGCAGGACTGAAATGCTGCATCCCACGTAAAACTTAAAGGCTTCACCCTTTGGATGCTCTGGCCAGACAAGGGGCAGGAGGTAGAGCTGAATACTGTGAATGCTGTACAGGTGGTGTCCTTACAGAAATTAAAATATGAGTACTCCTCAAATGGACCAGTGACTGGAAGGCACCTCTATTATCCTCTAGGGTGCAGAGTGCACTCTAAGCTCACCCTCCCTACAAAACTGTTATTGTTACTGTGGAAACCTTAACTATGGCTTTTCATTGACATTTGGCACCACTTTAAAATCAACTTTCCATAGAGATAGATCAACTCCAGAATTGGCCTTGACTGTATTTTCTCACTGAGAAAGCAGACAGGAGATGAAAATCAAAGTTTAATCGTGATGCCTGCTGTAGCAAAGCACAATACAAAGCCTATCTGAGATGTAGCATCTCTCTTTTGTATGTCTGTGTCTGAGACAAGTATGTTCTTGCTCTGTCTCCAAACAGAATAGCATCACAGAAGATAGTTCTGATGAACAAAACAAATATATCTACTTTTCTTGTAATGCTTTTCATCAGCTCAAAAAATGACGGCTACAAACTACAGAAAGGTCTGACTAAAACTGGGGTGTGGGGGGTTGATTCAATTTTGCTTTGTCAAAAAAATTCTCATCAGGGAGCTCAGAGGGTTCCTATGGGGCTATAAGCAGGAGACAAACAATTTACAAGTGTTTTAGGTTTATTTTTGCAGACCTGCAGAAGAGTCCAGGATGTAAGGATTTTGGGGCAGGAGTTGTGGAAACATTACTGATATTGGGTATCTATAGTGACAACCTGGATACTGCAGCTCCTTTATACAAGGAAAATAATTTCTCTAGTGTAGGCACAATGAGTGCTGAGCTCTTTGGAAGAACTGGCCTGAAAAAGTGGTACAAAAAAAAAAAGATTTCCTCAAATGGGTGGTACGAGGCTTGGGGAATGAATGTTTGTGGAGCACTCAGACCCTGGTATGAAAAGGTGCTGTAAAAGTTCAAAGTATTATTGTTATGGAATACTTACTCAGCAAGGCAGGGGAATATCAAAGGCTTTCTTCTCCCAGCTGGCTCGGGCTTATCTCAAGGAACTGTTGGTGGGTGGTGATTGCTCTCAGGGACTGGTGATGACAGAGGAGTGAAGACACTAACTCTGCCTGCAGAGCTGCTCTGGGCACCCTCCTGGATCCGCCAAGGCTCCGGTTCCTCCTTGGTGCTTTTTGGTGTGTACACACCCTGTTCCCAGAGAAAAGGCTGGAATGAAAACAGAGAGCTCTGACACCTGGCTAATGGAGGCACTCAGGCAAAGGCTTTCACTTGTGACTGGTATACTGGGAAATAATTGATACAAATTGCTTCAGACATTCAAGGCTGCCGGTTCTCCTTCCCACAGGCTATTTTTAGGCCCAATTAGGCAGATAAAATGACACTGGAATTAATTTGGGTGCACTCGAATGTTTGGGCCTGCTTATTTTTTATTTTAGATATATGGCAAATGTCTGGATTTTAAAAAAGCAGATGAAGGGATTTTTTTCTCCCCCTCCTCTACTAAGCGATGTTCAAGCACTGAAAGACTTGCTCACTGCAAAACCACTTAGGGCTGATTGCTGGGGAATTTCCTCTCACCACCTTAAACCCAAAGCAAATAACAGAATATGAAATAACGCATATTCTTGGCATCAGGCTGCACGAGAGCTCCCCCAGCTCTGCTGCAAAGCAAAGGCTACCAACCCACCCGTCAGAAGAAGATAAAATACAATTAACTAATTCATTATATAAATATTTTGGGTGGGGAGATATGAATTGCCTTATCTATTGTTGTTATCATTATCATCAGCTGCTGTTTGCTAAGGCTGAGTTTTTCAGAGCCGCCTTTCACATTAAGAAGCCCAAATCCCCACGCTAAATCCCACCCTTAATTTGATGTTGATAGCTTCTGCAAGCTACTGGGGAACACAGGGAGAGAAGTACAACTGGTGAGATAGTATTATTCACTGTTGCTGCTGGAATTTATGCACGAGCCATTCCCAAGCCATCTGAACATAACTCATACATTTGGGCTAAAGAGACATCCGTAAGTGTTCTCCAGCAAAGCCCCAGCCTGTATAATGGTTTTTAAGATGAGCAGCTGCTGTAACTATCTCGGAAAAGGCAAAACCTGGTTATTGGGCTGGGACCAAACTCCTCCAAAACCTGAATGCTTCCCAGTCCTGTGGAACAGGCAGGTCATGAACTGCCCCTTCTGCAGCGGGGCTCGCGGGCTCAGAGGCCGGCGATCGGCCGGGGGAAACATTGGCTGTGTCCAAGCCAACAGGAGTTGTGCCCCTGAGTCCAGTGGGGCAGCACTCGGCCTTTGTAGTAGAAGCTGATGAAAAGCTCTGCCTCATAATCACATTCCTGTGGCTTCACATGTAAGTGCACGTTGGCCCTGTGGTGGTGACGGCTTGGGTGCACAGCTCGCAGCCTGCAGGACATGCCAGCGATGCCACCAGCTCTGCCCCACGAGGGAGGGCAGGGACAGAAGTTGGGTTTTTGCATTTGGCACGTGCAGGACTCACAGGATCAGCAGTCACAGTGGGTCTGATGTGCAGTGACTCGATCCTGACTGAGCCCCAAGTAACCCCAGGGTGATACATGATGGCAATGAAACAGCAGGTGATTACGAGACACAACCATCCCACCCCCAGGGAAATGAGGTTTTATTTTCTGATGTCAAGGCAGCACTAGTTCAGAGCATTCCAAATGGGAGCAAGCAATGGGCTTCCCTTACTCTGATATGTCACATTCCCAGTATTTCTCTGTGTCATCTCATAGTAAGTACAAGAATTTTGAGTCTGACTGCAGTTTACCTGCACATAAACCAAACTCTAATATTCAGGAAACGGGCCTCCAATAAGTCAGCAGGAATGAAGGGTTTTTTCTGTGTTATTAGTGGTTATTTTGTGGTATCACACATACTACCTCTCCCTTAATTTATCCTGAAGGCCACACATGCATAACATTTGAGGGTTTTTCTCCCTTGTGTCTCCTTAACAGGTCTCAGGACTGGGATGGATGGTGACAGAGGGATAATTAGTACTTCCCAATAATGTAGTTCTTTCCAGTACTACAAATTTGGGGGAAAAAGAAAATATCACCAGCTGCTCCATATTGAACTGCTCCAAGATACATTTATTTTAGACAATGCATGCAGTAACCTTACCTCAACACACTGGGTTTCAGTAACTACTTGCATGAACGAAAGTCCTGATCCATTGAAAAAGTAATTTTAAGGATAATTTTTATATCTAAAGACTTCATAAGGTACTTGCCTATTTCCTCCTCTAAAAGGGTTTATAGTTACTGTGAATTCCTGTCTCTGTTCCTACTTCCTTGCCTGATATCTAAGCAGCATATTCACCTTTATACCTCCACAGTTATTGAACTCTGCTTTGCAGTGAATCTTACCATGCCAGCTCTTTGTTCAGTCCCAGCTGATGGTGCAGACACCCAGTAACAGAGATCTTCTCTGAAAAAAAACAAAACCCGAAACCACCCCACAATATTTGTTAATAATGTTTTCAAAGACTTGCAGCAAACATTGGCAACTGGTCTTCAGCAAGGACTCTACCAAGATGATGAGCCATAAGTGAAACACTGAGCTTCCAAAGCAGCAAAAACTATGATTTCACAGCCTTGTCTGTGACAGAAACAATGGATTCTTCAAAACCCCTGTCTCTTAGCAGCTTCATAGCAGGATATCCCTGCAAGGTCGTCATGTGAACACCAAAAGCTGAATTTCACAGAGAAAAGTCATTTTTTCATAATCTTTCAAGAAGCCTTTGTAAAAAGGGACAATGGAGGGGAGAAGAAAAAGGAAAAACTGCTGTAAACATCTGAAATGTTAAAAAACACAGGAAAGTTGAAGTTTATCTGTAATAGTGTTGTGTTGATGTTAGATATTTATGCATGGAAATTTTCCTGACTTTTCTAATAGAAATGACTCCGAAGGAGTAAACACTTTGCTTCAGTCTCATCTTGTAATGTCCATGAACATACCAGAGATGAAAGGTACCTGGCTGAATTTGGGTAAAAATAGATGGGATTTTGAAAAGCAGGAAGAAACGCCTGGGAAAAGTCACCTACATATGGTCTTAATCATGCCAATGGATAACCCCCATATTACCCTTTCAAAGGTCATCTGATAAACATCAACACTGGGCTTTTCTCACAAACCCAACACCTAAAATTGCTTCAGGCTACTGTAATACGGCATGAGAAGTTAAATTAGAAGCATATATTTGGTAATAGCACCTCTGAGAAGGAGTCTTCAAAAGCCTGTGCCCCCATTAAAGGATTAGAAGTCCAGCACACATATCAGCAACTATTCCTCATCCAAAGGGAAACAGAACAGGAGACAGAAATCAGCATTTTGTTCTGATTAGCTGCTTTGATTGATGTAAATGTCTTAATTACCTTTTTTTTTTTAAACATTGCTGCAAGCCTGTCATTGGGGGAAGCACTATAAAAGATACCACTATGAAGTAGCACTTTCAAGCTTTCCCCCCCTCTCTCGTGGGTCTGGTGGTGATCCTTCCAGAACAAAGCAGTCTCCAAGGAACTGGTAAGGCTAGGGTTCAATTGTTTTCAGGAGTGCCCAAAATACGAGTCACAGACTTGGAGATAAAACCAGTCAAGAATAAGAATGGGGTCATTAAATATTTCTGGAAATGTGCTAATTCTGTACGAAACAATGGAAGAGATATTTAAAAAAGAAGCAGGGATAATTAGAGCACATTCAGAAGCACTTCCTTTTTATTTGGGCATCTTCCCTTCTGGAAGCAAGTCCATCCAATTTTCCTGAGTGCCAAAATTTTGAGGTTATCTGTCCCGAGGGCAAGTAAGAAATAGGTCTGATTGTCCAAAAAATAAGGATGAAGGCAAAGGGCACCTCCTAAGGATTGAAGACTGGCTGAGAAATTGGAGGGCTTAAGTTGAAAGAAATTCACTGTCTCAAGGTACTGGTGAGGTTAGGATGTTCTTAAATGGGGGAGGAAATTCCTAACCGTGTTTTTATACTTTCGGTGGGGTTTTTTTGCTCCTGATTCAAAGTGAGACAAGTTCAATGCATCTCTCCATTTACCTAAATAGAAGCCTGAGTTATGCTCCAGCACTTGTTGGCTCTAAGGAAGGCTAGATGGAAGTGGAAATTTGCTCCCATTTTGAAAGCCTCCTGCAGCTAGTCAGAAAATTCTCTGCATATGGATTTTTGTGGAACTTCCTATTTATGTCATCCCCACTTCAGCTTTTCAGCTCCCACATCAGGCAACACAGTTTCCTCAGTTCTCTACGACTCTTGCCCAACAACAGATGAGCAGGCTTTGCCCCTTCTGCTTCAGATCCAGGGTTTGTGGGAGTACAGTCTTAACTTCTGAATCTGTTCAAGGTGAGCAGGGCATGACAGAAGTGGCCTTGCCCTCTCACAGACACAGTAGCTCTGAGCTCTTAAATATCTGTCTCTGAAGTCCTAAGGAATCCTCCTAGATTTTCTCTCCCGGACTCACGAGAGCAGTAGTGTAATTCAACTAATTATTCTTTCTCAGCTCCCAGTGAAAAGCAAACATCTCTGAGCCCATTTCTCCCAGTGCCCCCACGGACTCCTATCTCAAGAGCATACAAGCAGGGGCAGGCTGCTGCAGCAGGAATCCAGAAGCTGGGGCTGTCAAACCCAGCCTTATTAGATACCAAAGGGGCTAATAAAAGAATGGGTGTTTGTTGTATTTCTGGCAGGGATGGTTGCTGAAAAGCCTAGAGAGAAGGATCCTGAGACACCTCAGCTCCCAAGTTCCAATGGATGTATTTCTAGTTGATCAATCTCTGTGTCTTTGTGGCTGAACTAACTTCCCACTTCAGGCTTCTGACAGCTGGACAAAGCAGGGTTTGAGCCGTGCCTTGCTCTAAGTAAGTGTGGAGAGATGTTTTCAGTCTGACCTTGCCAAATCAGGCCCTGGCTTGGGGCGTTTGCTGAGCTCCAGGAAAGATTTTCCCACTGAGTTGCAAGTGGGAAAAACTAATTCTATCCACAGTGATGTGATGGAGTATTGAAGTGACAAGTGTTTTGGGAGATAGGAATCTACCTTGTGGTCTGCAGAGCCTCTAGCTTCGTAAAGCAGAAGAAAATACTTCTATGTGTTGATTTGGTGGTGGTGGAGATAGTTAAAAGCTGATTATAAAGCATAATTTGCAGAGACAGAGGGAATCTATGTAACCACACTGTGGACACATTCATGATTATTCTTCTATATTAGATAAGATTTACTAAGAGCAAACATGGGCTTTGTTTGGTTTTTTTTTTGTTCTTAGGTACACATATTTTGTTAAAGTCCATCAGATAGTGAGATTTAAAAGCATACATAGATATAACAAGGGAGCAGCAGAACAGCACAGAAGCAATGAACAGAATATAAATGCATAATCCCAGACACCAAAAGCAAATCCTCCACATTTAAACACTTGCATGTATTTTTCCTCTCTAATTGCTTTCTCCTGTTCTTAAAACAATTAACCCCCCCCAATTCAAATCGATAGTAAAACTCCATTTAGGATTTTACCCAGGATTTTCAGACCATGCAATAGTTCCCCTCCCTCACTTGCTGCCCTGCTCTGTTTCTTCCCTCTAGTCAGTCATTGCTGTGCTATGTAATTATAATGTTACCAAGCTTTGTAAGATCACTTTTGAGACCCATGTCTATTTTATTTCATATATTGCTTTGAATATTTTTACTGTCATCATCAGTGCTGCCATGAGAAAATACTTTATGTTGTATGTTAATGTTAAATATAGTAGTTGATGCTTTGTAGAGGCAATAATGAGCCTTTTAACATATTGCAGAGAATTTCTGCTCTGCTTTTAAATATCACCTCTTCCATGATTTTTGTAATAATACTGAGATTCTCAGGCCTCTACCAAGTGTACCAAGTTCTGTCAGAGAGGGAGAGATGCCATGTAGAGAGCTGCTTTCATCATACTCATGTCCTCCTCCTTTCTCCATGTGAATAGGAAAGATGGACATGACAAGACCTGTTTCAAGGCTTGCTCTTGAACCCTCTTTTCCCCCGGCCACAGCTAAGATTTGGGACTAGAACAGGGCAAGTAAGAGCCAGGATTATGCAGTGGGCAAGCAGCCAGGCACCTCACCTTATGCTGGTAATGCTTGGTACCAGTCTGGCTCCACACTTCTGTATTTACTGGTAATGCTCAATCAGACACGACTGCAAAGATGAGCCTGGAACGAGCAAGAGTTGTCAAATATTGCATTTAGAGGATTTAGCAAAATGTGTAAGTAAGTTGTGGCATTGATATCCTGGCAGATTGCTCAGCCAGGGGACTGGAAATGGAAAGAAGAAAAGTCTATTGATCAAATGAATTAATTTTTAAATCTAAAAGTGGTTTTACTAGATTAATAGCCCCTTACGCTGAATCCAAATGTGCTCCCCTAGGCAAAACCTTGACTTACACATATACTGAAACCTTTCCACCTCAGCCAGCCAAGCCTTGCTGTTTTACACAGGGGGAAGCTGTGACCCTGATTGCAACAACCACACCATGTGTCAAAGGCCAGGAATCCCGGATTATCTCACAGAAGTCAGTTCCCAAACTCCCTACTGGCATATTAAACAGTGACATGTTCAAACAAAACAGTGCAAGGGAAGAGCAAAACTAACTCTTGTTGGTTGAGCACACCCTTAGATGTGTTTCTACCAGCTTCTGTGAGCAGCCTTTTCCAACACAATCCTCCTCTGGCTCCCAGAGAATTGGATATTTTGTAGTGATATAAGAAACCTGCTCCCACAGACGGCATTTATTTGCCAGATTTCTATTAGGTGAGCAATAAACAGCAGCTGTTATTGGGAATTCTCACTGCAGCAGATAAATGAGAATAATGTTCAGGAGCTGGAAATGTGGGCTCAGAAGATGCGGGTTCCGTGTCCAGGGCTGTCATTGAGCTCCAGCACAACCTTGGGCAGGTCGTTTCATGCCTCTTTATAATGCAGAAAATAATACTGAACTCCTTTGTAGAGTGCTTTGAGAATCCCTGTGAGAAAAAAGTCTGTAAACCTCCTAAATATTTAACGAATAACTTACTGCAGGAACGATAACACACAGAACATGTCACAAAAACCCATTTAAAAGCTCAGTGCATTGCAAGCTGACAAAACATCGGTGAACTGGAAGCTCAATTCTCATCATTTTCCCTCTCATCTAATAAAACATCTAAAATAGCTTTTTGAAGTCTGGGCAAGTGAAAATGGGATTACTAATTGCATCTCACACAGATTAATCACAGGAGCCAGATGTTTGGGGTTTTTTGGCCCTTGACTGACTGACTCTGAGTGGTCAGGGACATTAGTAGGAGCTGTTGGGGGAATCATTCAGCAAAAAAAGTTCTATCTGAAGCAGACAAGGAAAAATTAGTCTTTTGCTTGTTCACTACTTTCAAACCTGCAGCAGGTTGATCCTGAATCCACTGTGTTGCATCTAATTCCTACTGGAGCCACTTTCCCTACCTGACAGCTGAAGACTCAGGAGTGAGTCTGTCCAGTTGCTCAAACCTTCGGTGGGAGAGAAGGTGACTCGTGTGAGGGGATTCTCCACAGCCCTGAGTTATTCCAATAAACACTCCGAGCTTGACTTTCTCCAGCCCGGATTTCTGTGTAATTTGGCTGTGGAGGGTGGCTTTCAGCATGCTTTTACATGTGGTTTGGCCATGTCGAGTCTGTTTCACAGCTTGCTTTCACATGTGGTTTGGCTGCAGTGAGGCTGATTTACTGTGAGTTTTTACATGGGGCTTGGCTATGCTAATACTAAAGGCTACACGTTTGGGGTTTTACTACCCCTGTACTAAGACAGTGCAGGTCGTAATATTGGGGAACAATTCAGATAAAGTGAGAAGTCAAAACCAGCCTGGCACTGTTCCCTGCAGCACCATAATAAAAGCACTCGAGCTCTATTATGTCCCAGCTTCCTCCATCACAACCAGAGCTGCTGCCCTGACTCCTGATCTGAAGTTGTATGTTTTCTGTTTCAGATGCAGGGGATTAGATATAAATCCTTCCCTCCATTGCAGAGGTGGGATCCAAATGGCTTCCAGCCACGTCAGCTGCTCTACCTTTGTGTGGGTTTAACATACAGTCAATAACATATTACATAAAGAATGTGAAATATTAAACCTTTTCTTAACCAGCCCACATCTCCAAACGTAGCCATGTAAACCCAATATTTCTCCAGGCAGTGTCAGCTGTATATATTTTAAAGTGACAAAACTCAGATGAGAAGCACTATTTTTCCCAGCTAGATGGTAACAGTCTCACAGAAATCATTATTCCCAACCCACACAAAATACTGGCAAACTTTAATGACTAACTCTGAGGTACAAACACAGAAGTGTTATTTTGATGCAAAGATTCTGGTCTGTCTTTTGTACAACATTAGGTCCTTTTGAAAGTTTTGTCTACAGATCGATCTGGGCTAACTGTAATAATTTTTGCCTGTATAATATTAATCAGGTTAATTCCTTTCAGAGAAACAAAATCATTCACTAATTTTTCAGTCTGACTCTTCTCTCCCCTGTATATTCCTGGTTTTCATTGCCTGGATCAATATTCCCATTACCTGCAATTTTCTTGTTTTATGCTTCAAATGCAAGATGGAACAAAAACTTTCCAGGTTTCCCATCACATAACTCCCAATACTATTCCAATTTTGATTTTCCTCCCTTTTATGTGCAGTAACTTAGATTTACATTTACATAGGTTTTATATCACTTGTCTCATAACTTGTCTTTATTTTTCCCTGTCAGGTCTCAAAGGAGATAAGGCTGGGAAGGAAGGTAAAGGGGAATTACAGTTACAGTGAATTCTCTTCCAAGAATCCACCTAGAGAGACAGATATAACTTCCAGATGCTATTGTAGGACTTAGCAACTTAACAGGGCATTAGGTGTCACTTAAAACTTTTAATTGCATACCAGGGGCTCAGCTACAAAAAAAAGACCTATAAGCAGAATATAGCAAGACAGTACAGTAAATGCTACTCAATGTGCAAGTTCTCTAGAAATAAACAACCTCAGCAGATGAATTAGAAAGGGCAGAAGGAATCCCTCCACCTCTGCTCAGTTCTTGAAGCAGTAATCTGTGTCAACATCAGAAACACATATTTTCTCTGTGAAAAAGCAGGGGAAACATTCAAGCCATTGGTGCTCTGATCCAAAGAGAGCATTTGATATCAACAATTTTTAAATGCTCATCTGCATTTGCTCTTTGTAAATTCTGCTTTTTGGTAAAAATGTTCTGTAGCCAGTTCCACTGGTGTGACCTGGGTGGGAGCTGCATCTTTGAAGAGTTTTGTGACTGGGTACAGTGTTCTGGATATCAATACATTTTACCTTTTGTGTTTTCCCTCAGCACAGCAAGTCTGCAAGTACCTCCCTTTCCTGAGTTCAGAGTTGGTTTGCAGAATTTCCTGTCCCAGAACTGGAAGACAAATTAAAAAAAAAAAAAGGTCAGGGGGACCATCTGGCTTGGTTGTTTTTTGGTTTGGTTTTTTTTTTTTTTTGTGTGTGTGTGTGAGTGTGAGTTTTTTAAAACTTTATTTCTGAATTCCATGACATAAATTTTCAATGATCTAAATACATCTCTTTTGGTTTCAGAGTTGAGACACTTTCAATTAGCATTTATGAAATGACTGATAATTTCAGTTCAGTTTTCACAAACAGGTGCAAAAAGAACTCATAATGGAAAGTATTTATTGAAATTATGATATGCCCTTAGTATAAGGGGTGTACTTTAGATCATTTCTCTTTCCAAATTTTTTTTTTGTTGAGGAGAGTTCATGACTTACGTGCAGTGAGGAGACACTGGAATTCAACAGCTTTAACCATGTTTCATTTATCTTTGTAATCGTGCTGTAAACAGCCCCTATGAAGACACCCAGGTCATCACATGCACTCATAAAACACAGCAAGTAACACTGGCAAGAGAACCTGCACAGTCCTCTCAGACAGAATTCCTGTTTAAGCCTCTGAAGATAAGAGTCAAATTAAGCTGTTCTGTTAAAAAATGGCACCACTGGAAGTAGAAAGGCTCCGTATTTTCCTTGGGGGCTCAAACTATGAGCTGATGCTTTTCAAACCCTTCCACATGTTGGCTGAAATGTACTCGGGGGAAGGGGGGGCTTTTGCCACTGTTCTATCAGTTTATATCAGAATCCACCATCTGGAGTTCAAGGATTTGTTTTCAAATCAACCACATTTTGCATGTATTTGATCTGGAATTTAGATTTCCTGGATCCCTCAGGAGATGGATTTGGAAGTTTTAAGATTTAAAAATCGAGTTTCAGAGTTTTCTCCCAAAACTTAGAACTTCGATTTTTCAGGTTTCTCTCCCCAAGCAAAGAAAATCCAGAAGCCTTTTTGATTTGTATTGGGACAAAAGTTATGACTTTTACCTTGAAAGCATCATTCCCATCTCCAAGTAAAAGTGCTGGTTGCAAGTTTGGGAAACAGTTGGAAGAGCTGACGAAAACAGAAGTGAGGTTTCTTCAGCTTTGCACCTTTTGTGGATTCTGCTGTTTTCTGTGTAGGTTTCCAGAGATAGTGAATAAAAACACAGGCCCTTGTCCTCAGAGGTAACATGACCTCAGCTATTCGTACCAACACCTCGCACCCATAGGATCCCAGAGGGCAGAGGACATTTTCAGAGCCTGTAGGGCACCATCATACCCATGGTATGTCTGTATCAATATTTCTGTCACTACAGCACCACACACAGCACCAACAGCTTCCCCCTCAGGAAGTCAGTGCTGAGCTTTGCTCTCCCAGGGTTGGTTCCCATCGTTCCCAGTGACCTGTGCTGGAGTGGCAGACTGTGTGACACAGCCAGCTGGGACTGCCTGAGTTATTTCTCTGTAACACCAGCCCTCCCTCCCATCACAATATCACCTGCATTGTTGCGTTGGCAGCTGCTGGGAAAATGCTGCACTCGGTGACTGCCAGCATTCCTGCTGAGGGCAGGTACAGGCAGCTGTACAAAGAAGGATTGGCAGGTTAGGCTGTTTCCTGTGTCTACTGTGGGCAGAAACCTCTGCTGCATCACTCAGGCAGCACTGAAACACAGACATGTTTCCAGGCATCTCCAGGGAAGGGAAGATGAAGAAAGTTTTGAGAATATTGTGATGAATAATGTTGTTCTTTTACTGATTCTTGTTTTCCTCCGTTTTCTTTAGAAAAGAGACTACAGGGTAACTGAATGACTACTGAAAAACTGCCTCTTCCACTCCAGTGCATCCTGAAAGACCTCAGGGTAACAGATACCAGGGTCCTGCCATTCTGTATCTTTGCTAGTGCAGGATGCAGGAAATGAGGGTATCACAGGCAATGCTGAACCTCTCAACACAAGGAAAGGAAAAAGGAGAGGAGAATGGAGAGCAAATTCCAACTGAGTTTTAGAAGCATGTAGCCCTGCAGAATGGATACTACCAACCCCTGACAGTAAAACATGAGGATAATGCCTTTTGCACCCACTTTGATGATTAATGAAGGCTCTGTGAGACACTTGGGCTAAACTGGCTGCCACTGCTCCACAAATAACACATCCTATCCAGCCAGGGTGAGCCAGTTATGGAAGTTTGACAGAGGCATAAAAAGAGTATGTTTTCCTCTCCTTCTACCCAAGCAACCCTTCTGCTGAACACAACATCTACATACTCACATACAAATACATATTGCTGCTAATGGAACATATAACTGAATTTCAGTAACCAAACATTCACAGCATCAGAAGAACAGCTGAGCATGAACTAGTGTTCTGCATTGACCACTCAATATGCTGTGAAGATACTGAGTTCCAGGAGTTCAGGGGGGAAAAAAGAATAAGGCACCACATCAGTAGATGAACTCAAATTTTAAAAGTTTTTCCTATTATTTTTCTACTCAGAGATAACTCCTGATTCAGTCTATATGGAAATTACTTTTTTCTTGAATGCTAAACTCTTCACTGAACCCTGCTGATGTTTGAAGAAATCTGTCTTTCCTCACTGTTCCTTCTACAGATCTTGAGTTTGGTCCCAGCTTACTTCTCATGTTGAAACCAAGTTCTTCACATTTCTCAGAGTTGTTCCAGAGTGAAGAAGGCATTGAGAGGGGATGCCTCTGTCTACAGGGTGATTAGCCCAGATAGGTTCCTAAATTATAATCAGGGGAAGAATGAGTTTGCCTTTAAATAATGTAAGGTGTAAGTAATGAAATAGAAGAGGGAATCAAGGTAGGAGACCAAATTTCTGGAGATTCCAGTATAATAATTCATTCATTACTGGGGACAAGCCACACTGAAGGTGCCCATAAATGTCAACTTTGACTAACATTTATAAAACTCTCCAGAAATTATCTAGGCACCATCCCCATTTTATTTGAAGAAATAGTGACCTATGAACCACAGAGTTGTAAGGGCTGAGTAGGACCCAAGCTGTTACACGAATAAATGAGAAAAAAAGGCTACTGATCTAGAGACAGTCACAGACTGCCCTTTCCCCTGCTATTTCTGGCCTCATGGGCACTACAAATAAGCAGGTTTACTGGAATTAATGGAATTGCAGCACCTGGAGAACATGCAATGTGCCACTGATCAGAATTTCCAAATGAAGTGATGGACCTTGGCTTTATAACCAAAGAAATCTCACTGGCTTCAAGCTCTCCTGCAGTGCACAAGAAAATCCCACTTACTGAATTTGCTTGCAAACCACCCTGTTTCTGGAACCGGGTTATTATTCAGCTGAACAATTACAGAGTGATTTTAGTGTTCCCGAGATAAAAATCAACTAGAAACAAATTCTTTGTTTCTTGTGTTTTCCTCTTTCTCTAGGTTTGCTCTTTTCCTTTGATTTTTAACAGCAGTCATTACTCTATTATAAAGTTTTTCGTCAGCACTGAAACCTCAGCACTGCAATCTGACCAGGCCACAATCTACACAGAGAAAACCCCACACATGCAAAACCACTGGGACCTGCCTAACCCAGCTGGAAAACTCCTGAGGCAAAGGAAAGGGGTGAAAAGTCTGTCTATGGCAGTACATCCCACTGGAAGGTTCAGGTCTCACATCTGCCTTGGTTGGCATACAACAGCAATAGTTCAACAGTTTGCCATCCTTGTGTTTTACCCAGTTGCTTGTGTTAGAAATTTAGCAGCTTTACTGAAGAGTTTATTTGACCACTGGAGAAAACTTTTCCCAGGACTTGCACTGGTGTACATTCAAATGAGAATGCCTCAAACCTGGGCTGTGCTCAGCAAAGAGAAAAATGTAAGTGCTTTAAATCAAAGCACAGCCATGCTGTGCTTTGATTTAAAATTCATATATAAATAGATTTTTAACTTGTGAAAGCCCCAGACAAGATGCAACATGACCCTCCACAAAGTTGTTCCTTGGCTTCAGTGGTGAAGCCCTGATTATGAGGGTTCCCATGTTGCATCTAATTTCAGTGCAATTCTGAGTGTGGTCTTCCAACAGAAATCATCAACTCGCCATGTTATCCTGGAAATACAGCTTAATAAAGCACAGTCAGTATCGAGATTAAAGGGGAGAAAGGGAAAACTTCTCACCAAGTTATAACCAGTAGCCCTTGAAAATGAAATATTCTTTCTAAAATCGCACTGATTTTACTCCTGTGAGCAGAACACATTGAGTCTTACAGATAAACAACTCATTGCTTCAATCAGACCAAATAGTTGCACCAAAATTGATTTAAATTCTGAAGAGCTAAAGAAAACAGCTGGCTTTTTGATTAGCCATACAACATACTAGATTTTCTACCTTTCTTACTCCTCAACAACATAGTCCTAATGTATCTTCCCTACCTCGTGATTAGATTTTATTTCAGTCATTAATCAATTTAATCATTAATAATCATTAATCATGCACATAATCTCTACATGGAGACAAACAATCATCATCTGAAATGGTTTATGCTTTACTGTAACCTTGGAGAAGCGAATATTTTTTCTCCCCTCACAAGACACAGGAGTAGTTTTTCTGTCATCTTGGAAGTGAATAAATGCACTAAGGCCTAAAAATTTATTATTTTGGCCATATTTAAGTCAAAGAGAGCATGGAGCTTTCTGCACAGTGTTTACTGTCATCCAACCACTCCTCATTTCTGATCCACAGACACCTATAACAATCAAGGGTTAAGCATTAAACATATGAATCGATATTAGTAGTAGTTTATTGTTATTTTTTTGAATCCCTGCTAATAGCTGATGCCAAATGTTTAAAGTCCAAAATGCTCTTTCTCTTATGCCATGCTGGAACTACATGCTTTGGTAATGGGAGGATTGCTGTGTCTGACTGAAAACAGGGAAGGATGGCAAACAGCTTGGAAGAAAATCATCAGGGTGAGGGAGAAAAGCAAAGACACACAAGCACAGGACAGGTGAACTGCCAGCCCTCGCCACAGGAGAAAAAAAAAGGCACTTCAAAGATCATGGGCATGGGAAGAGAGGATATAAACTTAGAGAAACAACAGCCCTAATGACTAGCTGATGAAGGTCAACAAGAATCCAAGCACTTACAAGGCACAAAAAGTCATCCCAGATAAAACATTATGGTATTTGAGAACCTGTACAACCAACAAGGCCTTTCCCATTCAAGCTGATGAGCTCCCTGCCATCTTGTTTAACTCCTGCAAGATGCTAAAAGCTGATGTCTGTTCAGAACTCTTCCTTCCATGAATATTTTATATTGTCAAGAAGTGACCTACATAGGAATACTTGCCTTCACCCACTGAAGTGTCTGTGTACTTGCAGAATTCACATGAATTACTCGCAGAGCTTTTGGATTTGCATCCTGGCATAAATCCCCAAATTTGGTCTTCCAAGTTGGGCCTCTTTTGCAAAATAACCCCTGGACCTTGATGGAGTCTGGCTATCCCAGAGATGGCCTTTCCAATGCCAGAACTAAGTTGGTTTGAGGGTCTCTCAAGAGCACAGGGCTGGTTTTAGTATCAGAGACATCCATCCCCAGTGCAGCTTCTGCAGGGACTGGTTTCCCAAGCCTGAGGTTAAATGCCCCCCCAGACCAGTGAGGAAAAGGTGTGTAGGGAGGGGCTCTCAGGTGTGGTTGGTGGCTCCAGGAGGGGTTGGGACAAGGCAATCAAGGCAATTAATGTGCTTGGGGTAAAGCTGTAAAGGTAAGTTGTCCCTATTTCCACAAATCCTTTGGGGAAGAGGGTATATTTGTTGTGTATGAGGTTAAGCCATCAGTTTGCCTTTCTTAGCAGCTGATCTACAGTCCATAAGACTTCCACAAACAGAGTTTGGGATTGGTCAGGAAATTAGTGCTGAAGAAATAGGAGCTTGTTTCATATCTGCCTGACAGTACCTTACACTGCACACACCGATGGGGGAAAGGACTGCAGAGAATTTGTACTTAGAAAAGAACAAAGCCTGCATTCTCAGGAAGGTGAAAGGAACACCTCTTTTCCCCATTTTTCTTCACTTTACAACCTCTATATTTATATACAGAAGTGTATAAGATAGATATTCTTTTATGTTGCCAAAATCTGCAAACAAAAGTCCATCGTGTGAGTAAATATTCTGCCTTTTAAGATTTTCTAATCACAACCTCCAGGAGGTATTAAATTAGGAAAAGCAAAAGGTTGCTTTTCACAAAGACTAGAAAACACAAAATTAATTGCCAATGCTAAGTAGAGGCAAGCTCACATAAGTCTGATGTCTGAAGGCCAACATCTGAAGGTACATCTAATTTCTGACATTATAGCATTAAACAGTTGCATTAATAACTCAACATATGTAGTTAGAAGGTAAATGCCAAAAATAATCCTTGGAAGCTCTAGCCCCTGTGCCAGTATAGAAACCAGGCTGTCAAGAAGATTCACAATACACCCCAAATTGTGTATAACAGGCCCAAATGGGGTCTATTAACTTGGCTCCAGAGCCAACAGCAGAGGCCAGGAGATGTAGGTGGCCTGTTTTGATGGAAACATTTTCCCACTGCTGCAACATTAGCAATCTGCTCTCCAGTCAGACAGAAAGAAATAGACCTTTGTCCCTGACCCATCCAGCCTCCCAGATGGAATAGGCCTTGCTGCCCACCTGCCCTGACTTCTGAAATAACCATCCACTTCCTCCATGTTATAGTGTGGAATTCTCAAGAACCATGTGAAATTAAATCAAATGCTCAATGGAAGACAATTTTGCTGACTACAGTGAGCTTTTATAGCATCAGAAACAGCTCAGGTTAACTTTTTTCCCTTCTCCCTCCCTGGACACGAGCCATTCCAGAACTTGTATCTGAATATTTGGTTCTCATGTATATTTATTTACTTAGGAGTGGCATTCCTATTTTTATAGCTTTGAGTTTTTAACTTTTTTGTTAGCAGCATTAACAAGGTTTACGGCATATAAAGTGAGCTGTGGCATTTAAAAAATGTTGGCCTAATGTAACACCAGCTTTTTTTTATATACATGTTCAATGGCAAACTCCTACTGACAGGCAGAATGCATTTCTATGTCTGGGCAAGTTTATAGACGGTGTTCCCACCTCTGGGCCACAAGGTCACAAATTTGTTTCTGATTCTATTAAAGAAACACTCAACAATGGTAAGTTTGTGTGCTTTTTTTTTTTTTTAGGTTTTTTTTAATGAGTGGGGACTCTTTTATGTGATCCATGATCTTAAAGATACTCCAAGGAGTCTCTGCTGAATGCTGGGCCTTTCACCCCCATGCTCTGACCAAATAACACTGGCTGCAGATTTGAGAAGCTTTGTCTGTCAGCAATTAGAGCAAATATATTCTGGGGAAATCTGACATGACTGAAAACAGAACAGGCAACATCTCTGTCATCTGTCCGTGGGTCTATCCTGCTTTCAGTGGGATTTCATCAGAGTGGGATTTTCCTCTGCAGCAAAAGGATGTACAGGAGTTACAGATTCACCATACCTGTTGTCTGTTCCTATTTCCTCAGCAGTTTCCCTGTGTGCCCCACAATTAATAAGGCTATTTATTGAACTCATGGCAAGGACAAACAAAAAGATGGATCAGAGATGGCTGCTATTGCCCTGTGAAACACCAACCTTATTTTTTCTTCGAATAGGTATGTTCTCTTTCACACCAGAGGATGGCTCCAGCTGCAGCCTCCTTACCCTAAGTATTTACTGCCTGACACCCAGCCTCATTTAACACAAGAGGCACAACCAGCCTGGCCTCAGCCATCCATCACCCACCCAAAATCCCTTCATGCTGGAACACGTGCTTTGGGACTCTCTGGCTACAAACTTACACACTTTTGGCTTGAGAAATGAGCAGAGGCCAGGAGAAAGATTGAGCTGATGGGGTGAAATTGAGAAAAAGTGCTGGTGCATTTGGAGGAGGGAGGATAAGCTTGTGTGTCTGCTGAAAGAATTCCAGCATCATCTATTCCTGTCCTGGAGGAGATCAGGAAAAAGCACAAGGGCAAGAAGTGCAGCCCTTTTTGTGGGATGCTTTGGCTCCTTGTGGTTAGGAGGATCAAGGCTAGGTATCACATGCCTCCACTGAAGGGAGATCACCTGGAATAAAGCCAGGAGCCAGAATTTCTAGGCTAGGAAAAAGGCTGATCATGAAGAAACAGAGCAAAGGAAAGAGAATTTGGCTGCAATGTCTGACTAGAGGACTTTTAGCTGCATGAGACGATGCCAGGTCTACTCTTTCTCTAATCTCCTTATGCCCCCAGGGAAGGTTTTGGTGGAAATTTGCTTCCATTTATGGGAGGACTGGAAGAATGAGGGCCAGACTGTGACTGAGCAACTGGCAATCAGAAAGAGGGTTTCAAGGAGAGGAAGCTGCTCAGGCAGGATTTGAGAGTGCTGTTCTGCACTGAAAATTGACCTGTGCAAGTGACAGACTGCTGGTCATTACATGTGGGTATTTTTGCAAAGTGACAGTTCAAGAAACTCTCCAAGTTTTGGATCCAGGATGGCTTTGCTCTCTGAAAAACCATCATCACCCACAGATTCTTGTGGCACAAAACTGATCTTTTGTGCAAAATCACCTGCTTGGGATTCTCTCCTCCATAGTAACTATGGGTCTGGCTGTTTAAAGGCAGGACAATAACACCACACAAAACTATAACTGAACACCTTTGCCCAAAGGAGACACTGCTTCCTAACAACTACTTTTGTTTTTCTATGCTCTATTTGGTCACCTTAAAGATAATGGCTTATGAACACCATGCAAAACCTTTACTAAAACAAGATGCAAGTCATCTTGCTCTTCCTGAGCATGGCAAGTTTTTTTCTGGCATTGGAGAAATTGGCAAATTTCTCATGTTTTTAAGAAATCCCAACAGAAATTCCCCGAACATAAAAATCTTCAAGTATGGAGCAGGTATATATCTCCCATGATGCACAGGTAGTTCTTCATTAGAGCAAACAATCTACTTCACTGCCTGTGATCTCTGTTAATTTAGTTACTGTTACAAACCACTTGGGCAGTTTATAGCATCAATTCTGTGAGAAAAGCAAAAGGTAGTTTTAAGGGGTTTGTATATTTGTCAAATATACAAAATAGCCAGAGTGGCTTATCTGTGAGAGATGTGGTTAGTAAACAAGCAATGATAAATTGCTTTGCCACATGTGGAGGCTCTCAGCTCTCTTAAATAATATGGCTATTTTGATTGTTCTGGGAATGCTAATGAAATGGATGTAAGGTAATGGAGGTTTTTGACTTTTGGGGGTTTTTTTGTTGGCATCATAATGCCAAGGAAGAGGTTGATCACAATTCTCTATATAGAAAGATAGCAGATATTTGCATTTCATCTTCATCCCCACCTACAAGACCTTCTCATGAGATATTTTTCCATAGCTCCTCTTTCACATTATGCATCTAGAACAAACCACTTCCAAGCACTTTAACTCTCAATCTTCTGCTGAGAAGCTTCCCCTCTCTCAAAGTTCTGCATATGTGAACTCAGTGGTAAAACAGTAAAATACAGTGATAAATACTGTGGTTCATTTGACTCAGCAGCATTCCCTACAAAGCACTGTTTATGCTTTGTGCCAGAAGACTGAGAGCTTGCTCCTGGGAGAGAAGGATGAGAACCAGGGCTGCTGTGCACGTCTGGTTTGGTTTGGATCCATCAGCATCCACAACACACACTGCAAACACCACAGAAGTGGCTGCTCTGCACTACAGTAGCTGATCTTGAGTGTGCACTGAACTAGATCCTTGATGGAATAAATCAAACTGCACTGAAATCAGTCTGGCTGCTGCTCTTTGCACATGTGTTACATCTGGTGTGAGGCTGCCAAGCACCACAACCACCACTCCAATGTCTTCCTATAACCAGCCATGAACATGCCACAATACACTCAGCTCTTCCAGGAGCTATCCCTTTCTCTGTGCTTTCAGAGATTCCTTCTCTTCCCTCTGCCTTTCCTTCCCTCCCTTCTTCCCCCCAGACTGGCATCACTCAGCATTTTGGCCAGGAGACCAATTCTCCAAGCTGAAAACATCAAAGCATATCTCTGGTCAGATCTCATCCCAGCCCTCCGAGCTTGTTGACTTGGAAAGTGAATAACTAATAAGGCAGCATGCCATTGTTTTCTGTTTATTATAATGGAAATAAATTGTTGGCTTGAAGTCAGGCACTGATTGTTCCTTTGATATCACTGCCAGGAAGCAAAATAAAACGAATTTTTAAAAATCACCTTTCACAGAGAGTGCCACAGGCATTTGAAAGATGAGCCTTTTTCCATGTCAAAGGCTCTACCAGAAGTGCCAAATACACTAGAAGAAAAATTCAAATCCTTCCCTATTAAAAACAGCAGAAAAAGAGCACAGGAGAGAATGTGAGAGCAGGATTGCCCAGGCAGCAGGATGGCCTGGGCAGGCTGGTGTGTCACAAATGTCCTGTGAGTGCTCATGAGGGTGCAGCAGGGCTGGCTCCACAGTGAGGAGCACTTCCTGAAGAATATGGAACGCATCCATTACATTATTTTGCCCCCTCAAAAAGAAGCACAGGTGGGCTGGATGAATTACTCTGTCTGCCTGGCAGCTCTTAAACTAATAATAAGAGACCTTAGGAGCCAAAAAGACAGGAGGGTGCTTTGCCTCAGAACTTGAACCACTCAGAAATCTTGCTGGTGTGTTTCTTTCCTGGTTGGTTTTTTTCAAGCTACACGGAGCAGCGTCATTTGAGCAGCACCTCAAATGACTTCTCATTTTAGCTCCTTCCCCATTGAATTGTAGGTGCAGGCTTTCAAGTATTTGAATTCCTCTCAGAGTACTACTAGCTACTGCTCCCTAGCTAACACAGAGACGTGCTGGGCATTGCCACCACTACAATGTGCACAGAGAGGAGATTTCTCATTGGAGTTTGTATCTGGATCCAGATCTTAAGTGACTCAGAGCACAGTGGTGTTTGGTTTTCATGATGTGCTGCAGTTTGATTCGGCTCAGAGCAGAGGATAAAGCCGAGTGTCAGATGCAGATCTAGGGCCAAACTTGGATTTTGTGTTTCAGCTACCAAGCTCCATCATGGTTTGGCAAAGTGGTGCTCTCACCTGCTCACACCATGTGGAGAACACCTGGGACTCGCTGGAAAGGCGGCTGCTCGTGCTGGGAGAAAGTCCCCATTGGAAAGCCAGACTGTGAGAGCCTGTGTCAGCACTGGGAGTGCAGGACCACTGGAACACACTTAGATCTCCAACTGCAAAGGGATAAATTAATAGTGTAAAGAAAACTGTCAGGAGCAGAGTGCAGCTTTGTGCCTTTCATTGGTGTCACGACTCTTGGAACCGGTGTGACCTTTTTATTCCCAGCACTGGGATTCAGATGCACAGGAGCAGCACAGCCTGAGAGTAAACTGGGACAACTGCAGGACTATCACTTTCTACAAAAGCTGTTGAGAGAAACCACCATACTGCCTTCTAACTACAGTTCTTGGACATAATTTACTGAAGAACATGCTGTAAGACTTTTTTCCCCAAAATCAAACTTTTGCTTCAACAGCAGAAGATCTGTGCATGGCAAACAGTGCAGCCCGCTAAATATTAAGGCCCAATATTAAGGTTTGACACAGATTTTAGGCCTACACTTGGCTCTTAGTGCATCCTTACTCTGCAAAGTCCTTAAGAACATGTTTAACTTCAAGGCTTTTATTATGTCCCACAAAATGGGGCAAAGTAATTGGGACCTTATGAAGTGCTTATGACATAGGTGCTGTTCTGAATTGAAAGGTTTGAAGGGCTCCCACCAAAGTGCCCTGGGATTAAGGAAAGGCTTTCCATTGGCTTCAGCAAACATTCTGCCAGGTCCTAATTTTTATACTTATTACTAGCTTATAACAGGATATTTAGAAAGAAAAAGGAAGGACTTTTTCTCCAGATAATACCATCTACTCTAAATTATTTCTGAAAATTAAGGGTGTGATTACTGACCCATAAGTACTTTATGATCACACTTTGGTTTGAACTTTTATGGGTGTATGTAGGTTTACTAACTCTACCACTGCCCAGTAATTTATTTCCCAGCTGGGCAACAAAAGTCACCTGGAAGAAGGAAAACAGTGTCTAAGGACTTGCTGTGCAAATGGATGATTGTGCTAGCTGGATTTGTGCATGGATGTTTTTGGAAACAGTTTTCAGAAGAAAGGTAGAATTTAACTTTCTAATGAAATCTAGAAAACTAATTTTTTTTTTTTTAAACTCATAAGCAGTGTTTCAAATTCATGCTTATTTTATTAAAAGGCTGATGATGACTATCTGCTGCTCTTAGGTGTGGACAGAAAGTGGGTTCAAGGACAGCAACGAGCCACTCAGACCCCAAAGCTGCTGTGACAAAGGTGTGTAGCAGCTCTGAATGACTCAAGAGGGTCTTTGCAACCCTGTCACCCTTCCTGGGCATTTTTCTTTCCCCAGAAGACAACCACCCTTGGGGGCTTTGCATGAACTTTCACACATGACCCAGAGCCAGGGTACCCCCAAGGGCAGCACAAAAGCCTCAGGTGAAAAAACCTCTCTTTGGCAGTACAGTAGGTGCCCTTTGCTGGTGAGAAAGGCTGAACCACCACGCTCACCTGAGGCACTGGCAGGTGCTGTGAGACTCTGCAGGTTGGCTCTTCTGTGCTGTTTGAATCCTGAAGCCCCGTGGTTTGGCTGGCAGGAGCCTGTAAATCACCCGCTGTACATTGTCTGTCCTGTGTGAGGAGACACAAGTAAATGTCAGACCTGAAAATCCAGTCAGCATCCATGTTCTGGCACATGAACCATCACATGATATTTACAGGCCCCTGGAGACCTTCAAAATATTATACTGTGCCATGCAAACACAATATTAAACAGAATTCCTGCTTCTGCAGCTGATGTGGCCTCTACTCGATTCCACCAGCAAGTTCCTGGGAATACTTCAATGCAAAGAAAGGTCTTTATTGCTAAGTCTACTTCTGTTCTTTTAAAAAACCTCTCTTTGGCAATACCTATGAAACTTTAGGAAACTGATTTCCAAGTAATCACCTCCTGGACACAGCACAGTTCAGATTGGTGTGACACTCATGCTAAAGTTATCTTGGTTTAACTTTAAAGCAGCACCTCCCTGAGGACCCCTCAATTCTGGAATGAGTGATGTGTTTCTGCTTTCTGTGAGAGCCTGGATTATTTTTAATCCTCTGGACATGTTACAAAGATCAATTTATAGTCTCAGAGAGACGGTAAGGACAGGGGTTTGTGGGCAGACAAAAAGGGGACTGGCTGTTGTTGATTAGTGGATATTGTTATTTCTGAAAAGAAGAGATTTCTCAGTGCAACTTCAACTTTCTTGCACTGCTTGACTCATTTTGGAGAAAAAGTAGTGTGAACAGGCCCAGATCCATGCACTGCAGTGGACCCATGTTCCTTTAGGCCAGCAGAGATTTTTGATCAATACAAATTTTGCAAGCCCTCACACCTCTGTACAGGTGCTGTGCACTAAAAAATACAGAAGATGATGACAAGAAAGCTTGTTTTACTCTGTTACTTTTAAATATATACTGCAATGAATTATGTCAATGACTTTCTTCCCAAATCACCTGAACCTGGAACACCACCTTGCTCGTTAATTTTGAGATATAACTTGTTAGCACTTCCAGTATGATGCAAGGCTTCCAGTGAAAATAGCAGGAAGGCCAGAGTTTGAGCTGACCTATGGTATGTGCTCCCCATAATATTTGGCAATATCTGTTTTAAAATTCTCTATTCTTTCAGGTTGCAGACCCAGCAATTCAAATATTTATCAGAAGTCAGCACAGACATGCAGACTGAATCCATACACGTTTCATAAGCCATAAAAACCAGTGAGCAGATTTTTTTCCAGTTCTGTTTAAATCTCACTTGAACCTTACTTAGCAATTCTCAACACTCACAAGAACCCCAGTACAATTGTTTCCTTAATTTTGGCAGATGAAAAGTAAGAACCACAGAGTTTTTTATTACTTCCAAGCAAAAGAGTCAAACATCCTAAATTTGCCCAAGGTTTCACAAACACTTTTGCAAGAAAGCATGGCAGGGCATTTTTAAAAAATTGTGATCATGTCCAGAGTTTCATATTCCTGAAGTTAAAGCTTTTCCAAGTTTGTTGTTTGTTTCACACAGCCTCCACCATGACTGTTTTCTTACCCCTGTAAGCACCACCAGGACCTTTTAGGCTTTCCAGGAATTGAAATGAAGAATTTTGACTCTTGGAATAAAGAAAGGGCTTTTTCTTTGGGAAATGTCATTCCTGGAAGTGCCTTTCACCAATGTTTCCTCCTGGACAGTGCCAAGGGACCAGTCAGAGGAAGGACTAAATGAGGTGAGGCTCTGCAGGTGGCTCCCAGGGCAGGTCCCTCCACTGCCACTTCAAACCACCTGGGTCCCCTTCAGGTCTTGGAAAGGCTTCAGTGACACAAAAGACATTTAGAAGTGACATGTCACCAGGCTGTGCTCGACTTCCTGTGGGCATTTACTCAAGTTCTCCAGCTCCACCTCAGCTCTTCCTGTCCCCTTGGGGGTGGCCAAATCCTCGGGTGGTGGGACAAGGCTTTGCCCTGCTCTGCCTGTGAAGCCAGGCCCTGTGAGCAGGAGTGATGGGAGGTTCACTTCCAGAGCTCCTGGTCTGAACTAACCCCTTCTGTGAGCCTATGAAAATGCTCATGGAGATGCTCCTTTAGTGGGAAGATCTCCTACAAATGCAAAACAGATGCTAAAAGCTTGAGAAATACAGAGACGAAGAAAAAAGTGACATTTTCAAAACCATGGGCAGAAGCGGGAGCCAAACCAGGATTTGCTTGCTTCCTCATCACTGTTTTATCTCTACTGCTGCTTCTTGAATTTAATCTTAAATCTTGACAATTCACAGCCTTTCCTGGACATCTTTTACCCTATGGTTAGCATTCTGGAATGTTAAAGGTTTGAATATTAAAATAAACATCCCAGTTACAGACAGTTATCCGACATCAGTGAAATGGTGAAGTTCCTATTCCCTGATTACCTGTAAAGCTTTCATTTTCCCTCTCCAACAAAACCAAGATGACCTCTTCCCCTTCCCCTGGTACTTCTCTTCCTAAGGCCCATGGGACTTTCTTGGCCAGCCTGTCTCAAATCAGAAGACAGATGGATTTTCAATATGAGCTTTATGGTGAGTAGTACCCCCTTCCCACTAAAATACTGCAGATTTCTGTGGTAATTCTACTTCCAGCATCGTCAGAAGTATGCAAAAACCAGGCTTGTTACATGTGGACACAATTTAAATGGATAACAATCCAGTAGGGAGTTATTTTTAATAGAGGCAGAGTTTTTGTGAGATACAGTATGGTTCAGAATTGGAACCTCCTTATAAACTTGTGGGTTTTCTGCTGTGGAGTCAGTATGTTTTTAGGACATTGAAAGCAATAGTCCTTGCCCTCTCATCCCATCTCTAGTAGCTCAAATATTGCTAGTTGCATTTTAAGTCACTCACTGACAGCTCTGACAAGAGCACTTGGTGGCTTTGACCTCGGCCTGGTCCAGAGAACTTTCTTTAAATGATTTTTCACATATTTCACAGACTGGATATTTCAAGCATCTCTGACTGCAGCAAAGAGGTGCAGGATTGATGTTCTCCAACCAGAGTGAAAAAACTCATCTCCACAAGCTGACATGTCACCTCAGAGTGTTGGCCTCTTCCAGATGAATCACTCTTCCCTCAGAGCATCAGAAAAATGATCATCCCTTACACAGGTCCGTGTAGACCCAAGTTTCTCTCCCTGCCCTCCAAGTCATCCAGCACATAAACTGCACCCTTGTGTTAGCTCAGTCCTACACCTGATGCCAAGACATACCTGAAAGGAGTCTACAAGAAAGATGGGGAGAAGGTATTTAAAAGGGCGTGGAGTGACAGGACAAGGGGGGAATGTCCTCAAACTGAAAGAGAGTATGTTTAGATTAGGTATTAGGAAGAAATTCTGCACTGTGAGGGTGATGAGACACAGGAACAGGTTGCCTAGAGGAAGTGGTGTATGCCCCATCCCTGGAAGTGTTCAAGGTCAGGTTGGATGGAGCTCTGAGCTCCATCTGGTCTAGTGTAAAGTGTCCCTGTCCACAGCAGCAAGGTTGGAACTGGACGATCTTTAAGGTCCCTTTATCCATTTGCCATGTTTGGAACAGCTGTGCTCATGTACTGCTCACATGGATCCCCCTTGGGTCTGCACTTGGCCTCCATCTGGGGCAGCCCTGCTCTTGCTGCTCCCCTGGCAGAAAGGCTCAAGCATTTCCTTGGGAAAGGATGCTCCAGACTCCAGTTAAAAACCCAATCCTTTTGCCTTCAGTGCTGGCAGTGGTGTTGCTCTTCATTGCTCCATGTGTCTGAGCTGCAAGGATGACAGCTCTGTAATTTTCTTATAAAGCAAACACGCTTCATTTTACCCCTGACAGCAGGAGATCCAGGGCCAGCAAATTACTGGCAAATGCCTGCTATATTCATCTCTTCCAGTGTTTTGGCTTTTCTTTACTTTTAATTTGCCTGGAGGCAGACATTTGAGATAACAGCTGTTATGGTGATATTATCAGTCATCTGCACGTCAGAGAATGCCAGGAAAATGCCTGTGGAGTAAAACCCTTGGGTTTTTGGTTTTAACTGCTCTGGGGCAAATTCACTCCCTTTGTCAAAGCTCTGCTCAAAACATGAGAAGGGAACTGGTTTCTACCCTCTGATTAGGAAGAAATGTCTTTTGCTGCTGTTAGAACACAAGTTCCCTTCTTGCTCTTTGACGTTCTAGAGCAGCCCTTTGGCAGCAGAGCCTGTCACGTCTTCTTGCTGGTAAGAAATGTCAGAGCACACCTACCACCAGGAAAAGTCCCTGTGATTCTCTGGTGATTTACTTGCTATAAAATAACTGGGAACACCCTAAGAAACCCTGCTAAAAAGTTTACTCTCCCATGGAAAACACTGCCTAGTCATTTTGGATTCAGGTATAATGTTTCCTGGGGGAAAAAGTGTCTTTTCTTCCCGAGGTGGAGAGCCCAATGTCAAGAACTATCAAGGAGTAGATCCAGAACTCTCTCTCACAAAGCTGAACCACCTGCAAGAGGGCCAAATAGAACCAAATTTATTGGTTCTTTAGAGAAGATGCCACAATGGCACCGGGAAGGCGTTGGCTTGAGAATTATTCCTCTCCATTCATTTCTCTTCCCAGAGAAATACAAGATGGAAAAACAAGCTTTGGAAACAAACTGTGATGTGCCCCTGTTTGGTATATTGATGATAATAAACCAGTTTGTCCAGTTAGTTTAATGACACCCAACATCCTTTGTTCTAGAGAAACATATTCATTATGCTCTGACTGAAAATAACTTGTATCTGAAAATCTTGAACTACGTTACTGACATTAGGCCTGTGGGAAGATAAATAATTATGGCTATGAAAGACCATTATTCCAAAGGAGCAATGTAGATACAGGCATTTGACATGTCTGCAGTCCTGATAGATCTGTGAACAGAAAACAAAGGCTTCTGCATGCATATTTAACTGCTTTCCCATTCCCTTTATCTCTTCTTCATGAGGTAGCAGCAAAGATTCCTCTCTTCCATTACCCTGGCATTACAGAAGGCTGTTTTGCTGGATATTGAGAGCTCAGTTCTAGTTTGCACCACACATCTGAGTAACAACCTACTGTGTTCTTCTTCCCCACTTGGAAAATGAGCATACATGCTAAATATACAGTTAAGCATTCAGATACCACAGACACAGAGCTCAGGCAGATATCTCTACATGTGACAGAAAAAAGTGACCCTGAAGGCAGGCCTTGACTAGAGATCACAAAGGTTGACCATCCAAGTAAACCTTTACCAAGTAAACCTTGTGGTTTCCTTCCCAAAGGTGTCTTTTTCAGCTTTGAAACACCTGTTCCCGAGTATCATCAATTTATTAAAAGAAGCTGGCACTTTTGTAAGCTTTGAAGATGCACAAATTAATTGTTCTACCAATGCAAATGGCATTTCCTTCTCTCTGTTTCCATTAGGTGTGTGAAACTTATTTTCACCCAGGTGTAGCAGTTTGGAACAATGTTAAACGACTATACAGGAAAACATCCTTCATACTCCAAAAATTTTCACTGAGCTCAAAGGAAGTATTGACAGGAATAAAGGGTCTTTTTTTTTGGATCTTCCAAAGACAAGAAGAATATGCTGCCTGGTTAAACTTGGTGGAAGCAAAAAAGGTAAGTTGTATGACAAAGTAATTCACTAAGCACAGCTTTGCCTACATGCTTTCATCACTGCTGATGTGGTAACACAAAGGATTTCAGCTTAGGTGAACTCCCTCTTCCAAATGTCTCCAGGCTTTTGAGCAATTCCAGTTTCTGGAACTGAAGTCTCAGAGCAAGTCAGTTCTGAGAGCTGGGAACGCAACTGTGAATTTTCTACATCATTGTGGCAGTACTGCTGGGGCTAAAGAAACTGGCTGAAAAAGGCTTTTCTTTGACTTCTAGAAAAAATGAAATATGTTCCTCATTTTAACTGTGATAGTTTGTATTTCTCGGGAAAATCTGGGTCGAGGTTTGGTCCATGACATTTCCAGTATCACCCAGACACACGTGGCCAAGAAGGCAGGGATATACTTTCCTGCTACACATTGGAGACCAACCATGGCTGAAAACAGAGGTTGATTTTAAAGAAATAACATCTGCTAAAGACACCACATTGACAAGGACATCATATTCTTGGAGCTGAGTTTCTAGAAACAAAGGTAAAAACAAACTGAAGGTTTCATTACTTTAAAGCTACTAGCTATTACTTACAGCTTCATTTGGATACTTTCCCTCTGATATTATAGTATCAAATACCCTCAAAGTAATCTTCCACTAAGATGTGGTTCGTTGGATGATAAACAGTGCCTTTCTCTGGACTCATCACCTGGAATTTAGAAGAAGGGCTATGCAAAGCTGCAGCAAGGAAAAACACAAGAGACAAACAAGGAAATGTCAATTAAGATTAATAAGATAATACCTGGAGTGACTGGCTTGGCAGTCATGCATTTCCTTCAGCATTTTCCGTGTAATTCACTTCTGTGAGATGAATACAGTGATGGAAGCTAAGGGGGAAAGACCAACGAAACAGAAATTTTCATAGAAAAGGTCTCTTTCATACTTCTGGAATTTTTTTTTAATTAATAGTAACTTATCCTTTGTTAGGCATGAGGGCAGACAAGTGTCCCACACCCAGGGGTTGGAGAGGGAATTCAAACACCCGAGAGGGTTGTTGGTCACATACAAATAGTCTCTGTTGGTGGCACCTGCCATCTTCTTCCTGAGGTTTTTGGGCTCTAAAGGAAGGAAGGGAGTGGAAAGGAATCTGGGAATGACTCTAAGTGCCTGAAGAAGAAAGATACCTTCTCCAGAAAATAATTATGAGTTTCAAATGTAATCATCGTTAGACAAAACATGGAAATAGTCTGAGAGAAGAAACCAAAACAAGGAGTCTCCTGAATCTCCTTTCCCAGACAGCATCCCTCATCACCCATGATTACTTTCCCCTTTTGGCTCTACTCATCTCTGTCAGCACAATGGCAGCACTCAGGATGAGGCTGGGAAAGAACCCATCCCATCCTAGCCCACAGCCTGGTGTGAGATGTGGGTTTGAACCCTGAGGCAAGGAAGCCATGGATCCGGAGCTCCCAGGGCTCTGAGTTGGCTCACTGTGGGAATATTACATGCAAAAAATCCCTGCCTGCCAGGAGGGCTCGCCAGGGGCCTTGTAGGGTGCACCAGGCAGAAGAAGGCAAAGCCCTTATGTTGCAAAACAAATGTGATGGGAATTCAGGTGTCTAAATTCCTGTAGGAAAAGAGGAACTTCCCTTTTCTCTCCTATCTGATCAATGACGTGTGCACATGGGAGGGAATAGGAAAACTACATTTTAAAGCGTAAGGAGCGAGGTGCCACTCTTCTCATACTCAGAATTAAAATGAGGTGCCTTATCTGCTTCAAACTGTGCTAAGAAACATGGTTGATTGGGGGGAAAAAAACCTATTTAGCTTCTTTTTCCTTTCATTAATTTATATTTAAGCTGTGGCATTCTTTGCCTGATGTGTGTAGCTGCCTTCTTGTTCATAGGCACAACTACATACAGGAGAACAGCTACAAATGTTAAAGAAATAAACGTGTGAGGGTCAAGGAGACTGGAAGGGAGATGTGTACAAAGTCGATAGCATTAACTAAGAAATCTCCTTATTGGGATGGAAGCCAGAGGAGATGTTGGCCAAGTGAAATAAAGGGCTTACCACTTAATTAAGCCATGGAGCCAGACATTCTATAGGTTTGTTCTGGAAACTTCAGTCAGGGACTGGAAGACAAAAGCAGACTATTGCTACCCTAGAGAGAATGCCAACCCTCCTTGAGGAACACTAGAGCACTTTAACCTGGGCCTAAATGCCAAATTTTGAGAGCATTCCTATAGGGCAGGCTGACACCTCGAGTCCTTTGTCTCTGACACTGCTTCAGATTTCTCTTTGCAGAGGTGCTGTGTCTCATTCAGGTCCCTTTTGGGGCACAGCTGGTGTGGTGGACCTGCACTGCACTACTCAGAAAGGCCTTCAAAAGCTTGTAGGATTACCAGTGCTGTTGTGGGGGTCTTGTCAGTCTTGGGAGCGGGGCCTGTAGGAGAAGGGACAAGTAGTCCCTGGGTACTTCTTTCCTTTTGAATTCAGTCTGATTTTCTGTTTTATTGACCAAAGAAATAGTAAGGCTGCAGGGTCAGCTCAGAGGGAAAAGGAAATGCACGTTGGAGGGGTTACCAGCATGGGATGGGGCCCTGCTACTTGTACTATGCTCCAAGGAGGTCGGCTGGCTGGCACAGGAGGAAATTGGGATATTTCTCTGCTGTTCCTTTTGATGCAAGAAATCCATGTAACCTGTAACCACATGTCTTTATTGCCAGAGACCGTGTCCTTCTCTCTTGCTTCACCTACAGCAGCCCATTATTTTTCAGTGCCTCTCTCTGAAGGCATTGTCTGCAGTGAGTGACCCACTGCTTGTTTTTGTGGAACCCTGCAGGGAAGAGGGCCAAGGATACCCCAATGTTTACATTCCGGGATGGAACGGCCTCGTGTTGCCTGCAGATGTATTTGTATCAGTGCAAGGCCAAGGTCAGATCTCGGGGATGAGTGGTATTCCTGAGCTCTTGTTATTCATACACACACTTCCAAGCCATGCTAGACTTGCCACAAGCTGTTTGCAAGAGGTTGAGCCCATGGCAAATAAGCCCTGGCATGTAAGTTCTGCTCTGCTCCCCCTGCTCTGGCTGTGTTTATTCTGTGTGAGGCAGGAACACCACTGGACACTGGCAGTGCTTTGGAGCAAAACCCATCATCCAGCAAAGCATTGGATGTGCAAGACTTATAGACAGTGACCTGCAATCATCACCAGTGGGATGACCCAAACATTGGAAAAAAACCAAGCTCTGGTGATTTCTTGGGACAGATGTGCAAGGCTGAACCTCTAAGTGGCTGCCAGTGACTCCACATTGACCTTAAAAGTAAGAACACTCAAATGCTTGAACACTTTGGGAGTACAATGTGACATTTTAAACAACTGTTCTTCTCTTGAAGTATTTGATCTGTGAGTGGTAAAATCAGAGTGTCAGCACTTAATTGAAACATATGTCTGAGGCATTCACTGAAAGGCATGATAAAGAAACTATGCAATGCATATATTTTAATTTTAAATAAATCAATGTGGTAATCTGGGATCAGGTGGGATTCTGAAGCTGGAAGAAAAGGACAAAGGGAGGCCATTAGTTATACTTTTAATAAATCAATTTGTTAATTAGGGATCAGGTGGGATTTTCCAGCATGAGACAGAGGACAAAGAAAGCTCATTAGTTGTGTTTTAAATAAATCAATGTTTTAGTTGGTGTGGGATTCTCCTGGAAATACGGGAAAGTGAAAAATGCAAAAGGCACTAAAAACTATCACTAGAGAATATGTCCAATGTGGGAAACAAGAAATGTTTAATACTTACTTAGGGCATCCATATTTTCTATGCATCCTGTAGTATAAAACCAGTGTGGTCAGGATGGAACTCTTGGAACGTCCAAGGAAACAAAGATAGAAGACCTGTATTACATTCAAGGAAATAAAAAGGAAAGGTTATTTCAGACTGGTGGGGCTCAGCACATCTGGCAAATTGATTTCAAACCATTGCAGTGTTCAGAACACCAGGCATGTCTGAAAACCTGGGTCCTAGTCCTATACCTGATCCTGCCACAGGAGGATGTCAGCTACAAGGTATGACAACTTCAGCCAAATTCTCCATGGCAATAAAGTTCACTGGGCATTGACCCCATCTTCTCTGTGGCATATCCAGACACCATTGTATGGGTACAGCATCTGAAAGCAAAACATCATCCAAGAAATAAAAGAAGACAGGAAGGAAGGGAAAAAGGAAGATTATAAAGGATGATGTTCAAATGACCAAACTGGGCAACATTCAGCCTATTAACTCTTTGATGCTGCAATGGTGGACACCAATTCAAAGCCATCAGGACATATTAAGCAGTGCCAAGCACTATAGGAAGCAAAGAGTTCATCATAATCAGCACCATTTGTTCCCTGGTGTGCTGCACATAAAAAAGGAGCTTTTGAGGCAGCTTTGCTTCTGCTGCTTTTCTTCTTGTCTTGTTTCAGTTCTGTCATACCTACATCCCACAAAGGCAGCCCTGCTTACTGCTGGTGGACAATAACACACCTTGCAAGGCTCATATTTCCTGAGGATGCCTGTTCTCCTGTTGTCTGCACAAGGAGATGCATGTGATAATTACCCCCTAGGAAGGCGACAGTTCATCTCTGTCACTGTCACATCTGCCCGTGGCTAATAGGTGTGTAGTATTTGCTGTGAATTTAAAACCCATCCCCTTTCAAAGGTCAGAAGATCAAAAGTTCATATTTCCTTGGGAATTGCCAAACTGCTGCTCACTGCCCCAGCAGGCTCCTCGTCTGCCATGGCCAGAACTCAGCACCGGCTTCACTCGCTGGAGCTGTTGTTTCAACAGACACATAAAACCAGAGACCCAGTCAGCTGTGGCAAGAAATAATAAAGATATTGAGTTTACACACAGTCTTCAAAAATTTCCTCAAAGAGTCCTGAGTTTATTTTCTCACCTCAGTGTGAGGCTGAGCTTTAACAACATGGCTGCCAAAGGGGCGATGTGCCCCACGGCCCAGACGGGCTGTTGTGATGGATAGTGGATACTGTTTCAACAGAGAAACAGGGCCTCGAGTTTTAATCAGCTATGTAAACTAATAGAACCTTGCTCAAAATATTTTTGGCCCTTCCTTTGTGAACAGATTCTCAACAGCGAGTAGAAAAACACGTCACATAGATGACTTACAATGCTACTCTTCTTCTAAGAGGAGAGTCATGTGGAGTCCAAGCACAGCAGCATCTTCAGGGGTTCAAAAGTCAGCAGCGAGATTGAGTCTCTGCTGAAACCTGACCCATGAGACAAAGAGCAGTTTTAATTTCCAGATTTTTCAATAAAAACTTTAAAGTCATTTTAAATCTCGAGAATGCAAATAAAGAGCGTAAGATTAGTATTTCAAGACTTTTTTTTTTCTCCTTGAAGCAGTAACTTAAAGAACATTTCATTTCTTCATCTGAAGATACACAATGCATTGTCCAATCATTTTCTTATAGGAAAAACTCAGTGGTTTATTTAAAAATAATTTTCTCTATGTAACATTAAAAAAAAAAGGAAAAGAGGGGTCCTTGGACCTCAAGACAATGGGACCTCAAGACAAGGCCAGTTTCTTGAAAGTTTTGACCAAAATGCAAGAAATGTGATCAATCCTGTAGTTCCTAGTCAGCCACATTAGCTTGCTCTCCTCCTTCAGGGGAAATACAACATCCCTGGAAATGGGAGCCATGGAATTCAGAACAATGTCAGTCAGCAAAACTCTCAAGTACATACTTGAGAGTTATTAGCATAATTGGGACACAACTGTAAGATTGAAGTTAAGTATGATTAAAGTTAAGTTTCTTTGAGATAAATGGATTAATGCAGATGTTTAGGTAATTTTGAACATTAAGGACAGCAAATTTAAGCAATTTGTCCAAATTTATATGTGATTTTCACAGGAAACTACTGCTTCTGATCTTGCAAGTCCCAGTCTCTGCCCTTCAAATGCCTGAAGGCTTGTCATTCTACTCATGTCAGTATCAACACTGCCTATTTCCTGCTATTCCCATGATCCCTTTTGGAAACCTCCTCAAGGAAACAATGGGTCCTTAGGCTCAGCTTGAGGAGGATACTGGGCCAAAAACATCATTGCTAAGGTGATTTGTGAACACTGACAAGCTCAGACACCAAAGTTGTGTGCCTGGCTGTTCTATACAGACAGAGGATAATTGGGGACTGAACCCTTGTACCTTTAATTCTGCATACACACTGTCTAATCCAATGCCGGCTGCAAACGGAAGATCCCACAACAACTCACTAAACCTCCACAGAAAAGTCCAACCCACCATGGTCTTGTTCAGTAATTCACAATAATTTCTCCCTCTTCTTTGCAGTCTGCAGTCAGAATTTGGAAATCAAAGCCATTAACCTTCAGAATGCTAAAATGACAGACAGCCTATGAAAAAACAAAGGGCCTCACTCCCTTCAAAATCCACCAGAGAGAGACAAACACACCCTGGGCTCCAGCCCAACTTTATCAAAGTCTTCCACTCGATATCTATTTCAGTGATGTGAAGCTCTGCTGGATGGCTTCAAATCTGCCTCCAGACTGTTACTAATTGGGAGGACTTGTTTTTCTTTATTCTTTCTGCAGTGTTAGCAGAGACACACTGGCAGTGTGCTCGCAGTGGAAGCTGCCACTTTGGGAAGAATTTCGATTAAAATATACATTGCTTTGATCAGTGACTTCCCTGTAGTGTAAGATAAACATGATCAGCAGTTTTGGTTGGTGTTCATTCCTAAGGCACATGCTGTGAAGTTACTGCACTACATTAAGGAAAAGTTTAAAAGGAAATTATTGTAATCAACTTGGACTTGGAATTCTCCTGAGACTAGAAATCTAAACCAAAGAGAAACCAGCACTGCCTTTCCCCCTCTGCCAGTAGGGTCTTCCACAAGGGCAAGTCCAAGAAGTTAGAGATGAGACCTTTTACAGCCAGGCCTGTATGTCACAGGAGGAAGGATATGAGACCATGTTCCACAACTGATGCAGTGCTTTATGTATTTTCATTCAACACCAGAAATATCACAGATGTACACTTCCCTTTGGTTGGTGGAGCTTGTTTGAATCTCCCAGCTGGAGCCTGGGAGAGCTCTCTGAAGTGTAGCCATGATCTCTATGTCAAAACATTTAAATGTTACTTTTCCTCTTTTTTTTTTTTTAATTTTTCCCTTTTTTTTTCCTTGTGAAGCCAAAATGGTGTCTATTACAGGAAACCAGTATAGCTGTTAGTACAAATAGCATTCATTGAAATAGTTTGTTTTCTGTACTACAGCTTCGTATGCAAAATTAAACTTTAGGAATCTCTTTTAAAATTTCTAATACTGGAGGCTTTGCACTTCTAGGCAAGAGAATGCAAAAAAAATTACATGATTAAACAGAGATCTGCTCAGAGAATAGCAAGTAACTTGATGATGTTACTTACAAGCTCATAAAAGAAACGCAGGCGTAAGAGGAAAACTTAGGGTAATACTTCACTTTTTTAAGCAGGACTTTCTATAACATCTTATTATTTCCTTGGAAAAGGGTAATTTCTCTGCTTGGGGTAGGAACCAGCCCATACTTCCTTTTGCCATCTCCAAGGCTGGGCCAGATCCTGAGTAAATACAAAAAGGTTGAGCATCACCAAAATCAACGAAGCTGCCCCCAAACAAGACCCGGGTGATGGATCCTCCCACTCCCTGCAGGGGCCAGTGGCCACTGGCACCAACAGCTCTGTGCATCTCTCTGTGCACCTCTGCTCTGTGGGGGGGGTGCTCTTTGCTGATAAAGTAAGAAACATGCCATAAAACTGCTTTACAAGCCAGGTCTCACTTCGCTCTCCGGCTTTTTCTCATTAAGGGCATCGCTACATAAAGGAAGTTCAAGCTGCAGCACATTTAACATCTGCATTCCCTGATGTGTTTTGAAATTATTTTAAAACAATTGGGAGAGGAGGACCAGGTTTGGGGGGGGTGCTGAGCGCTTCAAAGAGAAAGTACATCCATGTGTAAGCCCCAAATTACATAACTGGCCCCACCAAGGAAATAAATTAATTTGTTTCCCAATGGCTTATTTATATAACCCTTTAATTATAGCCAATCATATCACCAGTGTTATACCATGGGAAAATGTAAAACTCTTAAGCAACCTACCACTCCGCCCTCTCCAGACCGACAACACAATCATTAAGCAACAGCTACATGTTAGGACATCTCCTGCTCTTTTGTCTTTCAAAGGTATAGCTCAATAATGTGGGCATGAAAATGTGACCTCAACTCCAACTCTTTTTTCTAAGGCTTTTGTGTGCTCCTGAACTCTATCTCCCTGTTGGATCATAAAAAAATGGGACAGCGTTTGACCTGCCTGCAACACAAAAAGGGATATTGTTTTAAAATTCACTATTTTCCCAGTCTGCCCAGGAGTCACAATCAGGAGCTGAGTGCTGTAAACTGCGGGTGCTGCTCAGCCTATGCTGGCTCCCCAAACGTGGTAAGTTTAGGCAGCTCTGTTGACTTCAATTAAAGCATTTCTAATTGCTTCTAATTCAGCAGGCACCAGCTGAGCCCCTGCCTTTTGCCCTACAAAGGGTGCAGTATGTTAGACCAGCTCCTTAAGACCTAATGAACACGACCTATTAGGAGTCATTAGAACAGCCCGAGGTGATGAACAGGATCTCAACAGTTACAGGGAAGATTTTGCAGGTGAGACATGGCAGAGTTTTCTGAAACTGAAATTGTCAAAGCTGCTGTTTCAATCCATGTTCAGTCCAGTTCAGACGACAAATCACAAATATTTCTAAGAAAAATAATCTGGTGATAGGAGATAAAGCTGGTTGTGGCATGTAGAGATTGCTGTTTCCTCAACCACAGGGCTGCAAGAAGGGTTTAGTTGTAAATAATGAAAATTCTTCCTATTTTTTTTTTGTTTGGATTGGTTTTCAATACTTAGTGGAATCTTTCAGGTACGATGATCTTCTCTGTGAAGGGGTAAGTCTTGGTATCTTAGCAGCACTATGATCTCAACAGCTTTATTTAGGGACAAAGATACCCCATCTTAATGCTAGAATAGCCAATAAAATAGAGTTGGATACTAACACCATGTATATGATCAAACTAAAACAGATTATCAGAGATGCTTTGGAATCTCCATCAGTCAAACTTAATCCATCACTCTGGGTATCCCAAAGATAAGCATCACTCCCACCACATGTCAACAGGTTCAGTGCAAGGGCTGTGTCAGGTGTTTTGGAAAGGCCTTAAAACCGTCTTCTTTGATTAGAAGAGTCATTCCAGGCTCAATTCAACAATCTAGAACACCCTGTCTTAAGTTCAAAAAGAGTAAAGAGAAAGGGCAGTGTACACAAGAATTACCCACAAGAAAATGCCTCAATTAGCTTGCTAAATAATCCTTTCTTTGTATTAATTTTTAATTTAAAGATGGTATAAAGTGAGTTTTAGCAAACCATTCCTGCAGAGAGATGAGGCAATGCTCTAATTCCTCCTTCTCCACTCTTTGAAGCAGCATTTTGTTGGTCATGTGTGTGATGCCTGAGGTTGGCCTTTATACCAAGTTCTGGGTTAAAAACAGATCAAAAGAAAATTGGTCATCTCCTTCAAAGAGCAGCTGTGCTCTCCTCCCTTTTTCACAGAGCTGCAACATGAAACAAGGCTTAGCATGAGGAACATCTCTAAATCAGTATAAAAGCTTTGGCTCCCAGTCTCTGTTTTTCAGATGGGAACAGCAGGTTACCTATTGCCAGGGAGACAAATTATTTTAATCTCAGTTCTGAACTGAGGGGGGGGAAACTGAGGGTTTCAAGGAAAAATGATGGATTTATATTAAGCAAAAAATACAATGTTGAGCCTCAGAGTAGCTGCTAATGTACCGATGGCATTTAACTTCAGGTTTGTATTATGACTAAACAGATACAAGGTTATTTACAAATCTTAGCTATGACTGCAGTAAAAAATGTATTTCCAGCCCTCACGATGGTAAAGTAATGCTGTCAAATGTGACCAGTGTCTATCTATGCCAAAAGCTTGAAAACAAGAAAAAATAAAAAGGAAAGCAACATCCTTGAACAACATGCCATAATTTATAGCTAAATAGAATATAAATATGCTAAAATGTATATGTCATATAATCTGGATGATTTTTCATCCACACCTGATTTTTAACCAAAAATTAAGGCCTGCAGTGATGAGATTTATACAGAGCCATACAGCCCTTGGTCACATTTCAGAACATCCTGGGTTACATGAAACAGAATAACTGTGTTGAGATGTAGAGGATAAGATTGGTCTGGAGAAAACACACATTGGTCGAAATCCAAAAGCCAAATCCCATAGTTTTTACAAAAGTTTAGTTAATATATGTTTATATATTTTTCTCACAAAGTATCATTTCCTGATTTTGGCTGGAGATAGACAAGTACCTTGAAAAAGACTATTTCCATATTGTATTTAGCTCAGCAGAAGCCAAAACCTACAAGAAATCTTTAGGGAAAACAGCCTTTCCTCCTTTTACTGGTTGTTTGTCAATCTTCTCCAGGACTCCCTGATGATTCAGCATGGAATTAGAAAGCAACATAAAATTTTTCACTGTACTTCAAAGTCCCATTTTAAAACAATTGCTCCCGTTCAGAAAGGCAAGACCTGAAAGCTGAGGCTCTCCAACACTCCCAGGTTGGTCTAAACTCAGCTGGCTTGAACTGCAGCCCTGGGAGCTGGGCTTTATTGGGAACAGCCTACTGGTGAGCCTGGTCTGCATTAGCATTCACTTCTGCACCGTGACTTGGTTGCTTCATTGCATCTTCCAATAAGCACAACTGAGTGGGAGCTGTCTTGGGGTAACAGCCAGATGGGGCTTCCAATAATCTGCTCTTCTGTTGGGAAAAGCAAGGAAAACAAGTCTTCTGGCTACCCAAAATTTATCAGAAGACCTGGGGAGACACTACCACCTGGAAAACAAGGATATGATCTGGAACTGATTTCCATTCTCCCTAATATTCCTCAGTAGAACAAAACATCTGTGAGCTGGATTGCTACAGACAGGCTGGGTCTGGGGAAAGGCTGGAATTTACCCCGCCAAGACATAACCTTCTCTAACGGGAATAATACCACCACAAAAACACATCAAACCTGAATGGTCCTTGCAACTGTTTGCAGTTCAGGAAGTCAGTGTGCTCCACTGCTATTTGTAACCCATATAATTTTATCTCCACTCTGTGCCCACTTTCTGGTAATGCAGCATAGTCACACTGCTGACAATATGTGTGGAAATGGGGATTTATGGTCCACTATGCTACAGCTAATGAAGTTAACAGGGAAAAAGAAAACCAAAACCAAGCCCTATATTTTGGGGGTTATGCAGCTGAGCAAATGATACATGGAAAAAAAACCCCTGAACTTTTGTTAACAAGAAAAAAATGGAATAATGTTTTCATTGACTGAAAAATATACAGTTAAATTCTGCCAAAAGAGTATTTTCAGTGGAGGAAAGCCAAAATCAGATCCCTTTGGGCAAAATTTACCAATAAATGGATTTTCTTTTCCAGTTTTCAGAGAAAAAAATTTTTTAGTTATTTCATGAAAATGTAAAAAAAAAGACACTCGAGGAGCACAAGTTCAGTGAAAGCTTCGTTTTGAGACTATAGCAACTGCTGATAAAGAATTATGATCAGCTTAGGAAACATCAGTGCTCTCTGTGTAGATGATGCATCACTAACAGCTCTTAATCCCTGCATGGCTTCTTTCTGTAGGCCAGTCTGCAAAGGGATATATTTAAAGACTGACCTGGAAGCCAGTGGGATGTGTACTCACATCCGACAGGGCCATCCTTGGTGCAGCATTTGCTAAAACACTCAAGTTTGCTTTTCCTCCTGAACCCTCACTGATCCTACAGGAGAAGTGTTTACACTGACAGCACGTTTCTACCAGCTGAGGTTCTGGCCTTCTTTTAGCCTCCTTGACTTATTTTTTTGGCATGTTGCTGCAAGTGGGTTGGGATCCTGCCAGGGCAGGGGAGAACAGAACAGCATTCCTGGGCTCTTAGTAGTGTTGACCATTGTATTGATGTGAATGCATAAAAACCTTCAAAGGCAGAAAGGTGACTCCCTGTCATGTGCAACGTTCCTTCTCGTCCTTTCAAGCCAGAGATCATCAGCACAGTCTGTGCTTGAATCCGGGACATGCTGCTTTCTCCAGTGAACGAGCGATGGAGATTATTGCAGTGAATAGTAACAGTAGATGAGGTGCTATCTTCCCCTTTAAATTGAGCCATTCAATTTGTCATGAATGGCTGAGTATTTCTTGCTGGCATTTGGGACTTAGATTTCAGCACTGGGAATAGACTGAATAGGATCAATGATGAAGCTGAAGTACAAAAAGAAGGAGCAAAAAAGGGCAAAGGACTAAAAGCGATAGAGACAAGCAATTACAAGGTGTATTAATGTACACTGGGCTCGGCTGGAAAGAGGGAAGAACTTATTGTTATTCGGGGGGGATTTTTTTTCCATGCAAGATAAAGGGGAGGGAAGTGAATATTTGTTATTTGGACAAAGCTGTGGCTGCAAAGAATAAAGAGACCTTTTAGAACATGGCAGCTGCCTCTGAGCCTGGAGCGTGGTACTTGATACTCCAATCTACCCTCTAGTGCTTTTTGGGCAGCTTTTGAGAACAGCAAGGAAGGCATTCAGAAGGAAGACAATGACAAATGTCAAGAAAGAGAGAGGAAACCTGGAGTTTAAAAGACTATTGAGTGACAGGCGGGTTAGATCAAAGGCAGACATTTATCAGGTATTTATAATTGCAATGCTAATCGAGGTTAATCATAGAAAGCAGAGCCCAAGGGTGGATGTCTAGTCAATCTCAAAGCACACACACACATATATTTAAAGCACACGCATACATAAACACACAGATGTGTATGTATATATTTTACTTCAAAAGCCAGCTGGTCATTCCAGCAGTCACTGTCACCCCAGTCTGGTTTTCTCTGGGATTTAAAGGAAAGGAAGCTTTCTGCTGGCAGAGCATTTGAACCTTTTCGCTGCCAGAGCCAGTGAGATGTTTTGGAGGGAACACACAAGATGGGGCTCACGTATAAATCACTGGAAAAAAGAGAGTCAGATTTTGTTTCTTTATAAAAAGGAAAACCCCCAAATCCCTCAAATCCATGCCCAGCAAGACCGTGTTTGTTTTCCTGGCTTTAAACACAGAGAAAGGAGAATCCTTATTAAAGGACATTTAAAACTGAGTTTCTTATCTTGATAATGTTGAGGGCTGGATTTTCCAGGAGCTCAGTAGCAGTTACACAACTAGATGAGCATCAGCTTTTCTAAAGGCGGAACAATTTTGCAAACATGGGCTCAACTTGGAGCACTTTTGCTTACTAGCCCTTTTCAATCTTATCTCTCTCGCAGACATGCTCTCTCTTGTTATCATTCTTCCACCCATTCCTTTCCTATGCCACACACAGATTTCAAAAACCAAAACAAAAACATTTCCTATGGGAGTCTCTCCACACTCATTTAAAGGAAAGGCCATTCTTGTACTCCCTCTGTGGCATGTAGCAGTCCCAGCTGTAGACTGCAGCAAGTACTGCTACAACGAGACTTAACTGTGTCTAGAATAATTTCTAATACCACAGCTATGTCTGATTTTACCAGCTAACCAGTGCAATGTCCTGCACTCCCAGATCTAGAAAAAAGAAATGTTACGTATAACAAAATACCACACACAAACTATTAATGAGAGGGCACAGCAACACTAAGTGAATAATTGTGCAAATATCCAAATCTCTTCTCCCAAAGACTGGCAATGACGTTGCTTTTCTGCCCATAAATCAACAACAGAAGCACTAAGTCTTATTACGTGTCTGGACTAATTCCTGAAATTACAGGGTCTCTGTCAAGAGTTTTAGGAACATGTGATACAAATAATAAAGGCAACTTTTGAAAATGCATTAGTTATCCAGGAGTTATCATGTCTATAAGAAAAGATCCTTCCAGTCATGGGCTATAAACTCCCTACTTATCCACCATCAGAAAGCAGTTTTCTCCATATATAATAATTATATTTGTACTTAAATAACATGAATTTTGCTTCCTCTCTGCTATGTTCTGTATACAGAAAGGAAAAGGATGGTAGGCATGAGAAGTGAGTATCAATGTACAGCTGAGGAGGAGATGTAAATATTCACCTTATGGGCAAAGGATGCTCACACTGCTGTCTGGGTCTCAAATCCCACAGGCAGAACAGAGGATGGGAAGTCCCAACTCAAGATCTGCCCCCCAGCAGGGTGGGCAGCCTGGCAAAGAGCAGGACAAGGACGGGCTGAGAGCTGAGTCCCAGTGGGCAGCAGTGCATGCAAGCACAAACATTTTGGGCAAGTCTGAACAACTGCCCCAGAAATGCTCATCGTGATACTTCCTTTTGCAGAACTGGAAGGAAGAGGAATAATGGGGGGAGGGCAGAGAAAGACTCACACCCACACACAAACCAAATTTAATTCCTGGTGTTTACTGTGAAATCACAGCAATGGTCCCATGGGCTCCCTTATTGCCTCTAGCCAAGGACAAAGGAAGATATCACCTGCTACTTCACTGTCATCTTCATACACGATTTTTCACAATGTTTCTTCAAGCATAAAGATCAGAAAATACAAATACCAAAACCTGAATATAAGAGTCAGTTTGAATTAATGCAGCTAAGACGTGTTTCTAAATGTCTTTGCTAAATGAAGGCCTGTGACTTCATTACATTGAAAATAAAACAGGATTCTTAAAGGTTAAAAAAGGGCCAAATCCATAATATATCAGTTTCTGGTCTGCAGTAGGACTAGGTTAACACTCAGAGGTTCAGGTCTGAGGCTGGAGCCAGGCAGAGGCTTGGGTCTGTCAGCACAACCATCCCATGGACAACTGAGCCAGTATTCAGCCCCAACTGTGGAAAGCTTCTAAGTTATTTGGAAGCAGTCTGGTCTTGCAAGAGCTCTGCCATTTTGGACAGCACCCAACAACCAAGCAAAAAGAGGCCCCTGCATCATTAGTATTATTATTATTATCATTTGAATCCCAGGGTGGGTTCCAAACAAGTTCAAATCTAGGCAGACATGCCTAGATTCTGGCAGCAGGGAACATCCAGAACTCCAGTTTGGTCCCATCTCTTCTTTAGAGATACCTATCCTAAAGCATGCTCCTTCCAAAAATGAATTAAGGATTACAGCAGCCTCTTACCAAGGCTCCTTCCAGCAATAAACAAAACCACTCCTTGGATTATTTTGCAGTAGCTGAAAAGTTAAAAGCCTTTGCTAACAATTAATAGGTTCAATTACAAGAACTCAACACTGTTTTGCCATCCCATCTAAGCCTGCTGATCCTTATTCTTCTCCACTGCACCACCCTTCATAAAAGAGAAACTCTAGGGATGAAATTTCTGTTTCTGTCAGGGGACATGAGCGTGTCCCTGGAAATTCAGTGTTCCCAGGGCATTTGGATTGCATTTCAAATACTTGTCAAGTCTTATTTTGTCTGCAAGTTTTTTTGACTTTCAGTTGTTCTCCTGATCAAATATTTGCATAAATAAAAGACTGAGAATGTGGTTTATTATCTACCCTCTTTTATCTTACATCACTTTTGGAAGGAAAAAAGGGTTGTTCTGGCTTGAGGCTGCAGAGTGTAAGAAAAAATTCTGGAGCTAAGCAATTTTATTTCCCATCTCAACCACAAGACAGGATGCATATAGGCTCCTGAACCACCTTCCTGAATGTTATCTCAGTATTATTCTGCTAGAAGGTTGCCTAATTTCCAAATTTCAATGTATTAGCCACTGCTCAGTTGCAGGGAGCTGAAGGGCCACTGAAACCTCGAGCAATAATTGCTATTAACTCCCTTTTGTTTCTGTTTTTATATGGCACAGTAAGGTCCACTGGGCAGAGAACCAAAGCTTCCTAATAAAGAGCAGGGCAGTGAAAACTTGGAGCCTTAGGGAAGGCAAGTCTGGGAGCTCCTCTTCTCCCCCCCAGTTCTCTCTGCCTTGGAGATTAATGTTACCATTGGCCTGGCAGCACCTCCTGTAGTCACAGCAAAGCCAGTCGTGATCAAATCCATCCCCTGCTCATGGTCTCTCACTTCTGCTCATCCAGACATGCGTCACTTACAGAACTCCAAATAAAAGAACTGAGTTTCCTACTTCTACAGGTGCTCAGTGTATTAACTGCCTCCTCCTGGCTGAAAAGTTGATCCCTGAAGAAACTCCCATTCTCCCCCTCTATTGCTGTTATTCCCATCCCCACACATTTGCCACTGGCTCAGTGGTTCTTCCCTCTTTGCACAGATGGAAATGAGGAGGGTAGGATGATAATCAGCCTTTCTATTCAGCTGTTGACTCTGTGAACTCTGCAGATCACTGCAGCTCAAAGGCCTGACTGCATATCAGACAGACATCCCTGATCCAGCTTGCTCACAGGTGACCATGTCACTGTGGCTCTCTATGAATGCATTAGTAGTATTTAGCCAAAACAGCTCCACAGCTCCCAGTGAACCTCTGCCCAAATCTCAATTCCCACATCACCACTCCCAAGAAAGGCAATTTAAAGCCAGTGCAGGTGTGGCAATGCCTGCCAAGCTCTTGACTGCAGTGTAAAGCATTGCCAGTGTCCACCCGCTCCGAGAGATGCAGAACCTGAAAATTCATGAAGTCTTAACGTGACTGAATAGTCTCTTAAGAGTTTTTGACCTAACAGAAGATCCAGATAGCAAGGAAAGAGGAAATGGCTTAATTCTGAGGCATTGTAAATCTAGAAGAAACTTCTAGTTTGCTTTAAGACTGTCCCATTTTAACAGCCAAGCAAATTCCCAATCCTGTGTGTTACAAAGAGGGGATATTTCACTCAGCCTGGGCTTATCTTGCTCTGCCTTCCTCATAACCATCATCACCACCACTGCATGTTGTTTCAGCAGGAACTGTGGGAGACCAGTGTAAGAGCCTGAGTGCTCAGAAATAGATGGAAGGGGTGAGGAAAGGAAAGAAAGCAGAGCATAAACACAGGGGTAATGGGAATATGGAGAGCAAGAAGTGGAAATGGAAGAGTCAGCTGTAGCTGCAAGTGACACTGGAAACCAGATGGATGGATTGAGGGCCACCAAACCTTGGAGATTTCCAATCTCTGAGCCACTGGTAAACACCGACTGTCTGATTTAATTAACTTTTCTACCATTACCATGCACCAGAAAGGAAGAAGGAACACACACTCTGTTGTGTAACAGATTCCTGTTGTGCCCTTTGCTACATGGTCTGCACAAACATAAAGCTGTTGGCTCCCAGAGAGGTAGGACAGAAAAGTCCCATCGTACCCACATAGATTTGAAAAGTGGGAAGGACAAATCCTATTTTTTATTTGCTTTTTACTTTTTATTTATTTGCTTTTGCTTCTTTCCCAGGCACTTTCTTCCTTCTAGGTCAGCCAGTTTAAATTGGAGCCTGTAGCAAGAGATCCATTTCTCACTAAACAAACTCCTCTACAGGACAGCTCATGCCTTTAAATATATTTTTCAGCAAATTTTCCCTCTTCTCCCCCTTTCTGAATTTGGTTGTTTTATTTGTCAGCTGACAATATGGACAAAATTGTGCCTCTCCCCTGCACGGGAAAGTCAGCAAAAGAGCTTCTCAGGAGTGACTGGGGCAGCTTGGGAATTCATCTACCTTGGCAGGAAAGTTCCAATTCCTTCACTTTTTGAGGCTTAATAAATTCCTGCTCCCTTCAGTAATAACGAAACAAAATCGGTCTCCTGGGGAAGAATTCACTCCAACACACTGTGCTATTTCAGTCATTCTGAGCTTTCATTGGTGGGAGATACAAAAAAAAAAGGGATGATAAACTCTTCCAAAAAAAGATAAAAATAAACCCATCCTAAAAATGGGCTTCATCCTTCTCCCCGCTCCTTGTATGGAGTTTTTGTAATGGATGCTCAGTGTGTGGATGGGAAGCAGTGCTCAGTGAAGAGCATTTGGTGTTTCCTGTTCCCAAGGCTCTCCGAGCACAAAAGGCAGAGCTCACGTGCAGGTATTGAATGCCAGGTCTACAGAAGGTGTCCACCTGGTTTGTAACTCCCACTCGTGGTACTTCCTAATCAGCTTGTGCTTCCACTGTCACATCTATTTCACACACAGTCCTGTAGGAAAAACAGGTTCATGTCTCTCCTCTTTCACCATCCCACTGCCCCGGTGAGTTTGGGAAGGAAATGGGAGGAAGGTGTTACACTGTGCACGGACCAACTTTGTGACTAAAAGCCCAAATTTTTCTCATCAGCACTAGTGAAAAATCTCCGTTACCTGGAAAAAATCCATAAGTCTTTCATCACAGAAGCCCTGACACTTTGTAAAGGCCTCCACACTCATAAAGTTATTGAAGCACTTAACAGAATATGCAATTATTGTTGCTGGGCAAAAAACTGGTTCTTTTCATTCACTGTAAACTTACAAACTATTCTGAACTAACCTGAAATAGAAACACAGACTTGGGGTTTTTTTGACACACACAAAAAAAAAAAAAAAAAAATTGCAGGAAAAAAAAGAAAAAGTTCAGTTCAGATTAATTAAATGTTACAGTCAACCCGATGTGAAATACTATATTTCAGGGATAGTCATTTCACAAAGAAATTTCAAAATCCAGTTGAAAAAACTGTGGTGCAATTTTGCTGGAAAATAAATTTTAGTTAAATACATTAGTCATGTTTAGGCAAATATATTAGTAAATCCTTATGTTCAAATAGGGAAATGATGCAGAAAGAGCCCCTTTTCATGAGCTGAGGGCACAGCAATGCACCTCCTGTTCAGCTGCAGGATGTTGTACACCAGGCACAGGAGAGCTGAGCCACCAGCAGGACGTTACAAATGTGCTTTTGGAGCTACACTAAATTTGAACTTAAGCTGCAAAACTGGAAGTATTGTCCCAGAAACTGTCACCTACCTGTGGGGCCAACAAGTTTACAAACCAGACAACTTCCCCACTCCCAAATTCCAGTATATGAATTTGTTTGAATCAAAATTTAAATCCAACAGTCAAAGTTGAAAAGAACTGAAGGATACTCAAGAGCACTACTTAATCTCAGTTTGGCCATTAAACTTCCTAAATATTGCATATTTGTGTATGAACAACTGGAATGTTTAAAAATAATGGAATATACGTTAAGAAGTACAGCTGCCTTAGTAGGTGAAGCCAGTATTACGAGTATGCTAGTAATGAAAGACTGAAGCTAATGCTCTTAACAATTGTTTCAAATCCAGACAAAATCCTACAATAATAAAGGAAGCACAGATCTCCATCATAAACACATTTATTATTTCCACATGGTGTTTGTGTGTGTTTGTACAGTATATACAACCGAGCTTGCCCTCACAAATTAGAAACGTTTCGCATTCCACGCACACAATGATTGCTCACATAAGAGGCCTCAAAGGTTTGTTTTCTGACACACTGGAGAATCCAGGAACCTTGAGAAAATCCATGGGATGTGTTTAACACTCCCCTCCTTGGAGCTGGGTGACTGGGACCAGTGTTTTCTCTGCCAGTGTCCGTGTGGCTGAGCCAAACCCACTGCAGGAGGGGAGTCGGGCCCCTACAAACGTACATGGATATCTCTGTTCTCATCCCCAGCTCTCAGCGTTTCCAGGGTGGCTCCTAGAAACACTGACACGAGTTGAGAGTTTAAGCTGAGCAGAAAACAGGGTGACTGAAGTCTAAAAGCTGATGTTACTGATCCATGTAATCCCAGAGTGCTGCCTAAGCCCACCAGTTGACTTCCAGTGCCTAATGAAAGAGCTCAGGTCAAGATTGTGTCTGCTTTTAAACAATAACCTTCCATTTGTTTTACTTCTGCTTTAGCTGCCTAAATCCTGTTAACAGTCCAGACACACAAGGAAGCAATATGGATTCCCCCAATCCAGTAATGTGGAATGGTCCTTGGTGAGCACAGCTGTTTTTGGTGATGAAAGACCTAATTTTTGTTTATAATGAGACATCTTAATTATGACTAAGTAATGTAAAGTAGAACTTTCTTTTCTAATGTACCCACATGTATTGTAGTCCCTGGTATTCTTGGATCTGTCTCAGCTACATGGCCCTACAGGCCTCAGCTTGCCCAGTAGGCACAAGTAGAATGACAATAATAATAATCTACTTGTCTAAATGCTCTGAGATCAACTTCCATGTCAGAGGGGCTGTGTAAGAGTAATAAATGTTTTTAAAGTGGATATTTAACTTCAGTCACACAGAACCAGCAAAGAGAAGTGTGTTAACATCCCTTCAGACAGAATGCACATTATGATGCTCTTTAAATATCTTCTGGGGCCAAATAAAGGTTTGGGGTTTTTTGCTATTAAGCTTAGCCCAAATAATTTCTAAACTCTGCACAGTCCTAAATGTTGTCTGATACAATATTTTCTATGTGTGTGTGCTGAGTTATGAATGCAAAGTAATCAACCACCTTTTTGAATTTGTGAACAAGCAAAGCAGCTTTGGAGGATTCCCTTGTAAGTCTTTCCTTCACTTGCCTCTGGATACTTTCTCCTTTATTACCTGAACATCCCTCTAGGGCAGAACTTTGCAAATGCCAGTTGCTCTTGAGGAAGGAAGGTTTTAATGGATCAGGAAATGAACCATTTAACTCCAAGACCTAACACATAATTTCTTTTATACAGTTAGCCTTGCATTTTAATGATTTGGTAGTTTTTTCAATAACTGATCTTACTGTTGCTTTTTCTTTTTGTTATTTTTTCTCCTACCAGTCACGATGCTAACTTTTAAACACTCACTTAAATTTAAAACTAAGCAGTAAGGTATTGTAGATTTTTTTCTGGTTTAAAAGATTGCTTTAACCATTTTGCCACTGCTCTTGTTCTGCACCTGCTGCTCTACCCACACTTTACAACACTGGAACCAGTGGAAACTTAGAAAATGTGACTGATATGTTTAGCACCACAGCAGGCAATGGCACCTTTTTTAGTGGCATTTTTCCAAATAGTGCCTTGTGACCAGTAAAATACACTATATCCAGTAACACAGCTGTAAGATGCATGCCTTGAAATCACAAGCAAAGGCATCACTCAAGGGCTACTGACCACGTTCACATGAATCTCTCAGAGCAGTCAGGGAAAAATAATGTGCAACTTCAATTAAAGTCTCTGTCACCGCCATCCTACGTGACCCTGGAAAATTCCATTGTTTTCAAAAGGATTCAAATGGAAAATTCATAGAAAAGAAGACTTTTGATGACTACTAAAATGCAATCCTGAGACCTGCCAACTGAAAGACACTACAGGGGTCTATCAGAGAAAATTAAAATGTTTTCCCAAAGAACCTTTCCAATGTAACATAAGGGAGGCTGCTGGAAAGCTGTGTGTTGCCCAAACACATTGGATTCTGAAGGTAAAGAAATCTGATTCTTATTTGACGTTAATCAGTACATCTGTGGCATCAGAGGGGCCTTGCTCTGCACAGTCAGCACCAATACTGGTGGTGGTCTGACCCACAGAGTGCAGATCTAGAACTGCAAAACAGTAGTTGATCTGTACTTACATCAGCCAGGCCACATTCCCTTCAGCTCTTCCTACATCCTGTTGCTTACAAGTGAATAGCTACAGCTTAAGGCAGCCAAGTACAGAGTTCTCAGTTCTCACACCTTTACCTCAAAAGGAATCTTAATCCAAAAGCAGTCACTGAAATCCATGTGCCTACACTAGAAGTGGCAAACTATCCCCAATGTTTATTCAAAGGTTCAACCGAGTCTTACTGAAACCTCCAGGAATTTTCCCATGGATTTCACAGAATGAGAGAATTGTTTGGGTTGGAAAGGAGTTCTGGAGCCCATCCAGTCCAACCCCCTGCCAAGGCAGGGTCACCTGGTTCAGGTGACACGGGAACATGTGTGTTTTGAATGTCTCCATTCGAAAAGGGTTAAGCCAAATATTTGAGTGGCAGCACCAAATCTGATGTGATTTGGAAACCAGATGCCCAGGGATGTGCTTGGAAACTGCTTGCATGTTCCACAGAGCAAAATCTGGCCTAGAGTTTTTCCCACTTTACATTAGGAGCTGATAGGAAGTTTTCCTCCACCGCAGCTGCCCACATAATAGACCTCTGACCATCAGAAATGGTGCCAGGGATGAGTTTTGTGTATATCAGGAGGTCACTTCAAAATGCTTTTTAAAAATACCATTGTAAACCAAGTGCTGTTTCCCTAAGACATATTAGTGAAAAAGGCTGGTGGATACTAACACTGTACAGCAAGGGCAGTGGCAGCTTGTTAAAAACAAAACCAGACAGATTTCCTTGGAAAAAAGTCTCCTTCCTTAGGTCCTCTTGGTACACGGTGATGAAGCACATTGCAAACAGAGAAGGAAATTTCATTTCGCATTACCAGGATTTTTGGGAAAAAAATGAACACTGACATTTGAGGGAGAAAAATTGTAATTGGGTAAGTACAGGTACAGTTGTAGGTAAGAGAGTTGTCCTCAGAAGCAAAAATTAAGTCATAATCTTCCACCTTTGTTAATTAACTAGAGCAGATTACTGCTTCAAGACTTATTCAGCAGAAGTTGCCACTCGAGATAATCTGTACACTGGATAAGTGTGTGCAAGAATTCCAAACACTGAGCAAAGCAGTTGTGAAGAGGCCTAAGTGCAGCCCTGGCTGGTTTGGCAGGTACATCTACAGGAACACATACAGGCACTGCTGGATAAAGGAACAGGGGCTGGGAGAATTGCTACAGAGATACAAGTGTGTGAAGTTTTACAAGACTGACCTGAGTGTGTGGTGTGATAGGTGTGGTGTACCACTGCCCCGTGTATGGGAGTAGGTGCAACTGAAGGGACAAGGAGTAGTGAGGCTGTAAAATACATGTACTGAGGTGCTGAGGTGAATGTTGGACGATCAGATTTCATTACCAACAGCTGTAGTGCCTGCAAAGGGCTGTCTATAAAGGGGTGATTGTATAAGAGAGCACTCTATGTTTCCCATTTTATGTGTTTTGGGCACAGTAGGTGAATTATTATCTCCTGTACCAATGGTAGAAAGTTCAGAAGAAAGTTAAGATGCACATCTATTGAGTTCTATAGCGGATGTACACTCCACTTCAGTTCTTATTCATTGACTCTTGATTTGATTTTGTTAGTGTGAAATACAGTGCAGTACTGGAGGGGCAAACAAAAGACAAAAAAAGACTACATTTCAAAAGGAGAGAGATGTTTTGGCTACCACCTGACATAAGTACTTGCAACTAATACCAGCTGGCTGCTCAGACATGTAGATCAGGGCTGGTCAGCAGCTCTGCATCACTTGGTAAGTGATAAGACTGCATTTGCTCAAATGATGACCCAATTAGTGCCCGAGTGACAATGTGGCACCAGTCACAAATCCCACAGCCCGTGGCCAGAAGCATCAGGCAGAGGACAATGAATGTGCCTGCTCAGTTCCAGCACAAAAGAAATATGAACTATTTCTGACCTCTTCTCTCCCGTACTTCTGACCCATGAACAGCCAGACAACTTCTGCTGATAACAGTTTATTTTTCACTAAGCAGAGACTCTGCTTCCTGGGCAGCTCTGTGCTACAAACAGCTCTAGGTAGAAATAAAAAATACAAAACTTAGTCCCTGCCCCAGGAAGCTGCTCCTGTGGCAATCTGGAAATGATTACTTGACACTTTAAAACTCATTACCATCATGTAGGGCATTTTTTCCTCTGAAGGTTGACTCCCTCTGGATAACACACCAAGAACTGAAGAGTCAAAGCACTAGGTAAAGATTCAACACTCTCTGTGGGTTTATTATCAGAGTAACAGCAGTATCAGGCATTCACAGATGAGTAAACCTAACACACAGGCAGGGTTGGCACATGCCACCAGGGACTTGCAAAGCTCATGAGGAACCTGGTTCATCTCTAATGGTAAAGAAGCAGAACAGAGGAGACACTACCTTCTCTTCTTCCTTACTTGCATTTAAATAGTAAATGAAAAAGGATGACCATTTTTTTAAACAAGAAGTAACAACAGTGCTGAAGGAATGTTCTGGGCCAGAGCTGAGCCATACAGAAACTCTTTGCCATCTTCATTGCACTCATGAAGCATAACTCCAGCTTGCCAAAACCTCTATTAAAATTCCTATCTTTTCAGTATTCCCAAAATATCAGCAAGTTCATACTTAAGCAAACACAGAAACCTGATTCCAGCAGTAAAATCACAGAGTTTGTGAGTGCAGGTCAGAGTTAAGTCTGTTCTCACACAGAAGTAGATTCTTACATGAAATTATGGAGCACAAATGTGGAGAAAGAAGGCACAAAGGCACAGAACAACTGAAGTGCTAAAGTCAGTGGGCTGGACTTCAGCACTTCTCCTCATCAGTGACACACAGCCACGGATCCTTTCCTGATTATAATGGTAAAGCACCTGAGACCTCAGCCAGTCTAAAACCTCCCTGCTTCAGGCCTTACATTCATAAAATTTTAAGGACTGGAAGGCTAAACTGGAACATATCGTGGCTGCTTTGCAAGCTCAACATCTAAAGGGCTCAGCAGAGCCCAGGTCCACTTATCCCCACTGCCCCGTGGAGCTGAGCTCTGGAGGGTTTCTGGGCTCCCTGGCTGCACCACACAGCTCTCACTGCCCTCGGGGGCTGCCAGGCTCCATGGGGCTCCCCTGTGCTGCCGGCATAACAAGAGGACCATTCTCTTCTGAAAATCCAGCCTATTGACTTCCAATAAGGAAATTTGCACCCAAACAGCCATTTTGATGCCTGCATTCCCAGGTTACTATTTGGATAAAATTATAGCAGAGCTCATTTCATGTAAACAGGGTCTCACTCTTCCCACGCCAGCATCAGCACTTGAAATTTGGTCCAAAGTGGTTAAAAGTGATAATATCTTTGTGGTTTGGGGTGGAAAAAAAAGTCAGTTACTGTGTGTTTATGCACGGCTATTCCTATGTGAATGCTGAAATTCCCATTGAATTTCCTGAATTAAAAGGGTGCCAAAGACTGAGGAAATGCTACTTTTTTGTGTAAGAAAACTCCTGTAATTTGAAAAGTGTAGATGAGATTTTTGGAGGCAAAAGATACAGATTTCTTTTTTCTCCTATAGTGCAATCATCCTCATAGGAGAGCCTTACTGTTTTTCAAAAATTGGGAGTGTGAAAGATGAGTGGATTGAAGGGTTTGCAGATTTAACTCCAGACACACGCTTCCATCCTTGATTTTGTGAGGTGGCTGTGGGAGATGAATGTGCAGTGCTGACTGCCAGCCTCCTGTCTTAACTTTATTAAGCAGAGAGCTCACAAAGTGCTAACTGGAGCCTATTATTCAGTCCATTCAGCTCACACCTGGTTCTCAGTGAGATGTTGCACTGCTTTAACACAATGAACTATGGCTTTATTGCTCTCCACTATTTCCTCCTCCCTCCAGCTTGAAAAACTCCACTTCAATCAATGGCTGATGTCAGTGTGGGAGTAATAACCTTCATTTACAGCAGCAAGCAGGGACATCTGGACAGGCCAGGGAAAGAGGCAGGGAGTAAAGCCATCAGGATGTGCAGTTTACACTGTTATCATAACAGTTCTTGGTTTCAGGAAAGCTTTTTAGCATGGAAACAACCAAAACGCTCCTTCCCTCAGCTTAGAGTTTTTCCTTTGAAGGTCAAGAGAACTGGGACTGACAGCATAGCAGGGGCAGATAGTCTGTTCATAGTGCAGAAAAGACCTCCAAACCCAAAGTGTGTTGTAGGTGTTCCGGCCAATCCTTAAGGAAGATGAAGGGATGGTACCAGAAACACCCAAGTACAAGAAGTGTAACCTTAGGTGACACCTCGGTGATCCAGGTGCTGCTTCAGGACAAATCAATGATGTTCCCAGTGCTCCCCTTCCCTTTCCACCTACACACTGGCAACAGCAATCCTTTTTTTTTTTTTCTCTATTATTTATCTGCCTTGTAATCTGCCAGGTTTTTAGGGGACAAGGATTATTTGTATGTTACCTATTACTACCTGGAGCTGTTAGGGCCAGCTGTGGTGGCATTAATAATTGTCAGAGGAAGGGTACTGAAGGGTACATCCTCCTTACTGATGTTCCAGGTAAGAGCCTGGCACATTCCCAACCACGTGTTTGTTAGCAACGAGGACAGAGACTATACTTGTTCAAAATTTGCCTTTTTTTTACACTTTCTAAAAAAACATAAATCCCTCAAGAATTCGTGACAATGATATGAACAGGCACTTAAACCTTCCTTGAACTGGGAAGTTGGTTTTATGTCAGGAACAAGTGTGAGTTTTACTTGGGGCTCTGTTCAGCTTTCTGTGGTGAAGGCTCAATGCCAAAAACCTTTTCACATGGAAGGTGCTATAATTCCAGCCACTGGACAAAACCATCATTTTTCTTTGCTAAATTATTTCTGAAGGGAAATTCCATTTTCATGGAGAAACTTAAGCATTTCCACAGCAAAGATGACATTTCCTGGCAAAAAAGTATATTTTTTTCCCTTACCATGTCTGCTGTTCATTTACAGCAGAAAAATAATTTGATTCTTTTACAAGGATTACAAAAGAAATAAAGAGGACAGCAGTTTGCTTTTGGTTTTAGCTAACTGAAATGAAAATTTAAAGTTTTTTGCACAATTCTAGACTACTAAGCAACTTCTTATGATCCAGAGATACTCAGCTTTTGGCTGTTACGAGTCAGGTTCTCTCATTCATTTAAAAAAAAAAAAAAAAAAGCATTCCCTTGCTTAAATACCTATCCCTTTAGGCACTTGGATCCCTTCTCTACTATGTCAGAAATCAATTATCTGGTTATCCTGTAATTTATGAAACCCCACGTCTCGGATGCTGAAAATATTTGGAAGCTGCTGTAATGGGTTTTGTCCCGGCAGCGCGACTCGCGCCAACACATTTTGCCCGACTCAGCCGAGGCATCTTGGCATGGTGGCTCAATCCGTGCCCTGCTGAATGCAGCTGAATTAGTGTCCAATGCACCGTGCCCTGGGGGAGCGGACAGCTGGCGGCTCATCCTGCGTGACCTTGGGTGACAGACACCATCTGGGACAACGCTAATGTGTGTCTTTTGTCAGTTGACACAGGGGCAGCCAAAAAGTCAGGGCTTCAACGAGCCAATGATTAGCACTTATCCACAGGGATAAAGATGGGAGGGAAGATATGTCCACCATGAGCGTGTCTCGGTACCTTGTGATTCGCAGACAGGCTAATGCCAGATGCGAGGCAATAACTTTCCATTTTACAGAGTATCTTGCACTGCTTTCGGCAAAATAATTTATTACAAAAGGGGGTTGTTGGCCGGGGCAAAAGAAGTGGGAAATAGCAAAGGATTTTGAGGAGCTGAGAGTCTGCTCACTTCAGGTGCCATCGCAGCTGAACAGGCAGGGCAGGCAGGTCCCTGGGAGGAGCTCAGGCATTGCACGGAGCCAGTTTGGGGCTGTAGGAGCCTCCCTACATCACCCCCTGCCAAGATTTCTGGTCAAAACTCACTGAGACACAGAGTCAAGTTCATGGAGAAAAGGCTGAGAAGACAGGAAAGACTCACAAAGCCAAGAAGTAACAAGAGAAGCAAGAGAGGACCTTCGGGATCAGCTCCTGATTGCTCACGTTTGTATGTGGGGAATTGCAAAATGTTCATAAAAACAGATTCACTTGTTATTCAGAAATTCTAACAAAGAAAACATAGAAGCATTAAAAAAACCCATTCCAGTTGGACGGACATGTAGAAATTAAGGAGGAATCATTTTCCCAAAGGATAGGGAAAATTTGCTAAAAGTCATTTTTCCTTGTCCAAATAAAAAACGTAAATTGGACATGAAAATTATATGACCAGAAATGGAAAACTAAGGTCAGTGGATCACCAGTCATATTTGCATGGATGAAGATATAAAGTTTCATTATACTCTCCCTGTGTGAGTACAACCTACTGAAGATGGAGAAGCCTTTCTGCAGCTTAAGAAATACTAATAGTCATTTCTAGTAATGACTATTAGATATGGAGAAATAGTCAAGAATGTTCCCTTAAATATGCTCACAGCTTATTCTTTTCATTTCTAAACATCTTGTAAAGCTATTGCTGATATCCCTCTGGCAATTGGAAGAGAGGCTAACGGGAAAAATACTGCAATACCTCACTTAACATAATTGCCAGTGATTGCTGACGCCCTAATTTCTCTGGATTGCAGCATTTTCCTCCACCAGCTTTCTAACTGGGATCCACATGGCTGGTGTGGAGCAGCAGCCAGAAGAGGGCTTTGCCAAAGGCCCTGATCCAGGTTTCTGTCTGCTGCTAATATCCAAACAAATAATAATAAAACAAACAACTAAAAAAAAAAAAATTTGGTTTACTTTGCCAAATGTTTTCTCCATGCAAATTATTTTCAAGTTTCTGTTTCTGTTCCATTCCCTTCACATAGTTATATTCTGGATTAATACCTCATTGCTGTCAGTTGCTGCAAGCTTTGTAACATGGAAAAGTGTAGCATGATCATTTTTTAATGGATATAAGTTAATAAAAGTGGGTTAGAAAACCTTAGAAGCATTTCCAACAGGAGATGAAATTCAGCCTATTTCAAAACATTTAATGTTAATGAAATTTTGTTCCATTTAATGAATTGCAGGGGGTTCTGATAATGTCAAAGTACCTTATTTTTCATGCTGTGGTATGGAATATCTGAAATTAATTTGGAAAAAAATTTAAAACTTATTCAACATGCATAGAATACATATTCATGTATGAAAAGACACAGCAATACTAAAGTACACACCATAGGCAGCTGTTTGGGTTTCCTAAGTGTGCCCTTTACCTTTCAAAAACAGGAAGAAAGCCATAGTTTTCTTCTTTTTTTTTTTTAAACATAGCATTATGCCATTAATATATTGACCCTTTATCACAAAAGGGAGCTTGAAATCTACAACTGAAGGCAACCTCAAATCACTGTGTACAGTCAAATAAGTAGACAAACCTTCCAAAAATCCCTGCCCAGAAACTGTTAAATCTGTAAATGTTGAGCACAGTATTCTGAAAACAACACCAAGCCCAGCTCCACGGAGGCAGCAATCTTCCCTCAATGCTGAACTTTCCTTTAACATGAAATGAGCCTTTATCATGTCCCCACTCTCCATTTCAGATCAGGTCAAAGAAGAGTTTTGAAAAATTACACAGGGTTTTTTTTTTTTTTTGCATGTTGGTTGGTTTTCATTCAATCCAGTACTATTTACAAATTTGATTTTGCACTTTCTCACCAGAGCTCCTCTGTCTGACCCAACTCTGCAGTCTGAAATCACACTCTGGGCAAGACTGGCTCAAGCTCCTTAATAACATCACAGCTCACTCGTGCCTGGAAGTTACAGCACACAGTTGTTTTCCATTTTCCCTCCTTATCAGCTGAGCCACCAACACTCACATCAAGTGGGATATTAACTCTGTTCCCATCTGGCTGCAGGTGTCAGCATCACCTCTCCAGACTTACACGTCTCCTATCTTATCACTGCATCCTTTTGATCAAGAGGCATCTTTGAGCACATCTATTCTCCCTTTCACAGCCAGGGTAACCTGACTAATCTCTCCCCTCCTGCTCTCATACAGGAGCTGGGAGATGCACTCAGGCAGGTGATTTGGGAAAACTGAATGACAGGCTCAGAAATCCTTTGTGTTGAGGGTTTGGGGTTTTTTTTAACCGTGTTTCTCCCAAACCACTGGGAAGGTAAATGTGGACACTTCCTAACCTCCTCCTCCTGGGATATGTTAGAAAAAGTTAGGTTTCACATCCAGCCACAGCTGCAGGGTAAGAAAGCCCACTGCTTCATGAAGAAAATCTGTCAGCCCCGTTATGTGCCACCATTCAGTGAGGTACTTGAGTCACTCCTGACCTTCAATAACAGAAATAGCTCCTCTGACTTCACGGGGACAACTCAAGTGCTCCGAGCAAGGCACACATACCTCCCCAAACTGGGGCTGCAGCCGGCACTCTTATCTCTGTGCTCATGTGAAGCCCCTCTGCAGGGCAGCTGGAACCATGATCCATGGCCAGAGTCTCAGGCCGAGCAAAGAAACGCTTCATTTTCGCTGCTAAAAAGAAGCAATTGGCCTTCAAGCTACTCTTGGTAAAACGATAAACAAGCAAAGGTCAGATTTCAGCCTGCCAAACTCTTATCAGCCCCCCCCATCCACAGCAACTCTTCAGGAAAATGCATAATTGCAGGAGTAATGAGTCATCTGCACACTGCACAATTAGCACAACTGCCCATGTAATCATGGTAATTGCACAGAACAAAGCGTGGATGGGAGCACCGGCCCAGAAATCGGGGCCAATCAGTTACAGATGAACACACACACAAATACACACACCGTGGTCGGAGGGATGGCTCGAATAAATGCGTGTGCAAACATATCCACCACACTCCTACCTCCCCTGCGTGTAGCAAACATGGACTGCAGCAGTTTGAAACAGCTGGAGGAGAAAGCAGGGAGGGCAACATAAAATATGCAGAAGCAAAGAACGGAGCGTGGAGATGTGATGGAGAGGAGAGATGGAAGGAATGGGAAAGACACGGTGAAAGAAAAATAAGGGATACTTATGTATTTATGAAAAGACAGCAGAGCAAAGAACACTGTGCAGATGGCGGGCTGGGCTCCCTCGGTTTTCCTGTTTCTCCTCCCTAAAGAAGATTAAAAAAAAGAAACATGAGAGAGAAAGTAAAGAAGACAATTGCAAAAATACAGTATGGAGGTAGAGTGAGTCAGGAGAGGGAGAAAAACAGATAAAGCAGTAGGACTAGAGGAGAGGGCACTCTAAGCTTTGATGGCATGTTATTTAGTTTAATGTATTTAAGCTCCTTTATTGCTGTATTACTTTGGCAGACATCCTAAATCTCTACAAGTGTGAGAAAAAGACACATGGCAGCTATTTGGAACTCCTGGGGATTTCACTGTTGCTGGCTACTTAGTGAGTTTTGTAATTAAAGGCAATTTAGAAAAGGTAGAAAGAGAACCTACTGTTCACCCAAAGCCACAGCCCCTCCCAGAGTAAACCTCCAACTCCACAGGAAAACTGATCTTTAATTTTTACTGGAGCCAGAGATTCAAAGACCAGGAGGGAACTCTCAAGATCTTCAAGTTTTTCTTCACAACAGAAGGCACAGAGTTCACCTGGATCCCCATGTGGACTCCACTACACTGCGGGCAAAACAAAGGAGATGTTTTAAAGAGATGTTGAAATCCTGATTGAGGGAATTCACGTGATGGCAACTTGGCAGCAAGATGGAAAGCAGCAAGGCAGGCACAAAACCATCAGCCTCCTCACTGGGACATGAGGCCAAGCCCTTGGCAGGGAATCCCTTCGACCCCGAGGCACTCGGGGAGAGGGTGAAGACAATGTTTGCACACCGAAACTGGGGAGGTTTCAGTCAGGGAGATGTTTCCAGGCACAGTTAAAAACCTTCTCCAGCTGCAATCCTGACTAGTTAAACCGACCTTCCTTTAACCTCAGCCACAATGTTGGTTCATTTACTGCATGGAAAAGAAATCAACTCAAGCTCCCTGGATTCAGTACATTTGTATAAATATATATTGTTTAACAGTATGTGCTGTTGGGTTCCTAATATGGCCCACACTGGGAGCAAAAGTGAACAAAAGATTTAATTACGGTTGAGATGTCCCTGGTATTGCTTACTGTTGTCCTGTAAATCCTCCTTCTTTCCTTACCTCCAGCACAAAGAGGCATCTTTTCCAGGGTGGGAAGGGGGAGGCAGGGGAATGTGGTGTGCACAGTGCAAGGATCCCTTTGTTGGCAGGGCTTTGTGTGGGAACACACCCTCGATGAATGACAGCCGGGCCTCAAAATTAGCTCGAGCTTTTGTGAGCTCAGCTTTCCTTCTAAATTACTGCACTGCTGTAACTTCAGAAGGCAGGTATTTCCCTTGACAGTGGACGTTGCAGTCTTTTGGGCCAGGACACAGGGATCTGAATGCCAGGCATAACTCACAGGTTATTTTACAGAACTCTGAAAGACACCACTGGCATCGGGCAATTTTAACTTTGCTCTCAACCACAGACACTATCAATGGTTTTCCCTCTGTTAGTGCTGCAGTGTCAGGATTTATTATTTTTTTAAAAAATTTATTTCCCCACTAGACCCAGCTACTGTAGAGCTCTGGAGGTCTGTGTAAGACAGATGATAATGCTTTCATCAAGTCTCAGCCAAAGCAAAAGCCCCCAGGGTAGAATCAAGTATGCAATAAAGACTTTTTCCTGACTTCAGTATTTACATAATGTTATATTCACCGTTATGCCCCAAGTTCCCAGTCAGGACTGAAGCCATCTGCACAAGGACATACACAGTCATTACCCCAAACAGATCACAGGCTAAAATGACATGGCAAGTGGTTGGAGACAGGGAGTTTAATTGTCACACTGCTATGGAGAGGAAAACCAAGGTACCCGAGTCATACAAGGCAACTGTGGTGCAGTTGATGGCTAGAACAGACATCATCACTCCTTTTTGCCTTTTAAATTGAGTCTCTGAGGGCCAAACACACTTCAAAAATATGGAGTAGGTCTAGTCAGTTATTCTCACACATATGTCTGGTCTTCCATGGTTTGAATTAAATTTTAAAAGGAAAAAATAACATTAACGCTACAAAATATTTGACTGTAAAAGACATCACCTTTTATCCTTGTTTTATTAGTGCTGTCAAAGACCTGTTTCTCTTTGGGATGACTCCTAAGCAAAACACCCCAAGAATAGTTTCTATGAAAAAACTAAGGCACAGGACTAACCTGGCAGAGAAAAATTTTTTCCAACTTCTTATGAGCAAGCCTGGCTGCATTAAACTCCAGTAGAACAGATACAAGGAAAAAATTCCTTCCTGTGAGGGTGGTGAGGCCCTGGCAGAGGTTGCCCAGAAAGGCTGTGGATGCCCCATCCCTGGAAGTGTTCCAGGCCAGGCTGGATGGAGCTTGGAGCAACCTGGTCTAGTGGAAGGTGTCCCTGCCCACGGCAAGGGGGTTGGAATGAGATGAGCTTTAAGGTCCCTTCCAACCCAAACCATTCCATGACTCTATGATAAGATATACAAACTGCAGCATTCATTTCCACCACTCAAACATAAAGATACCCAGCTACCAGAAGGCCCTGAAGGTTTACAGGCTCTCTGCTTTGCTACTAATGATTTCCTCATGCCTTTCAACTCCTGGGTAATGCCTAGCTTTTGATGGAGAAAAGGAATTAGATCTGCCCATTTTCAAAATGAAAAGTGTATACCATAACCAAGTCGGTTTAATTTATCGATACATTTTCAAATGCTGCAAGCAAAACTAATAGAAATGCAAAGACTTCATTGGGAGAAAACATTGTGTTCACCTTACAGCAATTTTTCCCCGTTCATTTGTGATGAGAAAACCTTCCTGTGCTTTGTAAAAACCTCAAATTCTATTCCTGTTTTCCACTATTTTCACCTCGGGTGATTTTCTGAACCTATTGTTACTTTTCAATGTGGGCATTCCCAGAGGATCTGTCTTGCAAATACTTGTTCAATCTGCTCTTGAATCCAAGAAAACTTTTTGAGTTTACAGCATCCTTTGGCAAGGAGTTCCCAGACTTCTACTCCCTCCAAAACTCCTGATTTCCAAGCTGAGAAGCACTGGTTTACTCAGTCCTTCCTTACATGGAAACTCTTCCAAAGCATTCATCATATTTGCTGCCTTTCTCTAATCTCGTTTGTTCTGCTGTACTTGTGTTGAGCCCAGTGTCCTGGACATGCATCCTGTATTTCACATGGAGCTAAACTGATGTCAGACCAATGTTTTCTGGTTTGTACTCCATGCCACTTATTTGATTTGCTTTCCTGAGTGCAGCCAAGCACTGAGCTGATGTGCTGCTGGAAGTACTATCACAGCCCCGAGGGCTTGCTCCGGAGTAGTCAGCTCAGAACTCACCATTTCATGTGCACATTAGGACTGTTCCTCCCTGGGTGTACCATTTTACATTTAATTACACTGAATTTCTGGTTTTCTGCCCTACTCACATGTTGCTACGAGAACCTTCTCCAGTTCTACACAGTCCTTCCTCTTCCTTATCAACACGGTAACTTTATAACATCACCAAACTTTGTCATCTCATCACTCCAGCACAGACCCCTTCAGAACCTCCCTACAGACCTCTATGAATTTACACCCATTTACACCAATCTGCTCTTTCTTATTTTTCAGCCAATGATAGATCCATGCCGGCAGCATGGAAGTTTAGCAGAACCAATCTGGGAATCCATGCAGAGTATGTTATTTGCACCACCCATACCCACATGCTTTTTAACCTCTCCAAAAGGTGCCTAAAAGAGCTCTAACTTCCAATGGAAACACTTTGTCAAATTAAAATGCATTCAGACGCTTTTGAAAAGCCACAGCTGAGTGTTTCTCTGAAAAATTTAGTCAAGCACTGCAGTCCTGTTTTATTGCTAATTATCCATGGGCAGATATTAAATAATGACTTTCTGTTTATAGGTGCCTTACTCAACACTTAGCTGCACATTTTATGAGAACACCTTTCCCTACAGAGTCTTCTGCTAAGAAACTGCATGAAAGCGATAACCACTGGAGCAACTTGGTGCAATTCAGTCAGATTATCCTTCCTTCCTGTGGTATTTGGCAATTTGGCTTATTAGATAACTATCACAAAGGTTACAAGATCTGTAACACTATTTCCCCTTGGTGGTGTATGGCTGATGTATTTACAGGTTCAGGTTGCATCTAGTAAGGAGGCTGAACTGCCAGACTTTTATTAGGAATGGAACATAAAATACCTCCATGTGTGAGAGCTGTTGGGAGCTCCAGCAGGAAAGAACAAACTTTACCAGGCCTTCCCTGTCATCCTGTGAAAGGCATTTTACGAAGATCTCAACCAACCGTTGCTTATTTCTTCTGCTGTGCTAATAAGCAGATGTTTACAATTTGATGATACACTCTGTGACTCCACCAAATCACTTAAGTGAAACACAGTGCCTGGGTTTGGCTCTTTGCCTACGAGGTGCAGTCACCCCACAGTCAAGGGCAGGCAGTGCTGGTTTTACCTTCCACTCCCCTTCGCAGACTATTCCTAATTTGTTGCAGTTCTCGAGGCAACACAGTGAACCTGCACAGTTACCTGGTGTCCTGGCCATGACCCTGCCTCTGACGTGGCTGGTGTGAAAAGCCTTTGCTGGTGTCTGTTGCAGCAGCTCCTGGTGCCCGGCAGCCCTGTAGACTGGCACGAACCACAGCAGAACCAGCCAGAGGCTGATGCTCTGTGTGCCTGTGGATGTGCATGTTTGAATACATACAGACAGGGGTCCCAGTTCACATGTTCCTCACTGGGGGCTGGAGGGACATTTGAAACTGTTTTGGAGTCACTAAAGATGGGAAAATTTGGTCCACTAGCCCATGACAGACTGGGAAATGTTAATAAATTGCACACCTTGAGGACAGGTGGAGATAGAAAATGCTGAAGACTGAATGATTAAAACATGGAACAAAATTAAGGAAATACTAAAAATGGATGTCCACATCTCCATTTGTGAGCTGCCACCTGCACCTGATTTGCCATTTGCCAAACATGCAGAGAACAGGAAAGACTTAATATCTTTCTTCCCCATGAGCTCAAGTTTAAACCAGATGAGTGGAAAAAGGACACTGTGGCTGCTGACAACACAACAGCACACAGCTCACGAGAGCTACATTATCCATTAAAGCTATACCAGGTCCAAGGGTATAAATTTGTCACACTGGAATTTGGCTCTTGTGCAACATCCAAAGGTGCCAGTGGAAATACCCTGGAAAGGAGGCATCGGGAATTATTAACCGAGCTCCTCATCCTCTGGGTCCAGTTGGCCACTTGTGCCATGGCCAAAAAAGCTTTTTTTCCTTGGAATCTGTTTCCTCTTCACTACTCTTTAACTCTCTGCTGCTTCTCTCTATTATAATTTGAGTGATGGCCAAGTAATTTTCCCACCCACCTTTCACATTTTTGTGAAGGTCCTAAAAGCCTCTTTCTCCTGCCCTTCTGCCATCAGCAGATACAAGTTCAGTTGCCATCCCCATGCCAGTAGCCCCTGATGTGGCCTGATTCCACACCCATCTCCTCTCAATCAACCCCTCTTGGAGGTGGTGAGCCACAATGCCAAGCTCTACAAGAGCTAAAGCAGATCTAACCCTCCCTAACAGACACCACTTGTACACAGCACAGGGAATAGATCGACCTGACTCATCTCCTACAGCAATAACTTGCTGTGAACTGCTCTGGGTGTTTCTGAGGCTACACTGGGTTGTGATGTTGCAGTTCAGTGATGATGTGCAACACCACTGCTGCAGTGGGTGCTGCCCCCAAATCCAAACCCGCTGTGCTTTACCATTTTATTCTTAGTATAAAATATTTTAACTCACTATACCTTATTATAAAAATGTGGAGAATCACCAATAAAATTCTAAAACCTAAGATAAATGCCATTAGGGTACTTCTAATTGTTGTATCAGTGGGGGGTCATGTATGAAACTTTTCCAGGATTTACACTTAATCTTGCCATGAGACCTTTATTGTTCAATGAGATTGTTCATTTAAGAAGAGCATAAATTAGTTTTAAACCAATTGTCCAAAGCTGTCCAGAACTCATTGCTCTAGCCAAGATCAGAATTGAGGAACTCTTCTACAACTTGACACTGAGCCATCCCTTTCCATATAGTATTAAGGCCATAGGACTTTTCCAAATCCTTTCATGTAGGGAAATTGAATATAACAACAAACAACTCACGACAATGCCAGCAAAACATATGTAAGGAAGAAATTCAGGCTTGGTGACTTATGGATTCACATTAGTCAAATCACAATCAGCCTATCACAATGCAAAGCTTTAGAAGAACTTTAAAGATAAACTAAGTTTAAAGATTAACACACTGTTAAAACTTGAAATATGATGCTTATCAAACACGTAGAGGTTGAGAAGAGGTGACAGTTTATAACATCAAATACGTGTTGCTCTGTATCACCAAAATTATGTAAAGTGCAAAGGTTTATCACCTGGAATCCAGACCACAAAAATACTCACCTTTAATCCAGTCATGTTAGAGGTTGCCTCTTTTTAATTAACAAAGTCTTTTTATTTTCTGATGTGACACCTTTGCAAATCACATGATATCATGTTGAGATGTGCAAAAGAGATTTCAGTGAAGGCAGAGAGCAACTTTTACAAGATCATTATATACATTTGGAGATAAAATTTCACCAGTGCCAATTTTTGCTTGGTGTTCTCTTTTTCATTCATTCCAATTAATGGACTGACAGGGTATGGATTGAAAAACACAATTTATAAAATAGAATTCAAAAGTCCTCGGTTCAAACTTTTCAAAGGAGAGGAAAAGTGAAATTATATATTTCTATCTTTATATAAGTCACTGTGTTCTGCTGATAAAAAAAAAAGATAGTAAAAGCAAAGGCAGTTATCTTAATCTTAGCACCATTTCACTTTCATTGGTGTGTGCTCTTTTCCTCAACTATTTCCCTCTTTCAGTATCTTCATCAGTTTCCTGAAGAAGCCAAGCAGCACAAATCTCTGAACAACTGCAGCCTCACTGACATGAAAGGAAAGAAACCCTGAAAGATTTTTGATTACATACTTTCTCACTAACATCCTCCAGAGCTCAGATTATGCTATGTTCTTTTTCAGATGTAGCAAATATAATAATCCACAACTTGGGCCAGTGAGAAATGCAGAGACAACAATAGTCATGAAATAGGACCTTAAGTGGAATGAATAATGAATTGATTTTTTTAAACAACTTTTTCTTTCTAAAATTGAGCTAAAATGTTACTCTGAGTAAAATCCAGCCCATACTTAAACTGGACTATGACCTGACTCATGGTGCATCACTATTAACACAGCTGTGAACAGGGAAATGAACTGGAAATACTGCAAAAATTGTGATAAACTGAAAGAAATCACTAACATAACAAAACCAGTTTTAAGGGTAGGGCAGCCTAAAGTTAATTCCCAAGTCTTCAACACAAACCAGAGGCCTAATTAAGATCTTTGGCCAAGGTTTGGTAGTTATATAAAGAAGGCACATATACATTCTCCTCCCTGAAGATAAATCAGTGTGTAATTACTGCAAGACCAGCAGACTGGGAAATTAAGAAGAAACCCCCCTGTGTTACAGGCCCCAGCTTGCCTGTTCCCTGTATTCCTGCTGATTATCCAGAGCATTGGCCTCTGCCAAGAATCAAGATGAAATTTTAATATAATTCAATTTCCTCATTTTCAAGAAGCAACATGTGAAAGCAGAGCAATAACCCAGCTCCACTGCACCTTTCATTTGTGCTGCCTCTGACTCCTGAACAGTATTAGCAACCTGACTGGAAATCAAGTCCCATGGCCCTGTCAGCCACTGCTGATACAAATGAGATGTGAAGATGACAACAGCTCACCATTTTATAGTAAAATTCTAAATCTAAAATACATATTTTGTAGCGTAAAACCAAGTACTGAACACTATAACCATCTCACCCTGTGCTTCAGCTAAACTGACCTGTTACATGTTTCACTGGGAAATTAAGTGTTTTCAAGGCAGGGAATAAAAATGTACTAGAACTCATTTGACATTAACCTGTTTTAAATGTCTTCATATCTGTGGGATTCGGGCTATGCTCCTCACTCAAGTGCACATACTCTAACAAATAATCAGTAACACAAGCAGAAAACAGGTGAAGTTTTATTCCCTGAGATGAACAACATGGACAGTGTTTATCCCAGGAAGTGCTTTCAGGTTGCACTGAATTACTGGCTTACTGAATCCTGCTGGAGGAAAGGGAAACCCGAGCTATAAGTCTGACATGGCCATTATGTAATTTTGGGGTGCAGAAGAAATGTATTTCATGTACCCTGAAACACTCCCCTTCTCATGAAGCAATTCTGAAATACTTTCTGCTCTTCCTTTTGTGTAGCCCACTTTCTGTCCCAAATCATTTAGCAAAACTTCATCTCTGAATGTAAAACTGGTCGCAGAGATTTTAATTCCTGGCTTGGGATGTATCCATAATTACTATTGTTGTTGTTGTCTCTCACCAACATGAGTCACCATCTGGCAACAAACTACAGTCCAGGAAACTTCTATAACTTCCCCTTAATTTAATTCATCAGGTTTCTCACCCCTGTTTAGGATGATATTACCAGAAACCATCCAGATGTTACAGGGAGAGGCAGGAGATCAGTAGCTAGGAACTGGCTCAGACAGTTCTCTGGAAGGCTTGGATTCACAGCAGTTATTTTCAGACACAAGTGCAAGCAACCACTAAAAACTTAGGAGTTCTTTTAACTAGAGAAAAACTAAATGGATAATTTATACAACAGGCCATGATTCAGGCAAGCGTTTAACTACACAGTTAACTTTAAGTGTATATTGAAATCAACTGCAAAAGTGGTTATTAGCACATATGTCAAATTAAATGCTGTTTCAGAGTTTTGTGAAATCAGTGCCTATTGTGAGAAGGAGAAAACACATCTAGGATGTATAGATTGCTGCTGGACTGCAAGTCTGAGCCCATTTGGTCTCAAGTAGGTTTGAGCTGGAATTGAAGTTGGGTTTGAATAAACCACACCAACGCTAAGGTGAAGTACCCTAGAGGTCACTTACAAGAAGGTATTATTATGAAATATGGTTATAGGAAGTAATTCCCCCCCCCCTCGGAAAAAAAAAATAGTAGAGGAAAAAAAAGGAAAAGAAGGAAAATTCAGGACATATTTTAATTTAAACATCAATCTCAGTGATTTTCCAAGCACCTCCACTCTCTGGTTTGGGCAATCTCCAATCTGAGGTGAGCATGTTTGCAAAGGCCTGCAATTCTTTGAATTCTGGCAACTGAAGGTCAGAGGTGATCTCTTCAGTCAAACAGAAGACTCTCTCATGTCCTTCTATCTTGGAAGACACTTTGCATCTCTACAGGTTATTAAAAATTTGGGGGATTGATTCTGGCCTTCTCTAGTGGCTGGAGTCGTCTTTTTCCTTTTCCCTGCCAGGGTCACACTGGAGTAAAAAAATAATGGCAGGATTTACAAGCTTCTTCAGGCTCCCTGGGCTTAGGGCACTTCCCCTATAACCCACAGGGCTTTGCTGATGAACACCAGACCTCTGCAGTCCACTTTGGTAGTGATCCTTACACAGGAACTCCTAAGCTGACCAGTGCAGCTCAGGGACGAGAATCTAACACATTTTGGAGACGTGAATTAAGGTGTTGGGTCCTACATGTACAACATGGTCACTCAAAGTCTCTGAAAAGTCCTAGGTGTAAATAACTTAATTATTTAGGAAGCACAGACCTGCAATAACAGGACCAAATTAGAGGAGAAGCACATGCATTATTTAATCCTTAAGAATCACGATCCTCTTTAGCTGTTCTTGCATCTCAGCTTGTGAGTTGGTCTAATTACCACCTCCTAGTGACTTGGGGCTGGATTTCACAGTGTGATGTGTCTCTCAGACTGATCTGCAGGGACATACTGAGAGCTCATCAGGCTGTGATCATTAAAGATGGATTTTAAAAGTGCTCAGAGCCCCTGGTTTTAGCTGAAGTACAACCACTTCTTTTTTCCTATGAATGGGCACAGGGATATCACATGATAACACGGGAGCTCTCCCCTCCCTTCTCTCTCCTTAGAGTGTTTTAATTAACATTTCTATTACACGCACTCATTACCACATTCCTGGCTTCGGCTTTAAACTGGTCATTCTTGTTACAAGCCCTCTAGGACATAGTGGTAAAACTTTACACATCTTATATTGCAGCAATTATTAATCACAGGTACATTTTAGTGATTGAACTGCAGCAACTGCTACCAGTCTAAGCATAACACTTAAACAGAAACAAATGACAACACTGGGAATGGTGGTACCTGCATAGGGCGACACGCTCTTGACCCCATTAGTTTTATAGGACCCTTTGGGGGCTTTATCACAACTGCAGCAGCTCCACAGCCCCACTGTGTCTGGCCAAGTGCTTCTGTGGCAGAGCAGGTGTGTTGGATGCACTTATTAGGGAGAGCTACTAAATCCACAGATGACCAAAGTATACAAAAGTTGGTGAGGAAATACCCCTCGAAAAAAGCATGAAGCAAATCAGAAAGTATTTCTAGGCAGAGATGGAGGTGGCCAGCTTGATTTCTCTGCAAAGCCTTCAGGGCTAACACCTGCAATACATTTTGGACAGGCAAAAGAAGAGCTGAACTTGGGTAAATCCTTGCAGTGGGATGCTTTTAGCCAAGAAAGGAATAGGCAGACACTAAAAGGGGGGATTATATCTTCCATCTGTATTTTAGCTCTCTTGCACCAACCTAAGCAATCTGGCTAAAAAGTATCTCAGTTGGTACTACTGAGATTTTCTACTGGATCCATTCCCTCTCCAGACCTCCTGCGTGGGTGGAAGAAAAGCCTTTTCTGTACTTGTATCAGCCTAAAGGGACTGCAGGAACAGATCACTGGCCTAACTATATGCTGGTGGTGTTTCACTATTTTTTTCTGATAGCACTTCACCATTTTTGTGTTTGCCTGGGCTTAGAGGGTGATTAGTAGGCGTTTTATAAGAACGTGGAACAACTGCATTAGGAAGCTGAAAGGGAGGCTTTATATGCAGGCTTAACCTAGTGGGAATAAGATCTTTCTTAGATCCCTCTAATTGCTTTAATAATTAAGAAACAATTTTACTAAGCTACATTTTACTTGCTTTTAATAAAATCAATCATGTAGAGCCAAGAGCTTAAGCAGCACTTCAAGTGCACAGAGAGAAAAACACATCCCTCTCAATTTGTGCCTTCAGGAGAAATTAATAAAATGTATGTGAATAACTAAACTGAATTTTAAAAATCTGCTTTATGTTCATGAATTCCTTCTATGCTGGCAAAGCCAATGACATTGGTCAGTGAGTGTCCTAACCACACTATTTTGGGGACTTCTGGCTCTGATGCAGGAGAACATTTGACCATGTACTTCACTTTAAACTGTGAAATGATCCCATGAAACTCAATGGAACTACATTTAGGCCTAAAATAAAGCATGTTCTCAAGCAATTCTCTTCTGGGGGCCTCTACTTTCCATTGTTTACATAAGCCAATAAATTTTCACTCTAAGTTAAAATTAGCCAGGATTTTCACATTCAAGACAATAGGAGATCTCTGATTTGAAGGGGTGGAGGCTTGGCAGCTTCATATCTCAAACTTGGCATTGGAGAAATAAGGCTTGAAAACCACCCATATGTATCTTGACATGAAAGGGAAAATCTCTGATCTCAGTTGGGCTGCCATGAAAACCCAGGGTGGCTCCACTGAAGAAACAAACACCCTCTCGACTGATCCCACTGAACTGTCTATGTTTTGGGGGATTTCTTTACTCTTCCTTTTCTCCAGATATTCACAGGGTCAGTGACATCCACCAGTGCACTCCAGAGCTGGCTCAGTTAGGAAGCCTTCTTTGGGATATGGGATGTTTGCACGGTGAAAATAATTAACCACACGAAAAGCATCTACTAAGGCCAAAATGAAGTGCCAGTTATTTAATTTGATGCAGAGAGGTACTCATCCCAAAATACAGAGGTATTCCAGCCCCAATTAAGGAAGCAAAATAAATAAATAAACAAATAAATAAATCAATCTATGAAAATCATGGGTTTTAATTTTGAGTTTCAAACCTACATGCTTAGAAAGCATTATTTTTCTTAAAACAACTATTAAAAGAGTTTCCTCATCAACCTACTTTTGGAAATGCTTCCTTTTAGCTGCATGATACATAAACAATAAACTCATTCTCTGTATCTAGTTACCCACCTCCCAGGGGTAAAGTAACCCTAGAAATAAACTTTTTTGGGGGAGGAAAAAAAAAAGCCCAACAAATGCTGCACAAACGGTACCTGGAATAAAAACCACCTTTTGCATCACATTAAGGTAAGACTGTAAAGACTGTATAGACTTGTGTCTGTATTGCAGCCAGCTGAGAGGGGATTAAAAACCAACCTGGCAAGGTAGGAATTTCTGTGCCTTTCGGAAAAACCCCCACAGCAGTCTCGGGGAACTCCCAAAATCGAGAATATCTGTGCTGTAGCTGCACCCGCAGCTGTTCGGGTGCCTGTGCTGGGCAATGTCCTGCAGCTTCCCGCTGACATTGCCTCTGTCACTAGATGTCACTGTGCACACAAGCGTGTGCCTGGCACTCGGGACAGCCCGGCAGTGGTGGCCTGAGGACACGGGAAGAAGGAACAGCACATTCGAGCACTGCCCCGAGCCTTGCACTTCTGTCATCTGGACTTGCACCCATTTCAGTTTTCATTTTGGAGCAGAAGCACGTTTATTATTCGCTTTCACGGCAAACGTTTCGCGGTTGATTTGAGGAATAATTCTTCTTTTTTTCCCCCTTTTAACTTTGAAAATTCCATTCGTGTGACACTTGAGAGTATTCCAGCTCAAGCTGGACGAGGCAGAGGAACTGGCATCGGGGCTGCTGCGAAAAGGGAGTTCCTGCTCACACCCCTAGGCTGAATTTACAGGACACCATGAGCTCACTCTGCAGCCAAGGAGCAAAGCCTAAATTACAGCGTGAGTTACTAACAATGAAAACAGAACTAAGGTGCAGGGAAGGTGCCCACATCAGTGTCACATCTCTCACCCGTGGGCCCATTCCTCCCCAGTTCCAGGCAACCAGAGGCTGGGATTCACCCTGCAAAAGCACACACCCTCCCTCAAGACTGAAATTCACTCTGAAGAAAGAGCCAGCTACCCACCTACCACAGCCCTTTACCCTTGCTATCATCCATCCATAAATTATTCCTATAGCCTTATGAATTATCCAGCCATACATTGGAAAGCAGTTGATAACATTTTGGCCATAAATGTCTTTCGAATAGTGACTTTTCTGTGAGTATCTTGTGAGATATTTGACCAAGTCATACAATTTGTGCACCCTCTGATTGGAGACTGAAGCAATAAGAAGAAGAAAGTGAAAATCAAAGTGATTTCGAGACAGCTGCACCAACTTCTCATTAAAAGATACTTGAAAATAGCTGCGTGATTTTTACTTTTTGGCAAACTTCCTTTTGGACAAAATTCATTTACTTAAACATTCACAGATATTAAATTACACGAGTCACACAAGGAATTAAAGTGAATGCACAGGGATAGACGTTAGCTGTTGTAAAGCAACCCTACTCCAGAGGCTTCTGATTTACATCAGTTAGGAATTTGGCAAGCAGGTTTTATTTGCTTCCATGTTCATAGATGATTTCCCATTCATCTAGATTTACTAGACTCTGTTGAAATTCTCTTTAACAAATTTAGATAGGAAGCTCTATAAACACTGATAGTATGTTTTGTTTGTTTGTTTAGGAGATGATACATTTGCAAAGGGGTTTTTTTATTGTTTCAAGGTAGGCTCAAGAGTGGGAAAGACACTGAGTGGCAAAAGCAGATTAAAGTACCTTGATCCCCAGCACCCATTCAATGTGAGAGGAATAAAGGACCATTTTATGGGTCTACATCCTTTGCTCGAAGAGGTACCTAAGGTATCATACTGGATTTGGTGAATAACTAGAATCTAGGCACACAAATGGTGGAAAATCTGCACCAAAACCAGTGTCTTCACACAGAAAATTCCCACTGATAAAATCCGAATTTGCATTTTGCTTGCACTAAGAAAAAAAATCCCTGTGCTGTGACTGGAGGAGTGTCTGAGCATTTCCAGCTTCCTGCAAACCCATCTAAATTTACATCTTGGTCTGCAAAAAACATTTCTGCATGTGATTTTGACGTTTGCTTTCAAGAAATATTTATACACATTATACACATTAATTTGAAATATCGACTACTCAGAGAGAATATGGACAAGAAGCAGTCATTGCAAAAGGCACTGATGTAGAAATTCCAACAAAATACCAATATTTATGCACGACTTGCCTGGGTATGGAGCACCAGATTGCTGAAGGGTGAACTAATGTCTTCATCCTGTTACTTACATCAGAAGACAAGTGGTAGTGCTCATCTTTCTTTTTTCTGTATCTCTAGATATTCCACAGTTTCTTGTTTTTAAAAGAAATATCAATCCCTATAAACTTCTGCTGGAGAAGGAGGAGTCCACAGTGCCCATCATGGCTGACCCAGATCCCCACATACACCAACCACTTCGTATACTTTGCAGGTGACTTTTGGCAATGCTCATCCTGTTTTACATCTCAAAATTAAATAAACTTTGTTCTTCTTAGCAGTCATTTGAATAATCTGTTCTATTCTGTGGCAGACAAGATCAACATCTGATATATTCTACTCCCTTCCTTCCACATCAGCTTCACTCTGCTCAGAAAGCAATTCATTTTCCTGTGCCAGCCCAGCACCTCAGTTCAGCAATAAATTAATTTCATTTTCAGCAGTATGTAAAATTGAATGAGAAGAGTGGAGCTGAAGAAATTCTTTAATAAATTAAATACTGTCTGAGTATTACTAAAAATGCTTCAGAGGCTTTATCTGATATCCAGTGCATCACTGCAGGCTATTGCTTTGCTTTAGCTCCAGAACAATATGGGCAACTCTGTCATGTTCATTTTCTAGCTGTAGAATTACCAACAGAAATAAGAGTGCTGGAAAAAAAGAAACCTAATAAACCACTGGCAAAGGCACTACATTTCTCCTAGAAATACAAAGATCCTCCAAAATTCTTATTCACGTGAAAAGAGCAGTGTATTGTTACAATCTTAGTGATTTCTAAAAAAAAAAAAAAAAAGGCTGTGAAAATACTTGTGAAGAAGTAAAAAAAACACAAAATGGGAGAAGGTGCTCTGTTGGCAAACTCCACATCTCAAAGCTGTTACCCACCCACAAGTGACATCCAGTTCCACAGGCCCAGCTTTCTGGGAGCTGGCTCTCATCTGGCCAGATGTTTAAAGGATAATTGGCCTTTGGAAGTTGACTGCCTCCCCTCCCCAGTGTCTTGTAACAGAGGCACACACAGTTCCACAGCAAAATGGTCCCACTGGAAACCCTTATGAGACTTTCAAGAGTTACAAAACGTCCACAAACCACAGATCCTCTCACATCCATCTGCAAAGTGCTGGACAGGGACAGGAAAGGACAAATCCTAACCTGTCCTTCCACCCTAGGGCACTGCAGAGCCCTCCCCAAAGTGTTACCTTTGGAATCCCCCCACAGGAAGGCAGGCCAGGGTGAGACACATGTAAAGAAACATATCAGGCACTGGGGAGAAGAGGGACTAGAGGTGTAACTGACACTGGCAAGGAGAGGGGATTCAGTCCCAGAGTGAGGACAGGAAGGATTCAGCTGATAGAACCAGAGACACCCACATCAAACACAGACTGAGGGGGGGACTAACTGCACAGGGTACTACAGTCGAGTAACTAAGGTAACAATTCCAACAGTAATCACATAATCCACTCTGATAGTGTCACACACACAAGACCTGTTTATTCCAGCATAATTTAAAAGCTTATTTTTGAAGCTCACAGGATGCTTATTTTCTATGCAGAGTGTGCCATCCCACTGCTATTCACCACCTCAACAGTGAGAGAGAAATTAGGAGCACGTGCAGACAGAGCAGCTTTCTCCCTCTATTCTATCTGAGGTTTATTCATACACAACTCTCATGATTCAGGACCTATTGCTAATCCAAATGATGAACAGACATTGGCCTTTCCCTTGATACTGGGGAAAAAAAGGTGAGCAAAGCAAGCCAGGACTTTGTGTGGACAGTTTGAAGGCTGAGAAAACTCTCCTCTTAAACAACATTTAAAAGAAATTTGTTTTCTCCTGCTTCAAGACACCTACTTTAGCACAGTTGCTATGAGCAATCAAGGCAGTGGTTTGTGTTCCGGCCCAGGGGAAGGAAATAAAGGGTTAGAATCCAGAAATATAAGAAGAGAGAAATAAGACTTGTGATGTTGCTCTAAGCAGTGGCAGCCTCTGTGGGGTCAAGATTTGGCCCTACAAAATTATCTTGAGTATAAAATATGATACAGGGATCTTAGATATCTGTGCATAGTTTGTCGAATTCACATAACCAGGCAGTGAGTGGTTACTAGTCTAATAAATCTGTGGGAAGATTTCTCAGCTGGTTTGGGACAAGCCTTCGTCAGCCCCAAGGTCATCTCTTGTCAGACTGAATTTGCTTTGCTGGGACACCCCTGTATTTTGTCACTGATGTTACCAGGTTCTTGCCATGTTCCACTGACTAATGCTCTTACAGCTGTTTTTTTAAGTTCTTTTAAGCAGGTGCCAGTACAGCCCATTTTTGACAACTTTTTCCATCTAGGCAGGCTGTAAGATAGGTGAGAGTTCACCTGCCATCAGCACATCAGGAACTCATTCAGTTGTTTCACCACTTTCTTTTATTGTCCTGTAACTGCCCTGTGGTGCCTGAAACCATCCCAGAGCAGTTGGCCTGAGGCAATTAGTAGAATCCCTGCTTCTCGGGCAGGGAATAAATAGAGTCTGTCACCACCAAATAAGCTGTGAAACAAAGCTCCAAGGCCATTTACTGAAGCAGGTGACCAAGAAAGCAAAGTTGCTGAGCCACTAATGTACTGCGATGGAAATAAGTGTATGATACAACTTGGCTGCCAGCACCCTTAATTACAGGACATGGCATCACTTGATTCACAATGGAATAAATGGTTATATTTATATATTTGGAGGTTTGAATGAGGATTTCCTGATTTCCTGATGAAGTCATTCCTTTATTACAGCAGCACCTTTCATGGCTCTCCACAGCTAAGGTCAAGCCAGCATTTCCATGAAAAATATCAAACCTATTTTCAGGGCTTTATTATTACTCATTTATAGAAAACCTCTGCACCGGATGAGACTTGGCACACGGGGTCTCAGCCCAGGCTAGGGAAAGGGAGAGGTGGAGATTTTTCTCCCTTCTTTAAGTACACAAATAAATATACAAATGCTAAGTGGCAACAAACGATGTCTTTTAAAGACTAATAAATCCTGCATAAGCTTTTTGCTATAAATCCTAAACACAAACTTCTGCTCTGGAGTACATGGGGGGAGAATATTAACAACTATTAAGCACTTTTGTCTGCTAAAGTAACTGCTTCCCATGTGCAGCGACTTCTCTTCCAAGAATAATTTTACAATGCATTTTACTAACTGAAGACTCCACACAATTAATACACCAGACTGCAGACAAGGGCTCGGCTCAGTAAACAGACAGAGTTTTATTCCAGCCTTGCTCTTGTATTGATGTAAATGCAGATAGTTCTCCCAGAAGCAGCAAACCTCTGCCAGGGAGAGCAGGAGTCAGACCCTATGTGCTTTGCCTGGGAGCCCTCAAACAGGAGGTTGTAATGACTTCAAAGGACCTGTTGTGCTCTTTCATGGCAATAATCAATGTACAATGTAACCTTGTTTATTCAAAGGGCTCAGGTGACACTTAGGACCTCCTGATAAAAGGTGGTGGGGACGAAGGAGAGAAAGGTCCAGATGGGATTTACAAGATCACCCTCCAGGAACCAGGAATCACCTGTGCCTGCTGAAAACTGGGACAATGTGTCCCCAAACCCTTTGGCCAGCCATCCCTCCAGCAGGAGACACTTCTTGGGACTCAACCTACTCTTAACAGAAAGCTCCTGCCTCAGCTCACAGGAGCCTCGTGGAGACAGCATTGCAATGAAGAGGTTTATTCTCGACACAGAGTGCAGAGAGAGTATTTATGCAGAACTTGTGCAGCAGGACACTGATCCTGCCATGCCCCAAGTGTGCCCACTGGGCCACATCCACTGACACCTTTGGTTTCTTCCAGGCTGCAGAAGGAGCCTCTCTGCACTCTGCCCCACCCTCAGCCAATCCAAAATGCCACACTTGGAGATCAGTCCTGTGCCTGCAATGGCCAGCAAGGGTGGAGGAACTGGAGCTGCCAGGAGGCTTTGCTGGTTGATTATTTCATTTCTTTTTGCTTTGTGCATTCTTTTATCTGCCACTCTTGGGGCCATAGGCTTGATTCCTATGGAGCTCTGCAAAGAAGCAGATCAAAGCTCATCAAAGTCTCCTAAGAGCTTTTTCCCAAAAAGCAGAGACCACCTGAAAAGAGACCTACTTGGCTAAAATTTCACACCCACACACTGAAATTTTAGATTTCCTAATGACTTGCCCATTGACTGATCATCCTGTGCACACTGCTGGTAATGATCCGGCCCCTTGCTTGGCTGTACCATATTCCTTTTGGCACATCATTGTGGCTCTTCTGGTGTTCCCATTGATCCAAATTGAATGGGAAATCCTGAGCAAAATGCTGTTCCTAAAAGATGGCACATGGGGTGGACTTTGGAACGCAGTGTAGCCTTATTAAAGTGTAATAAAGAAGCAAAGATTACAAGGGATTTATTTATGGACAGGCTGAGTGTAAGACTGCCACCTATACTTTAAATTTTGGCACTGTTCTGTTTTTATATTTTGCGGAGTCCATGGAAATGGAAGATGCTGCAGAAAATGAGTCTTCAGTTTTATGTTGACATAGAGGTCGCTGTAATTTAAGAGTATTATTTGGTTGTTTTGCTTTGTAGAGTAAGACTCCTGAGCTAAAAAAAAGCCCCAAACAAAAACCACACCTACACATATGCCAGTAAAACATATGATGTTTTTGTCTTACCTAGTGACATGAAGGTGGTAGGACCTTGGGGAACGAGGGATCAGGGGAAGGAAGGATTAGGTGAACACTGATTTATTGCTGTGTCTCTGTCACTCACAAATCTAAACTAACAGGCATTTCGCTCACAAAAGACTCACAAATGACTCTCCTCTTGGCACCAGGGCTGCAGCCACCAAATCCAACACACTCCCAGGGCGTGATGAGCTCAGACTTACTGAAAACTGGTCTAATGGAAATGGTGGTTTCAAACCCTGGACATCAATGGGAACCAATTCAGAATGTCTCCAGGACATGCTGCACAGATGTGCCAGAAGAAACTACATGATGATTAACCTCCAAAGCATTTCTAAAGCAGGCAGAGTCCTGGGTAATTCCTTTCCTTGAAGCACAGTCAGAACTGCCTGGCTAGGGATACTGCCTTTTCCTCCAGAGCACTCCCATATAGCACAACCAAACATGAATAACAGGAATGGGTAAAACAGCTGTTACATCCCCCCAAATTCTACTGAAGTCTCAAATATCATATCTGTTGCTTATTCAGAGCCTCATATTCAACAGAAGGAACCAAAGCCAACAGCTACCACAAAACAGGTTTTCCTAGGGATATCAGGCTCGTGGTGAAGTGGAAATGCCTCCCTGGTCTGCTCAGGTTGCAAATAATGTTCTGTGCTGTCAGAGTCACTTCCATGGCCAACATCATAAGCTGATGATCACCATCCCTTAGGTCATCACCTATTACTCAGGCAGATATTGTGCTCTAACTCTAATGCACAGAAACGCTTGGTAGTTTTGTTGTGAAAATCTGCTTGTCTAAGTGCAATGGAAGGACTGTAAAGCACTGAGGGTTTGTAACAAAGGTTTCATGCTCACTGAGGTGGACCAGAAGGCAACAATTGCACCAGCCAGTAATAACATCCTTGCATTGCTCTAACCATCTGCGAATGCAAACCCACCACTGCAGCCCCTCCTTCCCTAAACAAACACAGTGCAGGATCCCACCCCCAGCTCCATAACTGATCCTGTCTCCAACAACCACCAGTAGCACAGACCTAGGGACAGAACATGAAAAACAGGGCGATAACCTGAGCACACTCAGCAAAGTGCCTGATGTACACAGACTTTAGATAGACAGAGAGGACCAAAGATGTTGTTTGCTATTTGCACTTTAGAAACTTCATGTGCTCTTGGTGCAGTGACCTACAGAGTAAGGAATCCCTAAGAACTCATTAATAGGTGGTGTCTCACATAGCTCCACCGAGACTGAAAATGAGAAATAAAACACAGACTCTTTGGGAGAGTTGCCTGTATATTTCACTGAAACATTTTAGATTTCCAAGTGTTTCCTATTATTTATCATTTTATATATTTGCTCTTTTGAATTCCAAGGTAATGGGCCAAGTCTGGGAAGACTAGACTGGGATCCAACCAAATCAGAAAAGAAAATTAAATCGTCACTTTGCTAAACACAACTCAAGCCCACAAAAGCAAGAAAAATCAGCATTAAGGCTCAAATGCCATCCTTGCCTCTGTGTGCTGCCTTTCAGGGAGTCTCCAAAGTAGGGGTGATTTCACAGGTCACACACAATGCCCAGGCACCACAAGATGGGTTAAGGAGGGAGTCCCAGCCTTAACTCCACACGTTGCTCCTTCTGTGGTTTCAAGTCAGAGTCTCAATGTTAGTACAACCTATTTTTTGTGGTTTAATAAATCACATACTTCAGCTTATGTAATGACTCAGAGTGAGTGACTGTATTCTCTTCTGGCCCAGAGGTGATGTGATCATATCCCAGCTCTGTAAGGCAATGGAAATCAATGGTTGCTGCTGGATTCATTTCAGGCAGGCTGGGGTGTGTGGAGGTGGTGAGGGGCTGGCTCAGACTTTGAAAGTTTACTGGTTCCAGATGGAGTTGTTTACAAAAACTAAAACATTTTTGAATCAGCTTGTGGTTCAGATCTCCTTCCTGACCTTCCCTTACCAAAACAGACTAAAAAGCCATGGCTGAGTCCTTCTGCTGACTGACAGCCCGTTACACATGATCTACTTTTCTCCTTGTTTTAAAACATTTTGCGAGTCCAACTACCTGCTGAAGTTTAAACATCCTTAAGAGCTGCACGGGGATGTGAAGTCACACGCTGCTCAGAGCCAAGGTTTGCTCTCCTGCACATCCAGCAGTGAAACCTGAAGCTGCTCAGTGCTGCACATATCCTCCTCATTAAAAGGCTTTCCCATTACACAGAACTCTCTCACATGAAGTACTTTGGCACCCTGATTGATTAAATCCCTTTGAAATCGTCTCTGTTACAACACATCTCTGTTGCTGAGAGCAAGGGGGAGGAGTGGAGGAAGACTTGCCTGCATTATAAACTTCTGGGCTGCCCTGCAAAGGAGCAGAAGCAGCAGAGAATAAGCCAAGGGTGGTTGTGGATGGGGCCTGGCTGCTGGTACAAATGACAACAGCACAGTCTGATTCTGGCCTGACACTGAGCCAGAGTGTGGCTCAACCCCACCTGGCCCCTGGCACCCACGGGCCAGCCCTTGTCCATTGGGAAGGACATCACAGGGGTAAGGGCACGAAGAGCAGTGGAGCAAGACCCTGTGGGCTGAAAGCCCAGCTGGATCAGTGGCATCCCGCATTTTGGTTATTCCAGCCACCACTCTGCCATCAGCCCTGCTGTCTTCAGGCACCGGGGGCACTGGCTGGGAAAGGAACCTGCTTTGACAGATGTGTGGCACATTTCCTTCCTGATTAATTGGTATAAGGGACGACCCACTGCCACTGCAACTTTGTTGAAAGCTCTTTCTCCCAGCAAACCTCGAGAACTTGGGACTCAGCCATCTACATTTACAGAAGTCACTGGTTTCTCATAAATAAGACTGAAGAGAGTTTGTTGCAGGAACCATGTTTGAAAAACGTAACCTAGTTTACAGTTTGAAGGGGGTTTATTACCTTTTTTTTTTTTTAAAAAAGAATCAAATCCATACATCATGTATCTGGCATTGTTTGCACTCTGTGGGCAGCTTATAAGAAGCCAGTGAGAACGGCTGGTTTTCCACACAGGGTTGTCCTGCTGTGATCCACAGAACCCCACCGCCCTCTTCAGAAGGCATCCCTCCCCTTTGAGAATGTGGTGTGCACAGTTTCCTCTCACATAACACAACCCAACAGGCCCTCATCACATGAGATTTCAGGGGGTTAAGTTCACAACATATACAAAGACATTGGAGACAAAACTGGCTTGGTGGTGTCAAAAGCGAAGGAGCAGGAGAGTTGCCCACGTGTATTTGGGGGGGACTGAGGCTGCCATGGTAAGTGTGATGTGCCATGAGGCATTCAGCAATGATTTCTGAGAAATAAAACAACCAATATTTGGAAAAGTCTTCTGAAGAAGAAAGGGAATTAATGTATTTTCCCCAGGTAGTTTGTGTCAATTTTCCCACTCGTAAACCTGTGACTTTTCTGCCTGAAGACATATAGAAATACAGGGTGAAAGCTGTTTCCTTACCCAAATCCCATGTCTCATGAGTCCGAGAAACAAAGTTTTAAAGCAAAAATAACTCCCTTCAACTTCACAGCAGACAAAAACACTGCTCCAAGTGCTCAGAGACTCTGCATGAAACAAAAACGAAAATTCATGCTTCTGGAGAATAATGGAAAGAGGGGAAACAAAAAAACTTCTAAGCTGCCTTTGCTCCAGTGTCCTCTAACCAGCACTTCACATATATCTTTTAGCTATAGTGTTTCACACATCTGATTTTGAAGAGCATTTTTGTATTTCCCTTTGAATTATTATGTTCTTCTTGGTTCTCATTACAGCGACGAGGGGACCCGACAGTCGTCATAATGAAAGGCAGAGCAAGGAGGAACAATAAGAGTTGGAACTTCCCACCAAAGCCTGTGAAAAAACAGTTACGGTTCTATCCAAGAAATGGGAATGTGGGATGGGGGGGCAGCAGCCACAGCAGCTCACAGAGTCTGTGCCCACCCCACGTGCTGGTTCCCAGTGCTGAACTCAGCCTGCAGCCCCCTGCCTGTGACATGCCAGCAGTTTGTGGGAGCAGGCTGTAAACTGCGGCAGTGAGTGGATCCAGGCTTAAAAATAAACCTGGAACACAATAAACCCAGATCAATTCACTGATTTGATTTAAAGGAGGACAAAACTGAGGGGCTCAGCAGGGTGAGAATGAGCACCTGGAAGAGAAGCTCCTTAAACCACTGTTGCTGCCCTAGTTACAGCCTGGGAGGCCGAGTTCCATGGTGGCGTTTGGGGTAAGGAACAAAGGATCTGCACTGTAAAACCCCCAAAATTTCTTCAGTGGGAGCAGTAAGAGAATAGCCAAGCTTCACCCAGCTCTAACCATTGCTTTGCCTCTCCAGGAACAGTAATTTGATTGAAGCCCTCTGCACAAAGTATGGACCCTCCACTACACTGAGGCTCCACTTCCCCACTTGCATCAATTATTCTCCAGCTTCCCTCCCTGCCACCCCCTGGACTCCTCTGTATTTCGACATTCTCTCTCTTAATTTTCCTTTGGAGTTAAAATAAACCTTTTGAAGAGATATTTCCTTTCCAGTGTCATACTACAATGTAGACCAAGTCTGCATTTGATTAGTAAATTCATCCCATGCTGGTGTTTTTGTATCCTCAGTGCCATGTACATTTAATAAAATGCTATTCCCTCTCGGTCCCCATGGTTTTTTTTCCAAAGGGAAGATGTGTGTTAAAGCGATACGAATATTCTCGATGCAAAAAAGGAAAAGGGATTCCAAAGTGGCTAATATCCAGAAGTTTCCAGAAGAGCCAGGCAGCAAGCACATGGGTCACTGAGCACTTCTGTGTCTTCCAGCCATGCTGTAAGGCAACAAGGACCTTTGAAAATGTCTGGGATGCTTCCAGCTGCCTCTGAAAATTGGAAGGAGATGTCACTATCATTGCCTCCACTCCAGGAGCCTTTCTTCCGTTCCAGAGTCAGCATTAACCCAGAGGCTGCTGGCCAAGAGCAGGAAGGGATCCAGGAGGCAACACTGATAACAGAGAAGAGCCAGGAGAAAGCAGAGAAGGGAAATGGAAAGCAAAGTGGCATAGCCAGAGGGGCAAGAAGTAGTAAGGTCGTATACCTGGACAACTTGGGCAGAAGACAACAAAAAAAAGAAGTAAAGGAGGCAGAGAAATAATTGTCCCAGATTAAGATTGTGCTGGGGAAAGGTTGGAGTGCAGAGGGCAGTGAGAAGATGTAGGGATGACAAGGGAAGGAGCTGATAAAAAAGCAGAAATGGGAACAGCAGAGCAGAGTGTTGGCAGGCTGTGGCTTAGGGGTTTCCAGGCTAAAGTCAGTGAACCTCACTGTAAAAGCTGTGAAGGGAGGAGGGAGGATAGAGAGTTACCTTTGGCACAGCAGACCCCTTTTGGCTACTGTTGGAATATGTCCAGAATAAAGGCAGCATTGCAAAAAAAGGCGAAAACTGCTTTTGCCTTTAGCTGGTAACCCAGCTGCTGCCTTTTACCTTTGGAAATCAGCAGTGGGGAGCCCAGGACAGCACAGAGCACTAAGGTATCCTACACCTTGTGTGAAATGCAGCTCAGCAGTCGCTCCCTTCAGCCTGGGCTGTGTCCATCCCTCTGTATTTATGTCCTTTAGTGCAAATCTTTGCAGGACCACCAGTATCAGCAGCACAAATTCAGACACATCCAGATCCTATTTAGAGTAAAATGCTTCACGGCTGTGTTTGCAGGTGGGTTATACCAAGGCAGACAGGAACATGAGCTGCATGGCCCACAGAATAAAAACACTGGGGGGGGGTTCCATCATTTAGTCAAATTAGATATTCTACCACGATCTGTCAGCATCCTTTCCCCACATTTCCCTCAGCTCCCAGAAGCAGCTCGGAGCTCAGACCTGAACAATGAAATGTTAATCTGATTCATTGCAGCCAGCAATTTAAAAAAAACCATCCCAGAAGTCACCTCTTCTACAAACATACCCATCTAAAAGGGATATTAGTTGATGCTCTTGCAAAGAAATGCCAAGACAAGGCTGCTTTTGTTGTAAGAAAGATGTCCTGGTGACAGGCAGCTGCTGCTCCGTGCCATGCACAAGACTAGAGACAGAGAATTACCTCGCAGGGAAATGGCTCAGGCACCAGTATTTTGGGTGTTTATCATCGGCTGGTGAAATGAAAAGCGTTTCAGAGAGATAGCTGGGAATAACTGCTGACACAACACAACATCTTAGCTGGCACTTGCTGGAAGATTGCCTCCTTAAAAGTAAAAGTAAGGAGGGGAAGGCTCACGGGAGTGCTTGCAGAGACAGCTTACGTGAAGGAACTGAAAATGAGCAGAAGGGTTGATAAAAGGCACAGAGGTTTTACACAATAGCATATTCTCCTATAAACCACCTAATTCTTCTACTTGGTATTCATCACTGTCAGGAGCCTTTCTAGCAGTGAATGAAGGCTTTATGCTTAGCCTCATTATCAGCTCAATGATAGAGGGCAAGCCATGCACATGAAGTTCAGTACCAGAGATATGTTGTTAAAATGCTGCAATTTGTCAGCATTTAGATAAACAAATGAGGGGCAGAGCGAGTGTGTGAAGTGACCTCTGCAGCATTCACGGGATATTTTGCCACTTGTTCTGAAAAACGTATTCAAGTCGCTCTAGATTTGCTTGGGTGGAATGAGAAAACATTGATTTAAAAAAAAAAAATCTCTTTGAGCAAGACAGAGGTTTACTCTCTTTTTCTTTTAAGTTGTTTCTCTCTCTCTAACCCTGTTCTTTGTTTACTATTGTGCTTCCCATAGACCCCGACATTCCAGTAAGACTTCTTGGGCCCGATCCTGAGCAACTGGGCTCACCAGCACATTCCTGGTGGCTTATTTATTGGGACAGGCTGTGTGGCCTGTCACTCTGAGGTGTGAAGAGTTCAAAAAAAACTAATAACCCATGTGAATTGATAACGTGCCAGTTATGCAAACTGAAGGAATGTGCTCTTCCCTGCTTCAGCTCATTAATAGGAATCCACAGGATAAAAGGGGAAAAAAGAAGAATCTCTTTAAAGATTTTTCATCCTCACCCTTGCCCACTGAGAAAGATGATCTTTTAGTTTTTATTTTCTGTAATATTTACTCCAAGGCTTACGTTTGCCTGTTTTCTGTCAACTCTTTCTCCCAGAGCTCGAGTGAAACACACTTGCAGAGCAGACAATGGTGCTTTGCAGAGGACTCTGTTTCCTGGTTTCTTACAGAGTTTTTAATGATGCTGTGAAAGCCAGACACCCGAGAAATCAAATCAAATGAATTGTAACACTTTCTGAAAAGCAAGATTATGCTACAATGGGGTTTCAATCACCTCCGGGAGAATGTTTGTCTGAAATCAGGCCTTCCTCAGATTATACACAGCTGTTGAGCTGCCTAATGCTTTCACAGTTTTCCTATGTTGAAGGAAAACCTTGGTGGCATGGGATCACCATCAATCTCAATACCTCATACAAAGTGGAGTCACTAAAGTCTCATTTGCAGCCCCTTTTCTTTTTGGCCTATACACAAACTTTCCTGCTCATTTGAAGAGAATTATGTGGGCTTAATTAAGTGTAGTAACTTATTGGTAGCACAGTGCCCAATCAATGAAATGTGCAGATGTGATGTGAAATGATGGGACGATGCTGTTGTGGAGAATACAAATCAGGTTGACGGCTATTATTTGTACCCAAAAGAAGTTATTTGGGACTCAATTATCCCATTCACAGTAATTGTGGTGCACCAGATGGTTACAATGCAGAAGAGTTTTCCATGACCATAACATTTCTTCTGAGCATCTTTTCTTCTTCTCTAATTCACCATACGACGATTAGTTTCTTATTGGGTGTTTATTGAAATGAGGGGGGCTAAGGAACAGATTTAGTGCATCAAGGAACAAAAGGGAGGGGAGACCCATGAATCAAAATAAGAGACTGCAGCTTGCTCTGTTGTTTTTCAGAGGCCTTGAAATAGTCGCCTTGCAGCTTATCTACAATGACCTTCCCTCCCCTCCATTCTCTTGCCTCCTTCTCTCCCCACGTCCAGGAGATGTAAAGTTTTTCAAATCTGACCGGCTGCTGTGCCGTCTGTCAAAGCCTTTCCAGCCAAGTGAGCAGTTTTTCATTTAATTCACTGAGTTGTCCTCAATAAAATTAATTCCTTCTCATCGGCACCATTGAAGCAGCGAATAGGAACAAAACCAAACGAGGTTGTGAATATAGTGCTAGTCATTAACTAGGGGCACTGACTCCATCATCTGTTCATCCCTTCGTCTCATTGAGGTGTTTGCAATATAAAAGGAAAAGAGAAGTGGGTGGGGAGAAAGTGAGAACAGAAAAGCCTGAAGAGCCTTGTCCTCAGCTAGACAAAATCAGCTTATTGCCACCACAACCAACGAAGCAATAGCTATTTCTACGAGAGGGATCTGGCTCTTGGCTTGGCACTATCCTGAAGCTCTTGCCCATCACCTCTGTGAATCGGTTGAGCAAAGATATCTGAACACAGATGTTCTGCGTGTGCAGACAAAGGGGAGCAGCTCCATACCTTGCAGCCACGTGCCACCCATTTTTATGTTTCAACCTCCCTGTTTGGGAAAGGAAAATTTCTGCCTGGGCTCAGGGGAAAGTCCTCCAGCTGTCTTGGGTTTGTACTCCATGTATGGCAGCACTGTGGAGAGCCCCACGCTCATGACAGAATGGGAGGTATGTTGAAAATCACAGAATTGTAGGAACATTTAGGTTGGAAAAGACCTCTAAGATCATTGAGTCCAACCATTAACAGAGCAGCCCCATGTTCACCACTAAACTGTATCCTCAAGTGCCACACTCATATGGTTTTTGAAGATTTACAGGGATGGTGACACAATCACTTCCCTGGGCAGCCTTTTCCAATGCCTAACCACCCTCTGAGTGAAGGAGATTTTCCTAATATCCAGTCTAAACCTCCTCTGGCACAATTTGAGGCCATTTCCCCTTGTTCTGTCACTTGTTACTGGAGAAGACACCAGTACCCCACTACAACCTCCTTTCAGGCTAATTGTAGAGAACAAGGTCCCCCCTCATGACTGAGCCTTTTTCCTTGGCAATCTTCAAGTCCTAACATATTTTTCCTCCTGAGCCCAGCAGCGCCCTGGCACTCCCAGAGTGTCCCAGTGCAGGATAAGGAGCAGGCAGGCTCTCATTTTAGCATACCTGTTGTTATGGTAACATTTATTTGTTAAATATAATGATGGTGTTGGGAGTCACACATTCATGGCTTTCCTGACTAAGACAACAGCACAGTTCTGGTGGCGTCTGCTTGAAACTTGATCATGTGGCTCCAGAGGCTGGCAACCACATCCTACTTTGGGGTTAGCCAACTAAAACTATCCTTTGGTGTAGTGCTGCTAGCTTTGAGGAAATGATGGTTATGAGATTTGGGCCAGGGTTTATGTTTACTTAAACTACGGCCGCCACGAGCCAGAGTCCATCTCTCCTAACAAAGGAAAGCCACGGATGAAATGCGCCTTTTTAATAACATTTTTCAAAGGTGCTTTCCAACTCAAAGACACAGAGCCTACACTGCTGCTTGTGTTCTGAAGCCTGTATTAAACTGACAGTAAGCTGCAACCCACAAGCTCAAGCCATGCTTTGCAAACTGTTTATTATTTGCAAATACAGAAAGCTTGATGACATGTATCGCACAGATCTCATTTCAACGATGTCTTTGCTTTAATAAACAAAACATGCTGTACCAGCAGAGCTATAACCAAGTGATGATAACATCTGGTTTTCAGACCATTTAGAGACCAGAAGGAGACCTTTTTTTTCCCTTGCAAAACAACGAGAAAATAGCAAAAAAGGAATAATCCCAAATCTGGCTTTTTGACCACTACTGAATAAGCAGGAGCAGATTTTCAAAGACAAGTAAGGGTTTCATCATTCCTATCTACTATTGTTCCAACCAGCATGCTGAACACTGACCTAGGACTTGAGTGCTTCCCTAAAATGGCTGGATTCTGAATCAACCTACATGCACTAAGACATTTCATGTCTGTATTACAGGGAAGATGAGGAAACAGAAGACTGAGATGAATAGTTTCAGATTCCATTTTTGCCTTTTCTTGGTACAAGCCTGCTATGGTGATTTTGGATCCCCCAGAATCTTGTCTTCCATTTCAGTTATATTCTTTACCGAGTGAGATAGAGCCTTTATTTAATGGGTTTTTTTCTAGCTCAGGTATAATACTTTGCACTGTCAGACCACATCTCAACAGCCTGTTGGAAAGAGACCAGAGCCAGACCTTTTCCAGTACATCCCTGATCTGGACAAGCAGGAAACCAGGGTTATGGGAAATCTACCTCACAGATTAGATGCAGACTTGGGTTTGCCACCATCAGAATGAAGCATAAAACCCAGAAGCCCTGATTCAAGTTCTTCTCTGCATTACTGGCCCTTCACTAACTAGAACAAGTAGCATATACTTTCTGTCATGATTTTTGAGCACATCCCTTCAAGGTGAGCAGAGAAGCAACCAGAGAGCAGAGACATGTTAGTGAGCTCAAGAGGCAGAATGACATTTTTTTCCAGGGGTGAGTGGATTAAAACCAATTTAGTCTGTTATGTTAGGTGGAGAATAAAACCCTGCCCTTGCTCCAGCTGAGTGCAAGCCTTCCACTCATCTCAGTGGATACACAATTTCATATAGTGCTTTCTACTCTGTAGCTTGATATCATCACAATCCAGGGGTGTAATAATGGGAGTTCAGAGTCTTCTTCAAACCAGACTGCAGCTAATGGAATGTTAGCACAGCTTTCCTGAAAGTTATGCAATTTTAAAAATGGGAATCACATTAGTCAAAGGGAATTACAGTCTGTACTCTCTTCAGTAAACTCTAGGATAATTCCACAGTTTGGTTTTCAGACTTGCAAAACCCCAGTCAGATCTTATCTCACTGCAACTGGGGGACAGAAGAGTTATCCAATATAGCTAAAAGCATAGAAATTTGTTCCCACAGTCTTTTCACACTAGGCTTTAATTGGGACCCAGACCCTTTTTAGAAAAACGGAGAAATGAAACTTCGGTCTGTTCTGATTTCCTGCTCTAATTCTGTACTAATTCATCTGAGCAAAGGCAGACCCAGCTGCCAGCAGGTGTGCTGGAAGCTTTGAGGCCATGGGGAAGTCAGAACCAGAGGGATGGCACCTACCCATGACACTCCACATGCTAAATCCTCAAAGATTTGCCTTCCCCTACATTATTTTTACTGACTCTTATTTATCTTCCTGTAACAGAGGGCTCAGCCAAGTCAGGGCACTGCTGGATGACAGCTTTCCTAGCACTTTATGGAAGAGATTCCCTGTGAGCAGAGCTTCAGGGACATGTAAACTGATTTTTGTGAGAGGTGTCTAAATATTTCTGAGGAACTCAATCCAGAGGACACTAAGAGGGCCAGAGGCCAGAGCCATGAAAATCCTGGACCTGGCAGAGCTGGGCTCCCAGTGGGGGTGTGCCCACATGATTTCACCACCTCTGCTTTTCCCAGGGATGCCAGTGGGCCGAGGTGTGCACAAAGTCACTATCACACATTACCACACACTCATGACTGCTGTTCCCTCGGTGGTTTAATTTTTCTTTCTTGCAGAAACTGTTTTGGTGACATTGTAATTTCAGATGTGCACTCAGACTGGCCTTATTACAGCAAAACACAACCCCCCCAATATTTATGATGTTTTGTCTCCCAAACACCCAGAGAAATTTCTTCCCATACATTTTATTTTGATCTTATCTAGGGCTATAGCCTCTTCGTATTAAGCAGATCTCTTATTTTAGTTCTTTAGTAAGAATAAACCCATACAAAAATGTGTGTGATGAAGCCTTAAAACCCCTGAGACCTATTCTGTGTCGAACTCTGGTACAAACTTAACAGTACAAAGGAATGTCTCATTAATGGACATTTATATATCATCTGCATAATGACTATTTCTGTTCCCTCTCTCCTTTCTACGCCTTTATGATTTGACATTGGCCATACAATGACTGTCAGAGGTCAGTTACAAGACCAAGATTTGGATGAGAACATTATAGTGCACTCTATGGAGAATCTAAATATATAGTTGCCATTGACTCTGTCAAAAGCCTTTTTCCATATTTAAGGGAAGAGTTGAAATGAGGATTAGATTTAATGTTGATCAGGGTTAAGGTCAAAACCAGTCGTATCTCTTAATATCTATTGAATTAATTATAAATATTATCTGGTTAGGTGGAGTTATTTCAGTTCTGCACCTTTGAAAAGCCATTTTTTAAATAACTGGAAATAATGATTTGTATTGATTTATAGATGACATTGTGTGTCTCCATCTGGTTTGTTTTTTTTTAAGCAAAGTCTAAAGAACACAAATACCCAGAGAGCTGACTTAAAATAAAGGAAATACATTTTTGTTCCAAATCACATACTTTCCAACCAACCAAGCAGGTACTTCTTTTACAATATCATCTTTCCTCAAACAAATGGTTTTTCCAAAGCCAAGAGAAGTGTGTCAACCCCCAAAATACAAATATTTAACTAGGAAAATAAAAGGATTAGCACTTATGGACCGAAGTTTTCATATTTTCACCACAGTCATATAAATATTTGCAAGGCCAGATATTTGTTTAGGATAAGGTTTTTTCACTGCAAGGCATGAAACTGATTCGCACCTCTGGCCCTAAACATAAAGCCAAGATTGCTACAAGTCTCACTTAAACAAAGAGAGCTTCAAGGAGACTTGGGCAGAAGTTCCCAATCGATGAGATGTGAAGAACAACTAGCAGGGAAAGTGTCACTAAAGAGCTCCAACTGTCTCACTAGTGGAATTCTACAAAAATGTTTTTAGAAAAGCCTTGAAAAAATCCTATTACGACTTTGTTTGGAGCACAAAACTCGATATTTCCTTTTTAAAATTAATTTTCTTTTCAAAATATACTTAAGGCTACATATATAACAAATAGATCAACAGTGTGCCTGGAGGCTCACAGACCTGCAGCGCCCACATCTCTGGGGTCAAGCTCTGTCCATCACTCTTGGAACTGTGTGCAGTTGGAGCCACACATCCCATAACCAACCTTAATACACCCTGCAGAGTTTCTCTCCCAGCATTGTCACTAGTCTGCATGGGGAATAACGAAGCAGGAATGGGGTGGTTGGCAGGGGCAGCCCTTGAGTTCAGACCCACCAACAATGCTTGAAAGAGAACTTTGTGCATCCTCTTCCTCTCCTCCAGGCACGAGAAAGGAAGGATACAGTCTGAATTTTAACCGAGTAGATTCGGTTTGCTGCAATTAGGGCCGTTTGAATCAGGCAGCATTTCCTTGAGCTCCAAAAACTTCCCAAAGTTTCAAAATTTCATGTGACATGAGAACTTCTTCTGTGGCTGATAAAACTGTTTGTTGAGATTGGCAGTGCCTAACTTCTCCGCTCCTCTCCCTTTCCCTCTCCTCTTCCTCCTCCACCCCACCACTTTCCCTGCCCTCTTGCAGCACCCTCTGCTCCCAGACTCCTGCACTTGCCCCTGTGCCACCCCTTGTTTTTCAGCAGAGCTGGGGGGGGACACACTCCTTGATGCACTGCAGTCGTGGGCTGTTAGTGGTGCTTTCACATGGAACTCAAATGGCTCGAGAAGGTTTAACCCTGTGACTAAATTCTCAAACCTGCAAACTGTAAGCAAAGCCCGTGCTCCCATCAGGCTGAAAAGGGCAAGTTAATGAAAGAAACCCCCACCCCAGCAATTCACAGGATGCATGAAAAGAAACCTAAACCCCCCACATTCTCAATGCTAATTAAGCAATAATGATCAAGGCACAGAGTATTTCCTGGGGATTAATAACTAACTGGGAGGAGATGATGACCCCAGACAGTCATTAATCCTCAGGAAATGCCCTGCATCGAAGTTGTTATTGCTAGTTCAGGCTAAATATGTGAGAAAAGAGATTTTTTTTTTTTAAAGTCCTTCTTGCTGGAGGTTTTTCCAGTATGTTTTCTCTTTGGTTGGGATTATGAGCCCCCTGGAGTAGGACCTCTCAGACCCATCAGTCAACCACATAGCACAAAATATTCCTCCAGACCCCAGCAGGATAAGAAATAAAAATTAAATCATAGTTCCTTAGCTAGACCCTTCTGCAGATGTCTCTTGCTGTTCACCACACATTCAAAGCCTGATCCTGAACAGGGCAAAGCTGTGACAGCTCCCATTCAACTCAGTGAGGAGCTCCCCAAATTTCTGTAACCTCTGAGACTCTCCTCACCCGAAAAGCACTGATCCCATGGAACTTAGTGCTCCTGACTCTAGGATGTGCTTGATTTCAAGCACATGCTTAACTTTAGGAAAAAGTATGCTCAACTGACTAATTTGATTTAACAGATGACGTGCAGTAACCAGGAATCCTTTGCAAAATGTTGCTTTTAATGAAGACCCCCAACACACACATACGTATGAATACACGTGCAAAAGAAAGAGAAAGCTCCTACTGTCACATCACTCTTCCAGTGACATTTTCAGATCTGCTTAAGAAAGGATTTGGCTTCTACAACAAAAAAAAAAAAAATGGAAATGAAACAAAAACTCTCATTATCATTAGTAGTCTTTAAATGTTTCTGAAAGCAGAGTTTTTTGTACGCCACTAAATAGTCCTTCAGCTTCAAAAGAGAAACTGAACACAGAGAAGAAAAATAGAATGAGTTTCATCTACATTAATCATCCCAGGTAGGTTTAAAAAAACCCACATGAAAGTAATATTATAAGTAATAAAAGGTAAACTCACTTTTCTAAAATCTTTATTGTCTAAATATTATAAAGATTAATAATGCTGTAGGGAAGCAAATATGTGGCACACATTTACATATGTATACATGCGATATGTATTTATTAAGAACAGTTTCAGTTCTAACCATCATTCTCTCAGTTTTTCTGTGTCACTCCTTATCAAGAAAACCCCTGAAGGATGGATAAGAAAGGTCTGATAACAATAAGTCCCATCTGATTTCAGCTCCTACATTAATTTGAAACCATGGAAAGCATTCAGCACCTAACAGGATTAAACTAAGGAAATATAATATTAAAATATTATAATAAGGAAAAATAATATAATATTAAAAGAACATAGCTAAAATTCAGCTCCAACTAGTAGGAAAATATTAATTTTTTTTTTAATATAGCATCTCTAATCATGAGAAGAAAAAGCGAGAAGTCAGTGCAATATACAAACTACAGAAGGCTCTTAAACTAATGAACACCTAGATGAATTAGCAAACCCCACTTCCACAGGATCTCTGCTTTATCCTCCACATAAATCTCTCCACTCTGCAGCAACACCAGCCTCTAGTGTTAATAACACAATGTCAGCAGTTTGGGTAAGATTTATAAAGGAAAACTACACTGAAAATTGCCTGGTCATTATACATGTCTTTGGAATCAATGAAATGCTATAAATCTTTAAATACATTTGTGCTCATATGATTCAGACACACTCCCTCAGTGTACCCTGACATTCATTAGAGGATACTTAAGCAAGGTGTGGAAGAGAAAAAAAGTATAATAAAGTCTCCATGGTTTTTTTTTTAATGGAGTACATACAGAGAATATTGCAAGAGCAGGTTTGGGAGATCTATTTGTCAGATGGAAATTAATAACTATTCCAAACCAGAACCAACCCTACTGCTCCTCCATACCATGAGAGCAGCCACTTGGTCTAGAGTTTCATGTTGGCCTATTTCTTCTTAGCTGGGCTAAGCTGGCATCAAGGGGCTATCATCTGTCAAAATATCAGCAGGAGAAACAATTGACAAAGCCACCACTTGAGAATGTTGAGTAAACTGGGTAAAAAGCAGTGAAAGAAGTTAATGTGCAACCTGGCACACAGTACCAGCCCAAGCCGTGAGAACCACTTATGTGATAATTGGGCCCTCACAATATCTTCTGCTCTGTCAAACATTGTCTTGGGCTTGTCTTTCAGCACAGGAACGGATCTCTTTGAGGCACAATGAAACAAACACCCACCTGAAAGCCCCTTCCAGCTGACGGGGGAGGAATTCAGGTGGGAAAGCTTGTGATTTCTGAACAGCTACAAACAGTTTCAGGTAACTCCAGACTCACCCAGGGTCAGCAGGAAAAAAGCAAGCCCTTTTTTGAAAGAAGAAACACATTTATATGCAGCCATTTATTCAGTTCAGAGAGAAATTAGTAACCTCTGGGATTCCAAGTATCTCTCTCTCTCCATTTTTATCCTCCTTGTTGTCCAACCTTAAAAAAAAAAAATCCTTATTGTGCTGGCAGAACATTACCAGTGGAAGAAATGTAAAACCAGGAATCAGAAGAGAAACAGGGAAAATTAACAAAGCTGGTCTGTTTGCAGAGTAGAAACCCAGACAGCAAAAATAGTAGAATGAATATTAGAACAGATTATGAAACATCTTGTAGTACAGGTGTTTCACAGGGCAGTCAAGCCTCTCTCAGCCCTGTTTTATGTCCATATGTATGCATATATATTCACAGATGTGTATCTACAAGTTCTTCAAAGTTGGGGGAGTGGGAGACAGAGTAACCAAAATCAAAGCTAGTGATGCATCACTGTGTTAACACTCACACTTGTGCATATACAGAGGTATTTGGAAAGAGAGCACTGCTGTGCAGAGGCAGGAGGGCAAGTCATCATCTGAACCCTACCCTGAAAGGAAAGGTGATGCAAAAGCTTTGAGCAGAGGGATAAAATTCACCCTATAAGGGAAATTATTTTACTTTCTAAAGTTGGTTCGTTTTGAGCTTGTAAGTGACCTAGGAGACTGTTCTAAACTGGGATTTCTTGAGAGAAAGGGTCTGATTTGTAGCTACTGGAAAATATGAAATCTCTGTATGTTTTGGCACATCTCTAGATTCTCAAGAGTCAAGAAACGGGCCTCTGTGTTTTTTAATGATTCAGAGAGTGGCAGTCAGTCCTTACAAAGTGGGACAACTCAGTGTTTGTAGAGCAAATACAATTTTCTTTATGACAGAAAATTTCCCATAGCGGAATCCGTTCTTTCTTCTGTTGCCTTAAAAAATAGTGATCCATGTTCAGGCTTGTTGCTAGAGCAACAAACATGTGGGCAAGTGCTGTTCTCAAGAGAGATGTTCATGAGCAGGCCAGGTGTTCTTTTGTATGGATCTGGGCTTTGTCATATTAACAACTGTGGATGAATCATGACAAATTTCCTTCAGGTTTCACTGAAGCTTGGGATAGCCAGAGTTTCCTACTCAGCTCGTACTAAATCAGTCCCTATTCCCTCAAAAGCACCATCCTTTTCATAAGTAGTCACATAATGACTGGTCTCTCAATATGTCAACAGAAAAGTTAAAGGACAAAGTCAGTGTTTGGTATCCAAGATTAATAATAACCATTATGGGATTTCCTTTAATGAGATCACCCAGGGTCTCACAAGAACAGCACTATTGCAGCCAAAACAACTACGTAGAAACAAGAGAGATAAAAAGACAGCACAGAGATGAGACTAAAATTACCTCCCATGTGAATAAGGCTTGTATATCCTGCTCCTATGCCTCATAACAAATTGTGCAGAGAACATAGTGAGTTGTGCTCTTCCTGGACTCCATTCAGACACTGGGAAGGAACAAGGTGGCTCTCATTTGAGGACCCGTGTCCACACGTGGTGGAAAGGGCTCTGTGGGAAGTGCAAGCTGCCGTGCTGCACAGATCCCAGACTGAAGATGCAGCTGTAGACCAGAAAACCCCTTCTGTACTATTTTCAGGCATATATTTACTCAGCTAAACAAGAGGTTCTAGAATTGAGTTCAAACACTGGAACCATGAACATCCATAACACATAATCACCATTTCACCCCCTGATCACATCCAGACTTCTCCACATCCAGGCACAGGCTGGCAATACTGCTCTTTGGGGACTGCTCCCAAACCAGCAGATACAAGACATGGTTTGACCACCTCAACATCTCTGCAATACCACCCCAGCAGGCTTTACACCCTCAGTGCCCTCGTGCCATAGCCCTGTGCACGTGTCACCAGTTTCATGCCATAACAGCAACATACTTAAGAGTTGGAACAGAGCATTGCTGTGTTCCAGATACTTGATACCAGGGAAAACACTCAAATACTAATTCTGTAGGGCCCTACAGGAATCCCACAGGGGACAGATGAATCCCAGTCCAAAATGCCATAAAGCAGGAACGCAGCCCTGCTCCAACAAGGGCTTAGCACGAACCAGTCTGTGCTGTTTCACTTTGGGCACAGGGGCTGCTCTCTGTATCTCTTACATTTAGAGACATAGACACAGCAAAGAAGACTTCAGATCTCTAAAATAAAAAAGCTGTGGGTTTAGTATCCATAATCTGATTTTGTCCTTATTTACTATGTTGGGGATTTCCCTTGGTCTGCCTTTCACTTTCCCTCCCTTTAAGTGAACTAGGAAAGGCTTATGGGAAAAACAGGCAACTTCTCATTTAAAGGACATCAACCCTTGCAAACAGAACATGTCTACAGCAGAATCATGTTAGTCTTCAATCAAGGCTTGACTAAACTTACCCTGGAAACTATGGCTTCTGGATGGTGTAACTTCATTGACTTACTCCTGATTTACCATGGCCTAGGGAGAAACTGACTCTCCTTTCCTTGTGAGAGGTGTTTTGTCAGTGAACTGAATCCAGAGAAATTCAAGACCATTTTAGGCTTTGCCTGTAAGTCAAAGAAGGCTGAGATGGCCAAACGCCCTGTCAATGAAAAAACTATAACTTTCTATACCTTTTCCTGAGCATATATATATATAACTTCTCAGCACATGGAGTGACACAGAGCTACACATCTGGAATGCAGGTGCTCCACCAGACACTTGGTGGCATTCCAGCAGCTGGGTTTCTCTGTAGGCACCCTCCACTGCTTACTGCCAAGAAAGAGGTTTGTCCTAATTGGCATTAACAATAACAACAATATCTCCTCCCCCCTACCAAGCCTAAGGCTGGAGACAGTCACACATGTCACTCTTGTTCCCTTTAACTCACTTATGATTAGACCACCCTCCTCTTCATCTGCTTGGCAGACCACTACACTGAGGTGGATACCAGGGCCACCACCAGCTGTAGGTCCTTTTTGTTTGTCACTTCTTCAGCTGAGCATATTTTTTTTATTCCCCAGCAGCTGGGAAAAAAATCAGGAGAGCAACAGTGACTTCTTGAAACTTGAATATACTAATTTTTGCTGGTAGCTCTGAAAGTCTGACCATCATCTACTATACTGATGAAGGGTCATGTTTCTGCAAGGGAGGAAGGGGAGTTTACCAGAAGCCCTTTTGGTCAGGATAACTCCAAATGTAGCCATGCTAAATAAACATATCTCTAGGAGACAGGCCCCATTGATTCATGTGGCCATATACCCTGTTTGAGCTGTGCTGAGCAGCTCTACTGCTCCACCAGTGAAGACACTTGTGTGCCTTCCAAGCAAGGCAGAAGTTTATGCACATGCTCTGCACCTCACTCCTGCCACTGCTTAAATGTGTGTTCCCTGAAAATATGCCACAGTACTGTTTAAGAAAGTACAAGAAAAAAAGGCAATTGAGCTGTTTACCTGAAACTTCAGTTTATAGCTGATTGTTAATCCGTATTTCAGAATATCTTTTTTTTTCCCCACCCCAGTTAAATTCTCAAAGTTGAGATTAAAACCACAGTTTTTTATTTTAAAGCTTTAAAGAGATTAATTCATGCCATGAATATCTGGAATGCTCCATCTGAAGGTCTCTCCCCAAAGAACAGAGACTTGCCTCAAGCAAAGAGTGGGGTTATTTGATTTAAAAGGACTTGTGGCATCCTGCTACTGCTTTACTTCTGCAACACCTCTCAGAATCTAGCTGGATACAAAGGCTAATTCATTACAAAGTACCTAAAGTTTTAATATTAGGATCGATGAATCTTTCCAAATTGATATGTTATTACAAAATATATAATAAGTAAAAAGATATTTTAATAGCAAAACTGTAGAAAGCAAAATATTAAAAAGTCTGTGGTTGTTTAACAGAAGTTATTAGAAATAATTGCTTCCCACTCCCTCTCTCAGCACATGTAAGTTCATGAAATCCCTCTACCAGGCAAATTCTGAAGTTTTCTCCTTGGTTGAACTTGTGGCCACCTCTGGGATAAACATATGAATAACCATTTCTGAACAAATCCTTTTGTCTGAATTATTATACTGCCTGTTTCCACTATCATCTACCTTCTTTCATTCACTGTATTTTGACTGATAGGCTACAGACTGCTCTGGGCATCAAGGAGTTGATCTCAACTCCCCAAACATGTGCACATTAGAGTGCTAATACAGGAGCATCACTGGTCATTGCTTTATTTTGGGTTTTTTCTCCACTGAATGAAGTTTTACTTCTTTCTCACATGCCTCACTTGAGTTGCCCCGCTCTTGAATTTAAGGGCAAAAAGCACCAGGCAGAGATTTATTCTTTTCAGCTGAATAGCTGTGGACAGGAGAAGATTGCACTTCCTTCTGTTCTCCACTCCCAGGTTCCCTGAGGGCCACAGAAGAATGATCCAGATTTGGGGCACTCGCTCAAGCATTAGGGGACCATGTCATTACATGCATTACCCCAGTTTAAAACACCAGTTATGGGCACCCAAGTTGCTTGTCACAGTTACTGTGATCTGTAAAGTCAAAAGATGTATCAGATATCCCTGGAGGAAAGGCAGTTAGGGTGCCCAAGTTCAGCATCATGACAGAGTAATCTTATTTTTCCTATATTCCAAAAAATATTTGTTGCCATAGTGGTAAATTGCCCAAATGAAAAAAGTTTTATCCTCGTTAAAGTGTTAAAGCTTCAAGTATCAGTGATCTTAAACTGTCTCACAAAGCGAATAGATGAAGATCTTAACATCAAAATAAATTATGTTTAGAAGAAATGAAAAGCCACAGAATGATCTCACTGGAAGTCTAAAAACAGAAAGCAGAGCCCAAACTGTTTGTTGTTTTTTTTTAGAGGAAAAAAAAAGAAAAAAGAAAAAGCCATAGAACTAAATTTTAGTTCAATTTTTCTCATGTCAAGATTTAGTTTCTCAGATGCCCAAGCAATCTCAGTATTTCCTACACTGCTTGTACTACAACTGCTATGCTGCAGGCACTCATGAGAGGTCTGCCACTCCTTGGCTCTCTCATGAGGATGGAGGTTGCAGTGGGGAGAAAAGAAATTGTGTTAATTTCTGTCCCTTCAGAATGATGCTTTGAGGACAGTCAGTCAGACTGGCCTGGCTGGATCACAGCTGGTCACTTCTGTCAGTGCCAGGTGACCTCAGTGACCACACTGACATGGGACCCTGGGAGAGGGGATACAAGAGGAAGGAGAATCAAGCAATTTTCTAAAGGCTGTGAACAAAAGGAGTGTTCATCTTCTGTGACCAACAGCTGAGACACCGAGGGTTGAAAGCAGCTCGTTTCACCTCATGCCAGTAATGATGGGATGCTCTGACAATGCTGTCCCTTAACTCTTCTATCAGTGGAAAGCTCCTTAAGACTTTCATATTCTCCAAGGTCTCCCTTTTCCTCAACCTGCAACCACATACCCCACCACAAACACGTGCTATTTCAGGCGCTTAGATAGAGTTTTACAGTTCCAGGCTCTGATCAATTACTGACTATTTGAGATTTACAACAAGTGCTTTTTCCACAGAACCGAAATCTGATGGTGACTTCAACCAGCAACTCCACTAAAGCTGAAGAACTGCTATTTAAGGAAGAGGCCTCGAGTGGATCCATATTTCAAGATTAGACAAACTCAGAATTGGAAATTTTTGTGCCAGATTTAATCATACAAACACTGTCAAAGACTGAATTAATTACAATGGCTTTGTGCATGAAAAAGGTATATAAAGGTAGGATGTGAAACTAGTTACACTGCAGATTCACTCAGTTGCACATACATAAATGTTTATTCGGCCCCTCTTTTTCAGATTATTTTTGTCACTTTGGAAATAATTTGAACTAAGCCATTGATATTCTGGAAGAAGAGTCCCAGATCAATGGCTAATTAGAAGGTTGGTTGTCTCTGTGGTCAACAGAACACAACAGTCAGTTCCACAAGATTCATCTACTCACAGCAGTCCAGGCCACCAGCCTACCCCCGTAATTAGGTTCCTAAATTTGGCACAACAGCTACATGCCTGAATCTGGATGGGACTAACACAGACCTAGAATATCCAGAGAGGGCGTTGTAGTGATGTAGGACCACAATCCTACAATCTCTTTACACAATACTTACAGGGACTTAATGTAGACTCAAAACCTAATTTACTTCAGGTCTATGCAAAGGACCAGGTAAAGCCTGCACTACGCAGCTCCACATCACATGGAAATGCTCAAACTAAATTAATGTCTACAGAGCCAGAAGTTGTATATCTTTGTATCAGAGTGGTATTTCTAGCACAGTAAATAGCCATGATAAGACACAGATTCAATGGCAAAATGAATTTTCTTCTTCTGAAAGCCATGTGCAAGGGCTTTGCACTGAACTGTGAAGGTAACACCATCTCTCTGGGAACTTCCTGCTCCAACAGCATGAGGATGTGGTCATGCCCTTAGCCAGGGCTTTCATTAGTCAACTAAGTCATATTTTAATATAGCAAGCAAAGAGAGCAGCATGAGAAAAATACTATATTAAGCCAGACTGAGAAGCTGGGATTCAAATCCACCCAGCAAAGCTGCAGGAAAAGGGAGGGGGTGTTATTTCTCTTTTAGAACAAGCCCGTCTTATTCCTTCTGGAGAAAAAAGCAAAATGCCCGTAGGTTTTCCAACCAGAAGAGATAGTCTGCACTCAAGAGAGGCTCAGACCATCTTTCTTTCAGAACTGTCTGTTTCAAGTCAGGGTGTGGGTAAAACACTGTGTTTCCCATTGTAGGTAAATGAGGAGCCTGTTGCCACATGGGAATTCTATCCTGAAGCTGGAATTGAACTTAAATCCCTCAACTTCCTGCCCTGTGTTCTTCCTACCCAGCCTAACTTCTCATCAGCCCTAAGATACCTTAATGATTGAAGAGAAGTTACACCAAATGAACAAACTATTTGGCCTTGAGGATTACAGTGATCCTCAGCAATATGTATATAAAGGAAGAAACACATATACGTTTCCTTCGTGCTCCCCTTCCCATCTTTTTAAAGCTTTGTAAAGAATTTTTAAGAGAATGCTCTGCAGAAGACCAAGTGAATTGCCTTGTTTCTCTAAGGTACATCTGTAACCCATCTTGCTAATTCCAAACACAAACAATTTTGGGCACAAAGACACTGAAATTTCCCTTTTCCGTGACTGCACTGACTTTATACACCTCCACTGTTCAGTGCCAGTAGTTGTAGGACCAAAGCAGCCACATTGCAAACACAGCAATACAGATGTATTGACAGGCCATACAGATGTGTTCCAAGGGTTCAGGATACAACTCAAAGTCATGCACAGCTGCCTTTCTTGGCTGACTTTCATCCTCTTGGAGTTTTCTATGTTTGTATTGCTCCTCAGCACATGTAAGTAACGGACCATGTAAATAGAAAGCATTTCTTTAAGAACAGATCTGGATGTCCTCAATTACAATGCTTTCATCCTTGCATTCCTAGTGATTTCCTTGAAACCAATATATTGTTTTTCACAGGTATTTCCAAATCTGGTCCATAACTGGGAATGAGGAGTGGAGCCAGTAAAATTTTTCAGCTGGAAAAATTTCCCATAAAAAGGCAAGGCTTCCTTGAAAATGAAATTTTTCATAGCACTCAGGAGTTACATTTATCAGAGTTGAAGGCCCCAGAATTTTCTATTAACTTTGCAAACACTCACTTCCATGTGATTCTATCCAGGCTTTTTAAAATATCACAAACACAGTGTGGACATTCATAGTAAGAATTAAATCTGTCAGGAAAGGCTACACTTTCAATCATATTAAAAATGTAAGAATTTTATTTTTTTTCCCCTGCCTTATTACTTTCAATTTTTCTGACCCAGTGTGTTTAAAGTCAGCATTCAGAATGTTTAAAGGAGGTTCATTACTGTCAAAGTCTTTTCAGTAAAGGAGATATAGGAGTTCTGAATGGGTCTGAGATCTTTGCAACTGAAAGAATAAACTTTCTCATCCCATCACAGCACTGTGGAAAGGCCTGAGCTGTAGTACAGGATGGGTCGTAGGGCATTTGGCTCATCTCTGACCTACAGAGGCTCCCAAACAACTAAGGGCTGGAGTATTTGATGATACTTGTCTTACTGAGCCCTTCTGTTCAATGACATTATTCTGTGATTACATTATTCTGTGTAATATATGTAATCTTTTTTCTTACAGAGAAGGCATGTCTTTCATTTTTTCCTCCCACATCAGTGGAAGTCGAGGATGTCCAGGTATTCCAACACATGCCTCTAAGATTTCTTAAGCTCTTCTTTCCCAGTTTCCTGGGGTTTAGCTGTTGTTGTTTTGCAGATGGATGGCTTGCCCAGCTGTCATTGTGCACAGTGGGTTTGTATCACTACTGGAGTGAGGTTTTTTTCTTGCCTTTTTTCCCCTCTTTGAATTTTCATGGCTGGTATTTGCCAAGGTGGATTCATTGAATGCAGTCCTAGCGTGTTCACCCATCAGCATCTGTGCTGAAGCAGCCAAGGCTTCTCTGGGTGCATTCCCATCCTTCATCAGGCTTGATACAAATGTGCCCCATTTTACTGCTTGGCTTATTAGTTCTACAATCTCCAGATTTTTTACCTCATTCTGGCAGTGGAAAGCTGGGAGGAGGGCTTTTAACTGAACATATATTACAGAAACACTACATTTAAGTCTCCTTTATACTGGGATGGAGAACTGACCCCAGATTCCTCAGAGCTGTAATGAATAAAAGGTTTGCTGCATGACTCAAACTCTCTGTGTTTGGGGGGGGTGTTTCACCTTTGTTATACATGTTAAAATCTTTTTAAGTTTAGAGCATACACTCCACACCAGGATCTGTCTTGCTTTCTTTACTGTCCTTTTTTATACTGAGCTTAATACTGTCTGTGCTTTTTTAAATAATTTTTTAATGAACATTTTCCTTGCTACTTAAACAGCTGGGCAAACTGATCATTCTCGTTCTTCTAGAAACCGTTCTTTTAATAATATTTCTGTTTAATAGTATGATCTCAGACTAGAATTTATTGCTGCTTTTCTTTCTTTTCTTTACAAGATTTCTTTTAAACCTGCTATTTTAAGAACATGTAAATAGTTGTTCTGCATTTCAATTTGATATTAGCTAATCCTGAGCAAGTAAGAATCATGTACTTCATTCAGACTTGTCAAGGCACAGGAGTATTAATACATATACCTTCTCACATTCAGCATGCTATACTGGTTCCCAGTTTCCCCTAAAAGGTTTAACACCAGGTAATTCAAAGCTCCTAAGGCCAAAAAGGCCAGCCATAATTATTAACAGGTACTCAGGAGAATACTAGGAATTATGAGTTAATGTCTTTCATGTGTCCTGAATTCTGGAGAGGATTCCCTGTGTTAAGATGAGGCTGGGCACTTATTAAAGAAGTCTCACAAATTGATGAGGTGCCTTAGGTTTCACAGTTGCATTCAAACCACGTGCTTCCTAAGCTTCATACCACTGACCTCTTGCCTCCTCCATCCTATCTGCCCTCCTTCAATTTGTAGGCAGGTTCCCACACAGTGTGTATTATTCATTATCCCAGCTGCCTGCTCAGCCAGAATCTGCTAGAATTCCTTGTCAGATACCAGTTTTTCAGACACAAAATGAAAAAAGTCAAAGGCTTGATGCCATACCCATTCCAGGCTTGCCACATTGTGGATCTGCATTTGCTTCCACAAGCTTTTTTGGCAAAACTGAGTTGAGAAGTAGAATTCAGCTGATCAGTCCGTGCTGAGTAAACTGCTAGTCAGTAGGAAAAGTTATGCAGCTGTTTCAAGGGCAGCTGTATAAATTCAGCTAAATCACAAAAAAAGCTTTTTATTCATTATTATATGGCCTGGGGCAAAATAAAGCTGAAGTTATTAAACTGTAACTAAAAGCTGGCTGCAGTAAAATATATTGAAGTCAAGATTAAAAGCACATACAGAGCATGAACTCCTAGTGTGGAGGGTGGAGGTTAAGAGAGGAAAAAGCCTAATTCCTTGGTGAAAAACTGAATTTCCTGAAATCTTTTCCTGTATCCAAAGTAGATTCGAGGAATTGAAAAGTGATATTGAATGTCTGCATCACTCAAAATAATATTCAATCCAGTAATTTTCACTTATAAAAACAATAATAAGAGCATGTTCTTTCAATTGTAACCTCTAACTTTTTTAAAGAGCTTCAGACAGCACCCTATGTCAAACAGTAGTTTTTTCATGGCAGGGTTGAACTGTTTTGAAAATGCAACAGTTGGCCAGGATAAACCTTTATCTTCATTTACCCATTGTTACTCGTATTTTTGTAGCCTTCTGGTAGCAAGAGGTCACATTTCCATGAAGATAAATTCCTTATTAGACCCAACTGTGGTCTGAGGTCATTGCATATCTGTGCCAGGACAGCCTTAGAAGTGATGGTGAATAGGAAGTTTTTGCGTTGTATTGTCCCAGCTTACGGCAGCTGGAGCCAGACAGTGTTAGGACCAAGATCAGCACGGGCTAAAGCAGGCATATCTTTCCAGTTGCTCATCACACAACAATGAGTAAATAAACACTGCCCTCCATCCAGACTGAGCTGTCAGCCCAATTAGGCACCAGAATGTCCTAACACCCCCTTTTTTTCCTATATCTTCACCTACAGCTTGTAGCGCTTGCACGCCCGGGGTGGTTTGGGATGGACGTGGCTGTATTTAAACACAGCCCCGCTGCTGGCAGGGGTCAGCTCTGCTGTGTCAACACTAATCCTTCCTGTCGACTATCAGCCAGTTTGACATTTGATTTGTGTCAAGTTTCTGTGTCCACTGGAAGCCAAATATCGCAGACCTGAGATAACACTTTGCCCTGCTTTCCTCCAACCGCTGAATAACTTTGCCTGTTCTCTCCCCAAACTCTGAATCAAGGGGAAGGTCACAAGTTACTCAGGTAAAGTTGCATTTGCCTGAGAAATTATGCCAGGACAGAATTTCATTTCTTACCATTCAATTGCAGTTATGAAAATTAAACAATGTCCTCAAGTACAAGAATCTTATGCCTGACATTCTGAATGTGTCATTGAAATGTGCTCTTTCCCTCATCCAGGAGGATAAATGGAGCTGGTCTAATATAACCCTGAATTTTACATACATCTTAAAACCTGACACACCAAAAGGCCAGCCACTCAAAGTACAGAATATCTCCATTCTCACGTCAGACTTGTTCTAAATGAAGCCAAAGGCTTCTCTCACCCCCTCCAGCTCCACCAAACAGTTTGTTATGACTCTGTGATAAAGATCAGTATCTACTGAAAGATAAGCCAGGACCACCACCAATTTGGGCCTTCAAAGCACACTGAACTGCATTATAGCACAGTGTGAAAGGATATGCCTGTCATGAAGGTGCCAGCTCTTGTCAGAAGGCTGTTCCTCCTATTTTCCCCCCAAGGAGGACTTTCCCATGAGCCCCAACACTGTGTGCAGTACAACCCCCAATGCACATGGCCCACAATTCTGGCCTGCACAGCAATCAGCTGCATCACGTATGTGGGTTCAAACACAGATCGACACACTGGCAACTCTGAATTGCACAATCTCCACATACAAAAACTTCCAAATCATGGTCAGTTGTCCATGCTTGGGAGCATTTTATTTTTCAGGTGCACAGACTCAAGTAAATATGGGTCAAATTTGCCTAACATACAGCACCTCAATAAGTTTCTTGACTCAGCATGTGAACTGTACAGATACAAGTCTGTGTGAGACAGAGGAGCAAAAACATCTCTGAAAATTAAGCCATTTCTTCCCCAAAAAAGCCCTAAGGTAGAATATATACATGTCCAGATTCCTATGTATACCAGCCTAACCAGTCACCTCAGCCAGAAGTACTGTGCACAGTACAATAATCCTCTTCTGCCTTGGCACTTACAGCATCTGACACTTCCAAAACCAAAATTTTCCCCTTAAGGAAATTACTTAAAATCTGATATTGCTGTTAAAAAATAAAACTTCTCTCACACGTGTTATCAAAGCCATCGAATTTGTCTTTTAATCTTAGTTCCAGATACAGGTAAAAATAACACTACAAAGTCTATGTGCACGTGTATGTGATATAGTCATTATGGATGCAATTATATACTTTATATAATTCAAAGTATAAATGTATTTCAGTGGGGATTTAGAGTTTTCTTTGGTAAACAGTGTATTAGTGCCAACAGTAGGCATTAAGGTTCTTTGTGGAAGGGATTTGTCTTCACAACACATGCTAATTACCCTTTATTCTAAATGTTTAACTCTTTCAAATTTGAGGCACAGATAATAAAATAAGTGTTCCTCCTTTATAGCAAAGTTATTAAATTCCTGCAGCTTTTCACACTCACCAAACCACAGAAGGTGTCTGTGCTGAGGCACACTAGGAAAGAAATGTGCCCTCTCCATCTTTAATGACCAAATCTGACCTTGATCTCATTTGAGTCTCTGGGAAGGATTAAGCTCGGGACAGAGAAATCCAAAAGGCAAACATTTCTTTTAAATTCTCAACTGGTAGCAAAATACAAATAGACACTCAAAGGACAGGGAAAAAAAAAGGAAAAAAAAAAAGGTGCTAGAGCTTCAAAAACTAAACAAATAATAATTTAAAAAATAAAGCAAGTGCTCAAGTTGAACATAAATGCAGGGTGAAAAGATGTTTAAAGTTACAACAGAAGTCTAAAGCCATGCAGCAACAACCCTTGCCAATCTTATCAGGGAGATGTAAATTCATTGCTGTCTCACCAGTAGCAGTAGGTAATATTGCACTAATTCCCAGACATATTTCCATTTACCTGGCTCTGTTCCTGCACATACCAGGCTCAGTCTTTCAAAGTGCTCAGACTTCTAAAGCCACAGGGACAGCGCTCAGATAATAACTTTATTCATATCTTCATCACAGAAAAACCAATGTACAAGATCTTAGGCCCTCAAAACCAATAGTTTATAAATTTTACTTACCAATAAAAATGTCTGTATCTCTATCAAAGATGTTGCCTCAAAGATCTTATCTGGGGGTAAGTCAAAGGTTTGTTCTTACAGTGGCTGGAGAAGAGGGAGGACCAGAGAGAACATCAAATCTGTCGTACATCTTTAATGTAGAAGAAATATCTGTGTTACATAAGGGAGAGGAACATGCTTCTCTCACCTTGCAAGTGAGGAGGGAAAGGAGGAGCTGGGGCAGGAATTCTGTGTTCTGGGTTGGTCCTGGGACAGGATGGTTATAGGGTCCTTAACACTCTCGGTGTGGGCATAAGGTGGCTGTGACCGATGTTGTCAGGAATTTATATCGTCCACTCGGATGGGCATCTCTTTCAAGGGCCATCCCAAAAGAATTGTGCTATTCCAAAAAAAGGGAACACACGAGACAACAAGGGAAAACTGCCAGTAAAAATGCTGTGAGACCTGATTGAACTGAGCCACAGCCGTTACGGTGGAAAGCACAAGCTTCACCATTATCTACACGAAGCACAACCACTCTTGCCAAAGTTCATAGATGCTGGGATATTTCACACAAGTCACTGCTGTCCTAACACTGAGCATAAATTTTTGAGTGGACTAGGAATCCAATAATTTTAAGGTATAAACTCTCATTGAAAATATTTTGCCCACTTGATCCTCAGCTGCTGATGTCCCTCATTACAGCTGTTAACACACAACAGGGAGCACACCAATATGACCAGAACGGCCCTGTCCCTGTGCTGAGGTTTGCAAACAACCTTCCTTGGCTCTTTTATGAGCAATTCAGAATTTCTTGGGGTTTTCCAGCTGCTTTTAGATCACTGGCTCGACTAAGTCACAACATGGCCTAACCAGCCTGTTTTCCCAGACAGGAACTGGAACACATGGCTTGTGGTTGCGGTAAATTAATAAGGGGGTGAAAAAAAAAAATAAACAGAAGGGACTTTTCCCATGTGTTTGACAACAGTGCAAATCTGTCCACCATCCAGTTCATCTGCAGCATACCATTCTCTTGCCAGTCACTGCTGTGCTCACTTGCTATACGATATAACTCCATTCTCCCCCCAACCACAAGCTTTATTTTTAATGTATTCCCTGAATTTCCAAAGGCCAGATACTGATGATGTCAGCTGGTGTCACTCCACTGTAGATTTTGAAATCAGATCCAGATCTGCCTCTAAAATATGTATTTAAGTGTATGAGGAATTCCCTTCTTGTAATGTATATAGCCTTAAGCCATAATTATTGTCTCTACTTGCACAAGAACATTTACATAGCTATGTAATAAAAATAAAGAAGTATCCTTACAGACTGAATTTCACATCATATACTTATATCACAAATTAGGCCCAAAGATAATAGAGCAATAAATTCTTAAAAAGCAGTGTTCTTCAAAGGTAAAAGCTAAAATGCAGGATTTCCTGAAGCATGTTTTACAACAAAAAGAGTCCGTGTTGCATTTTTAAACTAGACCCACCTCTCTACCATCCATTTGTCAGTACAAGTACCATTAGTTTATGTGGTGTGGATGTGAGCTTCTTCATAGTTATCAGTGGAATATTCCTGGCAACTCCTTCCCCTTAATTTCCCCAGGTCTGAGGAGTGTGAACAAAACTGGCAAATCTCAGCAAGGCTGTGAAGAAGCACAGAGACCATTCTTCACTCTCTGGCACAGCTTGGGGCAGTCTGTGGTTTGTGTAGTCCGAGAAACCATTGAAGCATCTTTCAAAATTACAGTGATCAGGAGCTGCATTTCAGCCTAAAAGGCTGTATAACCAATTTTCCCACAGTCCATGAAACCAAAACTTCAATTTTAGTGCAGCCTCACCTCCTGTTGCTGAGCAGCTGATCAACATTTGTAATCAGATGATCTACTGTCTATCAAAGGATGCAGATCTAACTCTTCCTCGGTGTGATTTTAAGTAGGTGAAACAAACCACTAGCTGCCTAAAGCTCACCAGAACACATTAGGGAAGTAATTTAACTTGCAAATAAAAGGCCTTGCCATGGCCTTTTACAATTTCTCTGGCACTGCAACCCCCTTGGATGCCCAAGTCTGCATGTTCTCAGAAATCTCCTCTAGGCAAGTATGAGATCAGGCTCTGGGACTCAATCCAAAAGTTCACTGGAGCCCATGGAAATAATCCCACTTGTTCACTGCAGTTAGCATGGGAAACCAGATTTCTCTGAATGCACCTGAAGTATATCCACAGTCAAGCACTTAATCTCCATATACAGAGCTTAAAACCATAGGTGTTGTCTTATTCATATTCTATGCATTTACCACAGCATCACAAGATCCAACTTCTCATCCAAGACATGACTTAAGGAGATGATAATTGTTGGCTGTGAAAACACGTATTATGGTCATGCCCAAAAACTATGTTGGTTATGCCAAGCATTACATATAATTAATTTGTGATGTGTAATTTGTCCCATAGACTTTATCATGTCTCCTTCTCCACTGCCCTTCAGTGCTACATGACGACTGAAAACAGGATTTTTTGACAGGTTTATAACACACAAAGGCTGGTCCAAAACTAGACAGGCCGTTTACTATAGACAGTGTACTCAGACATTACCCATTATCAGAAAAAAATGCTTAATAAACCACAAAAATATAATTTGAAAGGAAACTAATGAAAAAACTCACTTTTGATTAGCTGTAATTAATGCAATTGTTGCACAGCTTTAAATAGGCTCCACCAGCTTCTCACCTACCACCTCTTCCTTGTGCTTTATCAACTGTATGTTCTGGGCAACCATTTAGCAGAGTCATTTCTGAGCCCAAAAGGCACTCTGTGCTCACCAATGTACACTGACTATGGCCATGAAGGGAGAAAAAGGTACAACAATGTCTAAAAACAATGAAAACAAAGCTCTTAATTTATTCCTGGGAACCAAAGATTGGACAGCTGTCTATGTACATAAGTCTGACCATCTTAACAAGGCTCCAAAAGGAATCAAATCTCTCCTGCTTGGATGTACCTTAGTTTGTCATAATCCAGAATGATGACATGAGTTTTGGAATGGTTATTAAACCTCATGTCTTGAAGTCTAAGCCAGACAATAACTACAGGAGAAAAAAGAAATAAAAAAAAAAAGACAGTCTGTGCACATCTAAAGCCTGAATTCTGCATATAGTATCAAAAATGACC